>JANZXR010000009.1:12142164-12160823 GCA_027575705.1 Erythroxylum echinodendron
ACACCTCCCCACACTTACTTCTCACATTGTCCCCAATGTGGACAAATCACAATCAAACGCAAAGGGAGAGTCTCAAGAATCCGAAACTTGCTCATGAACTTCCTCTCCTGAGATCAGAAAAGAAAGCAGCTAAAAGTCATATGTGGTTCTTCCAAATTTCTACCACCACTAATATTATGAGTAACTATTGAAGACCATTTTTCAACCCTTAAAGTATCAATTTACCGAGAAATTTTCACATACTCAAGGAGGAAAATGACTCTAAAAAATAAAATAAAATAAAATAGAAACAGAACAAGAGAGATAGAGTTAGGCTTGGGTAAGCCTAGCTGGTCTGCTTCCCAGCGAGCATAAGATTTTCACGTCTTTAGCTCGACGTTGCAAAACTCCATCAAAATATAGCATCCTCCTGTATAGCATATCTTATGATACGACAACAGGATCTGTATGAACATTGCCCTCAAGATTGGCTAGTTTCGGAAGTATCCTGTACATAAAATCAACAACATTAAATTCAAAATAATTGGCTGGGGAAAATTTAAAATTAAGCTCCTTGAGAAGATAGTATGAGGCTGGTGTTGTCAATTTCAAGAAGGGATCCTCATATGGTGAATTTAGAATTGCACGTTCATCAATCTCTTGTTTCACCATCGATTCACAATCTTCTTCTTGGTTTGGTTCCTCATTCGACAACTCTAGTTCAAATTCATCTTCATCTCCTTCAGCTTCTTCTACTTCAGCTTCAACTTCACTTTCTTCCTTGTCAATTTGCACTTCATATTCAGCTTCATCTTCATTTTCAACCATGCCGACTTGTACATAACTTTCATATTGGTCTCCACCTTCATCCCTATCAACTTGGCACTCAAATTTGTCCATGTCAGGAGAAACTTGATTTTGCATCTGAAAAGTCTTGTTCTCCTCTTGCATAAGGTGAATTAAACTTTTCAGCTCTTCTATTGTCGTCCTTTCCTGTCTTTCACACTCAAACAAGTCTTGTGAAGGGATATGATAAAGATTCATGCAAATATTATAATCAAAGTCAGCCATATCATTGAATAAACATATTAGTTCATCGGGACTCAAAGTCAATATTGCATTACCCATGGAACTAACTCCATTAATTACCTACTTTAAAGTTGGTTTATTCAATCTTCTAAGAAAGTGTAAGTTCAGTTAACTCTTTTAATAACCATGACAAGGAAATTCTATCACAAGTTGATTAAATCTATCCCAAATCAAATAAAAAGGCTCATTATGTTGTTGATAAAAAATGCCAAAAATTTTCCGATCAAGTGTCAGAAAATTCATGATCAAAGCAGTAAAGAAATAAAACGTTAGGCACCAGTTCTCGGCAACGGCACCAAAATTTGACAGGTGTCGAAACCACCAAAAATAAATTACCTACTCTAAAAGATTTTTAAATAGTGATGAGCAGGGTCGATTCCACAGAGACTGGTCAAGTTTATTTCTAAAGTGCTAGAATAGAAAAGGAGGAGGTTGAATTGAAAAAAAGTAAATAAAACAAAAATTACAGCAGTAAACTAAAATCAAATCAATAGAAAATGAACACAACCAAAGGTATAATTCTCAGTAAGAAATTTTTACGTTTGATCATTGATTCTAAGATCACTTTATAATTTCATATCACAGACAAGTTATAGTCAAAGGGAACGTCCCCCTAACCAATTTTTCCGTATTAATAGATTATTAAGATACGATCTAATAATAATGACTAACCAATAAACAACCCTAAGTACGACGAAGGATTTAATTTGTCAATCACAATGAACACTAGAAAGACCTTGCCCTAATCAACAATGACTACGAGAATTCATTTAAACTAGATCATGCAATTATTTAATATAACCCAAAGGCTTTTACGCAGTCAAGTTATACCAATTGCCACTTGCATCAATTCAGCTAAACAATTATGGATTTAATATAGTTGATTGGCTATATGCATTCTATCAGTTAATCAATTAGCTAGATCAAATAACTAATAAGAATACATTATGGATGGCGTTTCCCAATAAGTTGCAATAAAAGCATGAATGCAATAGAAATTAAAAAGCAAAGATAAAGAGCGTTAAGATCTCACAAACATGGAGAAAATCCACATCGAATTAACCCCTGGCTGAAAGGAAGAGTTTAGCCTCTAATGACTACGGAGAAAAAAGGTAAAATTTTGGAAAAATAAGTTGAAGTTCGTAATACTGATGTAGGAGGTAAAAAGTCCTCCTCAAACCCTAAAATTCACTCATATATTAATAAAAAGCGGGCCAACCCTAATATAACAAAAAGGCCCACTTAAATATGTTTAACTCTTCCTCCTAAACTATTAAATTAGTCTAAAACGTTAGGTAAAAATGCGGGCCCAGCTGTCCACGTAATTTCATCTCGTCATCTCCTGCTCTGCTATTAGTCTTGCCCAAAGGTAACTCCTGGCAGCACCAAAATTATCTAGAAATCTTCAGCTTCAGCTCTTATGCTCCAAATACTCCTCAAATATGCTTCAAATGCTTCCTTTTCATCACATCTAGCAATCCCTAACCAAAATATATAAAAACAAGTAAAAACTCACATTTAAGCACAATAAATCACCAAATAAGCATAGAATTAGGAACTAAAACATGCTAGATTTACATACTATCAAGAAGATTTAAGAACTTATTGAATTTTTGGTTTGTAAATATCCAATGTTTTAAAATTTCAATTAGAAGTTAAACTATTAAAACAAAAAATTTAAGGTTTAAAAAGTTCAATTAATATTAAGCTATTATAAAATAGTTAAAAATTGAATAAATTAAAAAGTTTTAAAATATGATATAAAGGAAATTATTTTTACCATCAAAATATTGGAAGTTTAATTAAAAATGTTGTTAAATAAAAACTAATTGGTTTATTTTAATTTATAAAAATTGATAAGTTTATAAAATTAACTACAATTAATAAATTGATTAATTTTGTATAACAGAAATTATTAAAATATATATCGAAAAGTTTATTGATTCAAATTTTTTCCGGTTGAACTAACAAAATCAATTATATTTCTTAGTCACTGTAGATATCGACTAGTGCAAAAAGTGTATGTCTTTGCTTTTGCACCCGAATGGTTCAATTTAAACTAAAATCAGAGAAGCAAAATTAATTATTTTCTTAAAATAAAAAATTATTTGTTTCAAATAAAATATTTATTTAGATTTTGGTTTTAATCTAACCTAAATCAGATGAAATTAATATTAACACATTCATTTTATTTTTAGCATTATTAATTTCATTTTTATATAAATTGCTTTTCACTAAAAAATATAAATATCAAGAATACTATGTTTCAAAACAATATCATATTTCAACTTAATTTTTTATTTTGTTAATTTTCATTATATTTATTTTCTCTTTATTAAAAATAAATAAATCAATTTATATGATTCTGTTTTCCTGAACTTCCTATTTCAATATTAATACTTTAAAAAAGGTTGTCTCAATATATAAGACTTTATACTTTGCTTGCTTTTCAATTACACAAAGTCTTTCTTTTGTATTTGACAAAGAGGTTGATTCTGTAATTTTATACGAGGGTATTTCTGTAACTCGAACCTGTGATCTTTCAGTTACAAAAGAGTAACATTACTAATTGCTTTAAAGCTCACCCTCTTCAATATTAATACTTAACTAATATTTAAAATAGCATTAAACTTTGCTTGTTTTTTAATATTACATATCTTATAATTTTTAGTCCTATTGTAAAATTTTTAAAATAAATTCAATTAGATTATTATATTTAGTACAATAAAAAATATTCAACTATTTTCAATTTTAAAAATAAATTTTAAAATAAAGAGTATTATTAGTATAAATTTTCATATTTATTTATTTATTTAATTTTGAAATTAATATTTTTATCATACTAAGTATAAAAATATTATAATTTATTTAAACTAACCACTTACTTGAAATTTTTATTTTTAATAAATATTAGTCAAAAATTGCATGGATGCTGCTGTCTCATATATTAAAATATTATAATAGTATAATTTAGAAGAGCTAGTTAATTACAAGTCTAAAAATATTAAAACTAATCTACACCACTTGAATCAAACTATTGTTTGGATAGGTTTGATTTAGTTTAAATTTCGATATAATTTGGTTTAATTTAAATAATAATCATTATATAAATGAGTTGGTTTAAAATTTTAATACAAATTAATCTAAATGGTTTAGATTGATTTTAAAATAAAATAGTTAAATCTTTTTTATTGTACTAAATATAATATTGTAAATGACTTCATTTTTTAATGTGGTAAGTTTCTCCTTCCATTATTAAAAGTTAACTTAAGATGATTGATAGAATTATAATTTGAGGACTAAATTAAATAAAGGTAAACTTCATTAATTAGTGCATGCAATATCGAATAAGGAGAAGAGGTATTATTCGATATTGCATAAGTATTGTATAATATCCCAAATGACTAAAGTGAAAGTGAATTTAAAGAAAATTAAAGATGCTTTAGTGATTCAGTGCTCGGTTTACGTAAGTGATATCAAAAAATAAAAGCTTAATTGAACCAAATCAACTTATTCCATTCAACTTTTGGCCTTTAGTCTTTTAAGATTTATCTATAGGAGTTGTTTTGAATCCACTTTAGGAATGTTTGCTTCAAATAATGTTGTCCTTCCTGTTCAGGCTTAATGTGACACTAAGGATTTAGTTAGTAATGTGGGAACTAGGCATAAATTGTAAATGAATTAAATTGTAACCAATGTCAGCTTTTGCATGATTCCTCTGAGTATATGCAGTCCATTAACCATGATAGTTGATAAGTATGAATTGCATCATATTTTAGGGCTTAGTTTGTTATGTATTTAAGTGTTAACTTAATTGTTTAGTATGTGTTTAGGTTAGAATTGTGTTAGTTTGTTAATTAATTGTGTTTAAGTGTTTTATGGGTTAGTCAAGTCTTTGAGCTTAATTATCATGTCTTTGAGGTACCTTGATGTGTTTGTTAGTGCTTTATGGTCAACATCGAAGAATAGAGAAGTTTCGGAGACACTCGGGCTGAAATAATAGCCCACGATCAATAGGCCACGATCGTGATAGAAGCATTAGAGTTAGCCCACGATCGTGGGCCACATCTAAGCCTTCTATCATGATCATGGCATGCGTCCGACATACACGCAAACACTCAGAAAATTTAAGTTTCGAAGTAGTTTTTGGACCTTTCAGACCTCGAAAAAATCCTAAGGTTACCCAGAACACAAAATGTATATAAAGAATGAGGCAAAGAAGATGACGAAGCTTTTGTATCAGCCACCATTGGGAAACCCTAGAGAGAGTTCATCGAGTAATTGAGAAAGAGAAGAAGGAAGAGAGACGAGGAGAAGAAGTCGATGTGAAGTACTTCCCAAAATAGGAGGTTTTATGACATTACTGCCTCCATCACCTGTTCAGATCTTGTTTCTAATTCATTTTCAATTTTATTAATGTATAGAATTGGAATAGCTGTTGATGATAGGATTGTGTGAATGTTAAGGATGTCTAAACTCACCTTTGGATTATTTTATCTTTGACTTAATGAAATTTGATTGTTTGTGTTTTTACTGCATTTATTATGATTTAATTTCTGCAATTGCATAACTCATTGATAAACTGAGAGGGTAAATCGAGTGAAAAATAATTAAATTGAGATAACGAGAGTTAGTTAATTTAATAGAACTAGAATTAAACCAAATCGGTAATTGTGTGAAGAGAGATCTCACATAGGTTCCCAGCAGTCTATTGGAAAACTTCAAATCTAATTAGGGTTTGGATAGATTATTAATTGAGAGATTAAAATTTTTCATAATCTAATTAGGGTTTATAATTTAGGGTTAATAGTTATAACTCGAGAGAGAGTAATCAACTATAGGATCGTCTAGGACCAATGATTCAATAATTCATAATTGATTAAGTTAGTGTTAAAGGCAGGTAAAAATTTCCCTTTCTCTCAATTGGTAGTTCTTGAGGTTGATTCTTCAATATGTGCGTTGCAACTGCTATTTGTTTAATATTTCCGTATTAATTCTTAATCTAAATTACTTGATTGAATTAGATTCCTGTTTTATCTTTGTTACCTTTTGAATTACTGCATATTATTTTGGTCTTAGATTTTAGGATTAGATTAACCCTCTTTGTGGGATCGACACCTTATGTACTACATGAACTACCAGTACGGTTGCGGATTATCGAGGTTAAATATTAGAACTTACACATATCGGAAAACTGTGATCAATAATAGGGCCACTTGAAATTAATTACCATGTGAAAAGGATGTGGACAGTCTATTGCTAATGTGGTAATGAAATTCTAGCTTGACAACTTGCCTCATCTTGAGAATATTTATCATAGTCCATGAAGAATTGTATTTAGGCTCCATCAACCAAAAATTAGCACTTAAAAGATAGTTAGCATGGATTCATTTCACCCACAAAGCCTACTTATTAGTCAATATCCTCTATATCCTCTTTAACATGAGCATTTTATTTGTAACTTTGATTGATAATATACCTAGGCCCCCTTAATCTTTAGTTATACATAACTACTTTCAGTTTACTTTAGCTAATGTTTTTCTTACATCACTTTTGGAATAAAGGAAGCCTTTTTTTTAATTGATTTAACTATTTTCGAGAGAAGTTTGACATATGGTGACCAATATGTGTGGTGGATATTAATTATTAAATTGATTAATTAAAGCCTACTTGCCATTATAAGGATCTTATTGTAGATAGTATTTTTTTTGTATCTTTTCAATCAATAGAGTGAACTCTGCTTGTGTAGGCCCTTTATAGGAAATTGGAATACTTAGGTATGTTAAAGGGGCCTCATATATTTCAAACTAGTGAAGCTGGAAAGCCATGAAGCTTTATGTTGAGCACTAGATGCAATATAAAAATGGCTTTTATTTTGTTCATAGATAGTCATGGCATCAATCTAAATGAGTCTAACCTGAAGTGAGTGCATTAATAGAGTTATCATATGCTTTGGAGAATAAAAAGAGATCATCAATAAAAGCTAAATTGCATAATCTCAAAGACTTCCATTTATAATGGAACTTAAACTTGTGACCTTAAGAGATAAACCATATTAACCAATCTAGTAAGCACTTCCCTACTTAAGGTAAAGAGATAAGGAGATAAAGAGAGCATCTCTTTATCTCAAACCTCTAGCATCCTTGGTTACCTTAGTAGGTTCTCCATTCACTAAAATGCAAGAAGAAGTATAAGTTATACATTATTTAATATAACCCATAAATATATAATGAAAACTAAATGTTTTTAGATTGTTTAGAATAAAGCTTAAATAAATAGAGTTAAAAGCTTTATGAAAATCTATCGTGACGGCAAAATTCTCACTTATTTGTTTTTCATTAAAATTTTTGGAGAGCTTGTCATCCCTAATTTACCTCCTCTTTATAGAATCTCCTTGAGAGGAATCAAAGAGATAAGTTAGAGAAGATTTGAGTCTTCAAGCTAACAACTTTAAAATAATTGTATACATGCATTACAACATGAAATAGCCAAAAATCTTTTAGAGAAGTGGAAGAAGGTACCTTGGGGATAAGTGTATAAAGGTTGTTAAGTTCCCTTAGCATTCTTCCATTTCGAAAGAACTCAAGCATTATTTTTATGACAATGGTCTTAGTACCTGGCCATATTTTTTCGGGAAAAAAACCATAATAAGACCATCAAGGCTTGAAGCTTTATTTAGATTTAGAGAAAAAGAGAAGCTTCAACATCATTTCCATTTAAAGGTCTTGAAAGCAAGTCTGCAGCTTATGGTGAACATATTGGATTAATTGACTGGTGGAAAATTAGTTAACAAGAGGGCCAAAGGTGTTAGAGAAATAGTTGGAAACTTCTTGCTTAATCTCATATTATGAATTAATCACTATGACGTACTCCCTTATGATAGATGTAATCCTGTTATAATTTTCCTTACCAATATTGAATTTATGAAAGAAGAAGTGTTTTTATCACCATTTTAAGCCATTGATTCTTTGATCTCTATTTCATAAGTGAAAGATTGATGTGTAGGGCCTAGTTATACCTAATTAGAGTTGCTTTCTCCTCATAATAAAGATACATATCATTAGACTGCATATAAAGGGAATATTGGATCTTACTTAAATTGTTCCCAATATCATCCATTATTTTAGAGGTGTTACTAAATCTTTTCTTATTAAAAATTTAAGCTCATTTTTTATCTGCTTTAACTTTCTTAAACAAATGAACATCTTATGCTCTTGAAAATTAGCCTCAAGCTCCTTTAGGATAGTTACCTCAAATCTTTCAACCTTCACTAGGAATTTATTAAATCTGTAATGGAAGCTTCTCCTCTCATAAATAATCAAGTTTTGGATAAGAACTGGAGTAAGTTTTGAAACTAATTGGCTGTTAAAAGAAACTCTACTCTTTGGGAATGAAGAGATCTAGCGTGAATTCACTAAAGCTCTATCAATTTTCTTCCTCAATAGTCGTTGTGTCTTTTTTTATGCTCTATATGAAAAATGAACCTCAATTTTGAGATCAGTGACCTAAGTAGAGCTAGTGTAATCCCTGGAATCTTTCGAGTAATTTTGGGGCAAGCATTTTCTTAGAGATAGCAACTGGACCCGACTTAAGGTACTACCTTTATATGCAAAACAACACCGTTTTTTTAAATGACTTTGTTTTGATATTTTAAATTGAAAAAAAATTAAGGTAGGCCGAGTTGGATTCAGGTTGCCTCTGGTCTGGCAAGGCTTTGACCCATTGCCATCTCTACTTTTAAGAGAAATAATAAGTTATTGAAATTCCCTTGATAATTTAAAGTTAAATCTTAGTTTTCCTAATTTCATTTAGTTTATTTCATAAAGGAATTCTCTCGAAAGCCAGGATGAAAGCATATATAAAAGCAACTTGAAAAAGAATATTTTGCTGTTTCAGCTTAAGATATTGTATGATAAGCTTCCAATTTTTTAGGATCAAAAGAGATCACAAAACTACCACTATAATGGTGGTTTATAATGATTGGCTATTGATTTTCACAAAGTTTAATTTGTTACAATATTCTTCTTAAGTTTAGTTTCTAAAATATCAATGAACATTAGTTTATTATCCTAAATATAATTTGGCAAAACTTGTTGTTTGATGGGGCTATTAATCCTTTTAATGTTCCATAAAGAATTAACATTAGGAAGGAGAACTTATCTTACCTTTCTGTTTTCTTTTAGACTTCCTCTTGGTTATAATATTAAAGTCTTTATCCATCATAGATTCTTCCATTGTTTTGTCAGTAGAGGAGCAAGCAGAACTCCTAATAATAGGATAAGCTATCTTTAAGGCTGTTATAAGAGTTTTTTGAGGTAATAATTGAAGTAACATGGTCACAATTCGCCTTACCTTATTATAATCCTAGTTGTTCAGCTTATTATTAGTTTCAGTTTGGTATAGAAGAATTTGTATTTTTTTTCACTAAGTTATCATCATGTTGAGGATTAACACAAGAGACTTTAGTCACCTCTTCAACATAATTGAATCCGTTAAGGCTAACTTCTACATTAGTCATATTAGTCCTTTTCCCCTCTTTAGTTGCCTCTTCAATATGATTGACTCCTTTAAGACAGTCTTCTACATTAGTCAATCAGTCATGTTCCCCTCTTTAGTCATTTCAGCACCATCCCTTTCCTTCTTACTATCATTGCTTTTATCTTCCATTTGCATTATCTCCTCTTATTCTCCTATTTTAAATAGCTTACCATTAAGGCACCATTCCTTATTGCATGGAGCAATATTATGCCTCTAAGAATAAATGATTGAAACTTCATCCGTAAAAAGTTTATCATTTTCATCTATTCTCATCAAAGGGATAATATTAGAAAGAGATCGTTAGTTATCCACAATAGCATAAATCCTAGCATAATTCAGTTATGAGATACACTAAAGTTCACTATAAGTTCCCAAAATAGAAAATAAAAATAAAGAAAAAATTTAGAGGGATGGGGTCAAACTTTCTTGTAATTTTGAATTTCTAAAAATAATTCCAATAAATCTTTTTCATTCTAGCTTTGATTTTTTCAAAAACAAATATATTTTCTAATAAAGATGGCAAGATGACTCAATTACTTTTATGGTCCAATATTTCAAGAGAATGTTATAAATGTTAATCTATAAAGGAATCTAACTTTATTTGAGGTTTTATGGCTTAGAGCATAGTCTCCATTTTTACAGGAACACTAGTTTACTATTAAATGTCATGGACTTGGTTCTAGGATCCTTTGAGATTGATATGGAGGGTCAAATTTAGAGAGGAATATGTTGTCTTTATTAATTATAACTTTGTTATGGCCATGCTTATTCCACTATTTTGAGCCAAAGAGTTTGTAAAAGTGAATGGTGGCCTTCTTTCTAGAAAAATCAATCAATCTGGCTTCCCATTTGCTAACTAATTCTTTCAAAATGTTCATGTTAGGGGCAACTACAAGTTTTTCATTTGAAAAAGAGTCTCTTAACACCTGGAGCCATAATTTTTAGATAAGAGGTTTTCTATGAGACTAATTAGAAAGGATAGCCTAAGGTGAGAGAATAATATAGGCTTAGCTAAGAAGGATAAAGTCATGCAGGGGTTATCTAGGAAGAGGTGAAGTAAAGGGAGTCAAAAGCTTATAAAGAAATGGGTTCATTGGTTGACATTTTCTAGTAAGGGAAACAAATGATAGTTCTACAAAATGGCGGTAAAGGCCTAGAAAGAACTAAAGTAGAAATAAGTTAAGAAAATGAGGGAATCAATATACAAATCTAGAAAGCCAAGGACATTATAATAAGGAGAGTTGGACAATCTAGTAAGGAGAGTTTGATAGAAGGTGTAACATAAGGGAAAGGGGAATCAAAGTGTATGGTAGTGAGATGAAGAGGATAGGAAAAGAGAGAATGAAAACAGGTTGTCTGAAGTTTAAAATGTATAGGCAAAATGACAACATTTTAAGTAAAATGATGTCATTTTTTATTTTTAATTAAATTTTTTTGGTCAAATCAGATCAACGGAGCTTAGCTCTGGGTGGGCTTGACTCGATGTGACCAAACAATGTCATTTTTATTTTTAGTTAAAAATTAAAATTTTGTTGAATATATCCAGATCAAATTGGGCTTGACCTTTGGTAAGCCCAACCTATTGTCATCCCTAAGTTTAAGAAGAAGCTACAAATGAAGTAACAAGGAAGAGAAAGAAAACTAAAGAGAAAGAAAACTAAGGAGCTATGTAAAATTATACACCAAATATGAAGAATTTCAAGTATAACATTAATAATACGATACAAAAATAAGATTTTTCCAATACTCCGTATCGTTAAAATTTAACATATTAAATACTAGAGAGAAAAAAATAGTAGATCCTTTCTAGTAGTTATATTTATAATCTCTTTATATAAGTTTTTTTTTTAAAGAAAGACGTATCATTGAAAATATAAAATTTATAAAATAATAAAATCATGAGATGAATAGCTTTTGAATTATTTTTAATAAAATTTTGTTCATATTCCTTTTATAAATCAAACATTTATATAATTATAATTAAGATAATACGGTGGAGTTAGAAAAAAAATTGAGAGAACGAGTTTCAAGTTAAATTTGCTGTCTTATTTTGATTTCTCTTATTTTTAAAAAATTGAAAATAATTAAATTTAAAATTCATTTATTGTAAAGCGACTTATTTTTGAGTGTAGAGCATAATATAGTGAACGACGATTCTACAAAGTTAACATGAGTATTTAGCAATTATAAACTAGACGAAATAAACAAATTTTATGAAAAGTCTCTCTTATCCATAAATCGACTGCCTCTAAAACCCCACTGATTAGCTAAAAGATTGGAATCTAACACCAATTATTAACTAAATGATAGGAATCTTTTCCAAATTCCTGTACCGCATCAATCTAAATTCTCTATGCTTGCCTTTCTTGTCCGACGACGGCTTTGCCAAGTCTTACACATGATAAATCGTCTCCATACGAGTGCCATATGTCAGACGTTATGGCCATCAGGTGTCCATGTCACCCAGCTCAATCACCAACGTAATAAAATTTTGTTTTATCCTATAATTCATTAATTTGTAACACCGTCTTGGGCCCCTCGTTGCCCATAAACGTTTGACTAGTCGTTGCGCTTTTAAATTACTTCTTTCCATCTTTCTTACATTGCACTAAGGACAGTTGAAAAGACATGAAACTAAACAAAACCGGTCCAGTTATATAGAGATAAATCAAAATTTCAATAACGTCATGACATGAACTTCTCAAGACGTTTGAGGTTACCTAGGTTTTCTTCATGTTACAAAGCGACACAATTAAGCAGTTGTTTACTTTATTATAATAAAAATAAAGGAGATGTTATTAATGTTTTGTTTGTGGATCGTTAGCTTTGATCATTGAATTGGTCGGAAATGAAGACTCGGTACGTCTTGACATTGTTTAGTTTATGCATTTCTCAGGTGCAATGATAAATAAGTATATTGTGATTTACAAGATACTGTTCAATTGGGAAAAAGGAAATCTACATTTTTATTGTTTTCATATTGGACCTCCACAGCAATTTGAGTGCACTTTCATTGGTTCCAATGAAGAATTTTATGCAGATAATTAGCCTTGATAAACAGAAAAACAAACTAAAGCACATACCATTAAAATCTCCATATACAATCAGAAAGTATATCCCTTTAACCAAAAAAGACACAATAGAAAGTTTATTTTGAGAAGGTCTTCCGTTCCCTACTGTGTACAACTACATACGTACTAAAGGAAACGTTTTGGCAAAGAACACACATAGATATAATATGTTGGGCAAATTCAGACCTTTAATGCAATTACTTATATAACAGGAAAAGAAAAACATCTATAGCAGGCGGAGACTCCAGGATTGGACGAAGCTTGGACTATATATGATTTGAAGAACTTTGTAACTCTTGGAGAGTTGCTGTTGTTGCTTACTTGTTTGTTCTGAGTGAAGAGAATGTCTTCGAGTTCAAATCTTTTTGACAGGTTGTGTATATATGTTACTCTTTGATTACTTTCTTGGCTCAATCCTTTTGCCATATTTTGTCAAGCAATTTTCTTACGAATTTACTGACTAGCATGCTATAATCTATAATCCAATTAGCCATCTTAAATCCCTAATAATAGAAAATTAAAATCATATAAAATATCAAATTTGATGTTGTCAGATAAAATTTATTTTTCTTATTTTAGTTATCTATTATATATATTATATAGTATATGTACATGCACAAAGTTTTCAGAAATTGTCTAGACACATGTACATTATAGTCGTATAGTTGGGTTTATGTATAATTAATGGGTAAATATATTATATATTAAGCTTTATCTATAACATGAGTTATCGAATGTAATCACAATTGCATAATCATACTAAACAATTGGCTAATGAAATTACATTATTCCAGCTATATGTCGAATTATGTCTTTTAGTAACTTTAGTAATCGTTAGAAGGCCTCTCTTGCTCTCTCTATATGTACATATATATAAGCATTCCATTACAATCTACCAAATACCATCTGAATGTAATAGATTGCTATAATAGACGAAGTGCTAGATGGAGTGACGAATTAAGAATGTGAGGATCAAATTACATATAAGGTAACATATTTAGATGGAAAATTGCTTGCCTACATCCATATAGATATTATATTTATTCATAAAAAATTGTTTATGAAGTTGAAGAACTGTTGTTTCATCTAATCTTTACGTTATAGGGAAAGCTGACAGTAATATTTTACAAGTCCGGGCAATTAATATCATAACTACGTAGTCATGAAATAGCATAATCAACAGCTTCTGGGAATTCTCCCTTCAAAGGTCAGAATAACCCTTATAAAACACATTTTCAGCCTAAATTAGTCTACATAAGCTGTGTGGACACCCGGAAATTACCTCATACGTTCTCTGACATATTTTAACATTAATTTAACTATCACATATAACTGTCATTTTTGGCTTGAAATGGTAGGGCGTCATTGTGCTTCAGCTTGATCAATTAGCACAAGCCAACATACTGACATATCACATCAAAGAGAGAATGCTTGTCGAACCACCAAAAATATTCATCAAAATTAGAAAAATATTACCATGAAGATGTCGCCCGGTGTGGTTTTGTTCGATCTAAATTTAAAGATCGATCGCATGATGAAAAACGTGCATGTAAAAATTTGACATAAAAGAATTGAATCCACCAAGATCCAACCTTTTCAATCACTGGGGTCTGTTCACATATCTGTATATTAACCAGTTCACTGAACCTTTTGAAATAAATAAAAAGTAAGAAGAAAAAAAATACTGCCAGGTTACTATTAAGAACCTGTCTGCTCACTAGAACAAGCAAGTTTTAGATTGATTTAAGGTCGTATCACTTTAATCAAACTTTTGTTCTTTATATATCGATATAGTCATATTTTACATCCAAATGATGTGGCTAGTGAGTTTTTTAGCTACCTAATAAGATTAACTAATACTCAATTTTAATACGCAAACATGGGGCCATCATGAACAGTAATGTCGATATTCTATAATGCGGGTTATTGTTCCTTTTTCTTCCCTGTAATTCGATCAATTATCGGAAGCTTAATTATTAATCTCTGAGTTTGCATTTTCTTTTATATTTCTCTCTTGTACATCTAGAAGCTATAGATGTTAGATCCATTGCATCTTTGAAGTCTTTGTATAAAATTGCTTAAAGTACTCTTTTCAAGTTAATAATGTGAAAATCACTACCAGATTGATGTGTAGTTGGCACCTAGCAACTTACCATTTTCTATATGTCTGGCTATGCCGGCCATGCCCGTATAATTAATTGAGCAATCGTCAGAAATGTTGGTGTTATATCATAGACCATCATCCTTGCCTAAGCTTAATTTCTCCTTACCCTCGTTAAAGAAACTCCTCCCACCGTCATCACCACCCACATAACTCTCTTTGATTTCTTTGATCGGCATATAAGCATAAAGCTTATATGATATACTATTCTGGCTAGTTCAATGACGAAAGGAGGGTATGAAGTGGTTCATGGGGCTCTTGATATCATTCAACCCCATGAACCATGGGACTATGCTTCTCTTGGATTTCCAGCTCAGGTTTCTGGTTCCTCGCCTAAGCCAGGAATTGAAAATCGGAATGTCAACTTGGAGAAGAACGAGCTCTCTGTGTGGGTAGAACATGTAACTAAGCAACTCGTAAGTGACCTGCCTGACACGGCAAGTGAAAACTTGCAAGGCGACAGTTCAATGGTCTACGAGGATAATAATGTCGTCCAATCGCTATTGGGTGATCAATACAGACCAAGAAAAACCATCAGGAGAAGTTACTTTGATGGCAATGGGGAGGACTTTCAATGGTGCAATGAGCTTGGAAGCCAAGCAAATCTTTGTGAAAATCGAGAAACTGCAAGAGGTATATGTTTGACTAGAACAGACGAGCGGAGTTTGAGCCTCATAGCCCATCTCTTGGACTGTGCTGTTGCGATATCGGTTGATAATCTCGGCGAAGCTCATAAAATGTTGCTCGAGCTCTCTCAAATGGCATCTCCATATGGCCCTTCTGCTGAGAGAATTGTGGCTTATTTTGCTAAGGCCATGTCAAGTAGGGTCATCAACTCTTGGCTTGGTATTTGCTCTCCACTGATCAACCACAAAAACATTCATTGTGCCTTTCAAGTCCTAAACAATGTCTCTCCTTTCATCAAATTCGCACATTTTACCTCGAACCAAGCAATCCTCGAAGCTTTCCAGCGGCGAGATAGAGTACATATCATCGACCTTGATATCATGCAAGGCTTGCAATGGCCAGCCTTATTTCACATCTTAGCAACCAGAATGGAAGGTCCTCCGCATGTTAGAATGACAGGTTTGGGTAGTTCAATGGAGATCTTGACAGAAACAGGAAAACAACTTTCCAATTTCGCTAAAAGGCTTGGCATGCCATTTGAGTTCCACGCAGTTGCGAAGAAATTTGGAGAAATCGATATCTCAATGATACCGGTCAGGAGAGGAGAGACAATAGCGGTGCATTGGCTACAACACTCACTCTATGACGCCACAGGACCTGACTGGAAGACAATGAGACTGCTGGAAGCATTGGCACCAGGGGTAATCACCTTGGTTGAGCAAGACATCTCACATGGAGGCTCTTTCTTGGACCGTTTTGTTGGCTGTCTACATTACTACTCCTCATTATTCGATTCGCTAGGTGCATACTTACCCTATGACGACTCCAGCAGGCTTAAAGTAGAACATTGCCTTCTCTACAGGGAAATCAACAACATATTGGCCATAGGAGGACCTGCTAGGACTGGAGAGGAGAAGTTCAGACATTGGAGGAGTGAGCTTGCTAGAAGCTCTTTTCTGCAAGTTCCCATGAGTGGTAATTCCATGGCACAAGCACAACTTATATTAAACATGTTCCCTCCTGCTCATGGTTATAGCCTTGTACAAGGCGATGGGACATTGAGGCTTGGATGGAAGGAGACTAGCTTGTTTAGTGCCTCTTCTTGGACCTCACAAGCTTCTAGATAGCTGCCAAAACTAATTGATTGCTTTAACTTCATGTCTTTCAAATTGTGAGAATGAGTTGCAGAGATTGTTTCACGTGCTGTTCAGATATGATATCGAAGTAGCAAACTAGCTAGGTTAAATCAGTTGTAGGAATTGTACATTGGAAGTCCTTTAACTTGTCAACGACACCCTAATATTTTGTCACGAATGAATGGGTGGAAATTTTCTTGTATTCTGTTATTAGAAAAAAGACCAATATATACAAGTTAGTTAAGTCAACTCACCCACTAATTTAGCATGTAACAGCAGCATTAATCTCGTTTACATAACATAAAATAAATCAATTCTATTCAAGGAACTGTACAGTTAGAAATTGATTATAATTGTGGAGATATCACAACTGGAAGTAGAGTTAGTATTTTGGCCTAACTCTAATCCAACTCGATGTAAATTCAAAGGAAAAAAAATGAGTTAATTAAGTTTCAAGCTGAGTTTGGACTTAAATTTTAAAATTTTTTTAATCTTTAGACTAGGTTTAGGCCAAGTCTAAGAAAAGCTCGATCAGAGTAGACATGGGCTTATTTAAAATCTTTTGAGTTGTTGCTAATGCTAGATGAAAGATATGGCCAACTTCGAACTACAAAATTAGCATTTATCAATCCTCTCTCATCTTGCCCCAAGTACAAAGGTACAGAAGATATCAAATTTGGAATGATAAATGAGGAATTATTTTCGAGCAAGGGACTTAGTGGGTGAGTCAAAAAAATTAGTCTATAATATGAACATGAGATATATGAAACTGTTTACGGGACACTTGATCACATACAAACTGAAAAGTAATGGCAATGTACTTTATATGTGAATTAAAAACAAGATTAGAACAAAGGTAAGTTACCTCTAGCATTGTTGTAGCAAATTATGGGAGGTTCTTAAAATAAAATAGCAAATTCATTCATCAAGTTAGTTATCCAATCTAGTCCAACGGTAGCAGTTGTAATTGCTTAATATTCAACTTCGGTGAAAAACCAGTCTATAATAGTTTATTTCTTAAAGCTCCAACTAGGGAGGTTGAAACCAAGAAAGATAGCATCAACAAAAGTTGAATGATGCATATTGATATCATCACATGCAATTTGCATTTGCAAAGGTATGAATAAAATAGGGTGAATTAACTGAGGGAAAGACATTTATTTGAGATATTGAAGGAATCTCTTCACAATAAGCAATGATTAGAGTTTGGTTTGTATATGAATTGGGCTAATTTTTTGACAAAATAGCTGATATTAGTTCATATGAGTGAAAGGTACAGAAGAGAGCCAACTACTTGTTAATACTCAATTAGATCATATTTAAAAGAGCCATCATCAAGTTTAACTGTTATGGATGGAGTCAATGAAGTGCAAACTTCCTTGGCTTCATGTATTTAATACATTGAAGAAGGTTGAGAATATGTTATCAGTGAGATAAGAATAGATCCTTAGAAGATATAATGGTTTCATTGCTTAAGAAATAGTTGAGTTACTCAAAATCCTTAAGAGATAATCGATAAGAGAGACAAGTAGTAAACTCTTGAATTTCTGATGAATGATTACCAATAAATATAATGTCATCCATATACACAATTAAGTACGTTTTATAAATGCCCATATTATATTTAAATAGAGAAGTATCACTTTTAGAATTAATAATTATAGGTATTAAGAAAGTAGTGAAGTCCATTATGTAACACCCCACTTCCGCTGAACCCGAACCCGATATCGACGGTGATATCCGAATCCGTGCCCCGCGAGGATAGTGTGCCACATCACTTCACTAAACGATTAAAAGTCGGTATATATATTTTTTGAAACTATAAATCAATCATCAGAAAATTGTTAACCAAAACGTTCCACTTTGTTGTATAACCATTTAATATATCACAATGAAATCAACAGAAACTTTTATTAGCCACTTGGGCCCATTTCAAATTACACAATACAAACATTTTCAATTTCTCAAAATTAATACAAATTGTAATATTCAATTACAAATAATACAAACTTTTGCGGAAAAATACATTTAGTGACAAATAAAGAAAACCAATGCAGA
>JANZXR010000009.1:12160923-12173209 GCA_027575705.1 Erythroxylum echinodendron
CTTATAATTAAGCACAATAAACTCCAAATAAGCAAAGGATTAAGGACCAAAAACATGTTGAATTTGCAAACTATCAGTATGGAAACGGGATGTTACACATTATACTATGGTCTAAGAGCTTGATGAAAGCTATAAATTTCTTTGTTCAATTTATAAATATGAGTAAGATATCAAGGATCAATAAAGCCTTATGGTACTGTATCAAAACATAGTTAGAGAGAGCTCTTTATAAAAAAAAAAGTGTTATTAACATGAAATTAATTAAAAACCCATCTACATATCACTATAAGAGTAAGTACAAGGAAAACATTAGCAATTTTAACAAAGGAACTAAAGTTTTTACTATAGTCATTAAATGGAAATTGATTGAAAAAGTTTTCCATAAAATGAGCTTTATAGCAGGCAATTAATCCATTATGATTCCTATTAATTTGTACTCGTCTAGACTCAATAATAAGTTATATTGTAGAGAATGGGATTAGGGACCAAGATTTTGTTTTAGCTAAAATTCTTCACTTATGGAATCACGTCGATGAGGGTGCTATTTGAATTAGTAAATGAGATAAGATCAATTTTGTAGATGAAAGGTGAGGGATTATAAATGTCAAAATTAATGGATCATATGGGAAAAGAAATCATAAGTATTCGTATTATCATATGAAGTGGGTGAGGTTATACCATTAGGCATAGTAGAGGTGTAATGAGAAAAAGGAGAACTATTTGTGTTCGAATATGTTGAGGAGCAATCTTAGAAGGAGAAAAAATTTAGACAACTTGTGAATTGGAGATCAAATTAGGAATGGTAATTATAAAAGAAGTAGGAATATTAAAGGTAAAAGGAATGGTAATTATAAAAGAAGTAGGAATATTAAAGATAAAAGGAAGTCTATAGGAGGGAAAGATAATATGGTCAAATTAGGATGATAATTGTAATAGAAGAAAGAATGTTTAAGATAAAAGGAATTTTATAGGAAAGAAAGACAACATGGTTAAGGTCATCACTAGTACAAGTTTTGACTTAATTATTATTTTATTTGAGGAGAACCTTAACATTTTCACCATAATTTAACTTTAATTCAAAAATTTTGGAAGATTCAAAATGAATCCTAATTTTTTAAAAATATTTGATTTCGTAAAATCTGTTTGACCCCATATGGTTTTGCATACTATCAATTTACCCCTGACTTTTAAAAATTGCCACTAGCCCCTTATAGTTATCTTCCTTTATAAACCCTAACTACGAGCTTTAAAATGATGTCAAATAATGCCACGTATATTGTCACATATAGTGCCACGTGTAGAAAATAACATTGTTTTATAGTTTATAGTTAGATTTTCTAACGAAAGTTGATGACATGTGTTATGAAACTAAAACTATAGGGGGCTACTGATGGTTTTTAAAAGTTAGGGAGCAAGTTGATAATATGCCAAACCATAGGGGGTCCAAAGAATTTAACCCTACTTAATTTAATTGCTAATTTAATTTCCATATCAAGATTCCATTAAACTATGTCCTGATGACTTCTTTTAATATTTTTTGTGGAGTTTCTTCTTAGTACATCCTAACTAGCTTGAAGGGCTATAAAGGAAGTCCTTCGCTAGATGATAAAATTTGGAAAATTATGGATTTATTAAATTTAGGAAAGAAAGTTCATTGGTCTCTCCTAAGGTATTCCTCAAAACTTTCAGACGACACTATTAAACACAGCTGAAAATTGAGATGCTTTTGAAGCATATATCAACGTATAATTGATTAGATAATGATTCAACAATTTGTATTCATCTAATTAATAATATAAGAATCATCAACAATGTTGAACCAAGGAAGGTTCCAATCAATATTTTGATGACAACAAAACATAAGTACTACAAATGAGTTTTATTTTTGATAAAAGCAATATGAGAGCAAATTGTAGCCATGCATAAATCAAGAGGCATTTCATGAAGTTTCAAAGGAAAAGTTGAAGTTTATCATTGGAAATGAATATCAAAGTGAAGGATAAAGAAGATCAATACATATTAAGGTTATAGGTAATTTGTAATGTAAGAAGATCAAGACATATTAAAGTTATAGGTAACTTGTAATTTTTATTTTACTTTTACTTAAAACACTGTGATAATTTTAAAGACTCACCATATATAAACACATGATTATTAAAATAAATTACTTGAGTATTTTCATTCATCAAGAGGGATTAAAGTTATAAAACAATCTTTGAGAAATATTTTGAAAGGTATTTGCATTAAGAAGACAAAGTCTGATCATTTGAAATAATTAAATTCATGATTTTTAGGAGATTAGTTGACCTATAAGGGGTAGGAATCGACTAATGTAAGAAAAAATTTTCAAGATTGGTTTATCGAGATTTTATAACAATATTCATTAGATAATAGTTAATGAATAGGGAATCTTGTGTATTTAATGCACATTGTTGATCAATATGCTACACTAGTTAACCATTGCTTTGTAACTAACCATTATAATAGCATACTTTTGGCTCCAATGGCTAGTTTACGTCTCAAAATAGTATAAATATTTTTTCTCACTAGTTCTTACATTAAAAAGTATTTGGGTATTTTATACACATTTTTAAGGCTTTTCAAGCATTTGAGAATTCATTGTCTCATTTTTAGTTAGTGAGCCCATTTATCTTTATTAAAATGGTCAAACTCATTCTTCTGACTTGTAAATTCTTTTTGTGAGGGGAGTTACTCTTTTTCTTAGAGAAACATTGTCATAATAGTTTCTCTTTACTCATAAAGAATAAGATTGTTGAAATAAGGTTCCTTTTCACCTTGTTGAAAGAAGAGACTTGGTGAAAATTCTAAGAAATGTCTTGAAGAGTCGACATAAGTAAGGTTTATTTGTCAAACCACTATAAACCAATTTGTGTTTCTTCTTCACTACACTTATTAAATTATTTCTTGATTATATTATTAATTTACATTAATTTTTCATAATATATTGATTCTTGTCAAATTACATCATTTAATTAAAAATAACATTTTATTTTTACAAAAACTCAATTCACCCATCCCCATTTGGGTATCATTGGTGATTAATAAGTGATATCAGAGTGATTCTCCTAAGTTAGCATTTCAAACAAAATTCTAGAGTAAAGATCATAATGACATAGTTATGTTCATCTTTAGAAAGCTAAGAGTGATAAAACAATAGTACAACCCTATTCTTTGATGGCAATGACTATCTTCATTAGAAAACTAGGAGCAAATTTTTTTGTTGACTAAAAATATTGACTTGTAGGAAATTGTTTAAATTAGTTCATTCATTCCTACTAAAGTTATAGATGATAAAAAAGTTCCCAAACTAAAATAAGAGTGCGATACTTAAGATAAGAGACTGATTTCCTTGAATAGTAAGGCAGTTCATATTTTATTTTATGCATTAGGAAGAAATGAATTCAATAAATTTTGTGTATATGAAATGGATCATAAAATTTGGCACACTTTAAGAGTTAAATAAGAAAGAACAAATAAAGTAAAGGAGAGTAAAGTGAGCATGCTAACATATCAATACAGAATGTTTTAAATGAAGTATGATAAAAGCATATCTAATATATACACTAAATTTATTGATATTATCAATGATCTTAAACGCTTAGGCAAGATATATAATCATGATGAAATGGTAAGGAAATTAAGGGTCTCTTCCAAAGTCTTAGGTTGCTAAGTTGATCATAATCTAAGAATTAAAATACCTAAATCTGTTGCCATTGAAGGAACTTGACAAATCCTTACTCATGTAAAAAATAAGGCTCAAGGAGACCTAAAAAGAAGAAAATATGGTTTTTAGGATATATAAATTAACTTTCAAGGCTTCTAAGGAGGAATTAAGCAAAGAAGAAGAGAATGAAATTGATAAGGAAGATATAGCTCTAGTCAAAAGAAAAATTCAAGAAGTTTTTATTAAAAAGGAACTTTTAAAATATAAAGGACTTCAAGAGTGGTAAGATAGATTCAAAATGAACCTTAAATAAAATTTGTGTTTTTTAAAATATAGGAAACTTAGAAACATGAAGTCTCAATGCCCTATCCTCAAGGAAAATGACAAATATTATAGAAATGACAAGGAGAATATAGTGATCGAATATGTCCATAAGTACACAGAATCAAATGCAGCAAGTTATTAAAACTGTAGTATTCTAGATTATCGATTTTTTAAAGACTATAATACTATGTTTACTAATCATAGATAAATAAGAAAACTAAAATAAATGAGATTTAATGAAATATAATTAAATTATGAAACTAATCAAGCTACTTAAATAACAAAGGGAAGTCAAGAAAAAAATTAGGATTTTAGGTTTCACTTTTGTAGAATTCTATTTATCTTATAATATTTGTTGTTATGGTTGAAATAATAATCAAATTAATATATTATGTCCTCTCATATTGCATACAGGTATACTCAACTAGGTAATTACCATGTTTTGATATGCAATTCAACCTACTAAAACTCATTATGAATAATTAATCTATTTAGTTATTATAATAATCTAGGATATGCTTATCTTTAGATATAAGGCGTTTAGTCTCCTAATGCATGGTTCATACTTACACCTTTTTGTCCTTCATACTAAGATTAAATTTATGATGGTCGTCCCAAAAAATTAAGGATTAAGAATAAAGAGAATAAATTCAACTAAACGATAATAAATTATACAATGATAATTTAAGAATCTATCGTAAGCTACATCCCTAATCCTAACTAGGGTTTTGACTATTGAACCTAACAAGAACAAGAACAACAATAACAACCATCAAGTGATTGTAGAGTCTGGGGAGGTCTAAAAATTCGCAACCTTACCCCTAACTAGTAAAGAGGTTATTAAGCAATAATAAATAAAAATAAAATAAAATCAAATAGACATAAAGAAGGTAGTAGTAGTAGTTGTGGTGGTGGTGGTAGTACTAGTAGTAGTGGTGGTAGGGTAGTGGTGGTGGTGGTAGTAGTGGTAGTAGTAGTAGTGGTGGTACTACTAGTAGTGGTGGTGGTGGTGGTAGTGGTGGTGGTAGTGGTAGTAGTAGTAGGAGGAGGAGGAGGAGGAGTAGGAGTAGGAGTAAGAGGAGGAGGAGGAGGAGGAGGAGGAGGAGTAGAATAAAAGATAAAATAGATAAATAAATACATAAAAAAGAAAAGTTGTCATGAGCCTAACTGAACAAAATGAAAAGAACTAAAATAAGACAACCTTAAAATAAGAGAAAGAAAAGAGGAAATTAATAGAGAAGTTACCATGATCTCCTTCAATCTTATTCCAACTCCTTCCTTGATGTTAAAAAGACCAAAAACTAACAACTTAGTTAAAATGGTGGTTGTCACTAGGCTCGAAATTCCCCCATAAAGAACCCTAATAAGATTATTTATAGGTTAGGGTTATATAAAAGAGTTTTAAGATTATTAAACTTATAATTTCATATATTTTCCAAATCACAACTTCAGTGCCTAAACTGCTTATTATACTTCTAGATCAGTTTCAGTTTTATTTTGAAACTTTATATATGTAAATATGATAAATACAATATGGTTTCTCCTTATGTCTAATAAAGATCTTGTTTTGGAAGAATAATATGGATAACATAAGTCAAACACGTTCCCATCTTAGTCTCGTGTTTAACCATTTCTCCACTTTTCCTAATTTTTTGACGTCTTAAAAAAAATTGTTTCCCTTCACATTAACTTTTAAGTAACTCCAATATCAGCTTAATTAAATAACTATATGGAAACTTACGCTCAAATAAATACAAATCTTTCTCTAAGTTAAGATCGTGACCGACATCATATAGAGATGATATCAACACCATTTAAATTTTATTCATCACTTCCTCACCCTTTTCCATATGTTTGGATGACCTTTGCCTTTCCTTCCCTTTAGCAACCTCAGCATTAAATGTTTTGCTACTCCTAAGTGGAGTGGCTAACACTTGATGTCTTAGGTTGACCTTTTTATCACTAGAAAATTTGACTTGACCTTTTTCACTAACTATCTTGATTATATGGTTCACTTGGATAGCCTAGCTATAAATGGATGCATAATTAGATTGCTTCATTTCATGTAATTCCACTCGAGATACAAGTTCATCTAATATTTCAATAACAAAATGTCAAAATTGCCTAAGCATATCTTCCATCCTATTCAATTCTTCCATCTCACTACTACAAAGAGCTGAGAAATTGAGGTCATTATTGGAACCCAATTGGTCCCATATATGAATCTACTTTAACTTCTTCCTCTTTATCCAAAAATAAATTTGGATGATTTATTCATCCTAAATTTTATATATTAGAGAGGGTGGCTCATACTAATTTTTCTATAGGTAACCATATAGTTTTCCTTTTTGTAGCTGTATGGGGTGGGCTCCATATCTATGCCTACATAGGAGGGATTCTATGGATGACATACATGCCATATTACACACCTATATTTTGATCATGTAAATCATTTAGCAACATCTTCATACTGTTCAAAATGTCAACTAATTTTAAATCCAAGTCTGAAATACCTAACCATAATGCCAACTCTAAAGATGCCATATAGGAAGATCAAAAAATTATATGAAAATAATAAATTAAAAGGGAGACAAGATTAACAAACTAGTAAATAATTAGTTCCCATAGATAATTGGTAAAAACTTGTTTAAATCTATTTATTAGTGCATATATTAAATTGTAGTAAGTTATTAAAACTAGAGTATTCTATAGTATCAACCCACAAGAACTATACTACTATGTTTATCAATCTAATCCAATAAAACTAAAATAAAAAAGTTTTGATGAAATATAATTAGACCATGAAACTAAAAAAAGTAATTAATTAACAAAGGAAATCAAGATAACAAGCATTAAGTTTTCGACGTTCACTTATGTGAATTTGCAATTATTATGCAAGATTTATTATTATAGTTGAGATAACAATTAATCTAATGTATATATGCCCTCTCTTAAGACACACATTTATTTAAATAGGTAGTTACCTCCTTTAGATGCACAATTCAACCTAATTAAACTCATTAAGCATAGTTAATCTATTTATTTATCTAAATTATCTATGATATCCCTATTTTTAGATCTAAGTTGTTTATTCTCAAAATGCACAGATTATATTTTACCTTTTTTTCTTTATCCAATCCTTAAGATTGACATTATGATGGTTATCACAAACTTAATAATTAATAACAAAGAGAATAAAATTTGCCAAATGATAACAATTCATATATTAATAATTGAAAAAACTATCAAAAGTTACACCCCTAACCTAATTAGGTTTTTAACTACTAATCATAATAAGAAAAACTAAAAGAAGACAATCTTAACTAGGAGAAATACAATAGGAAAGAAGTAAAGAAGTTGTCACGGTCTCCTTTAATCTTACTCCAAATCCTTCTTTGATGTTAAACAACCCTAAAATTAATAGCTTAGTGATAAAGGAGGTTGTCAGTAGCCTAAAAGGTCCCTAAGAAAGAACCTAATAAGAGTATTTATAAGATAAGTTCATATAAAATAGTTCTAAAGTAATTAAACTTATAATTCCATACATCTTCATAGTCCAAATCACGAGTTTAGTAGCTTATTATACTTCTAAATTTGTGTTAGTTTTGTTTTGTAACTAGTGTGAAGAATAACATACTATTTTAACTAGTAGCATGTTGGTTACTGTCTCCAATATGCAGAGACGGAACGAGACAAAAATTTGGAGATAGAACAGAACAAAAATTGGAGACAATAAGGTATTTGGTTATGATAGACAAAACAGATAAAATTGTCTCCGTCTCGAGGATAGAAATGTGTTTGGTTGCAATTGATAGAACATAAAAACATTGTCAATGACTAAAATACCCCTGCAATATAATATGATTGGAAATATATAATTCATTGATTATTTTAAAACGAATGATTTGTATTAGTAAAAAAGTGAGCAAATAATAATAATAACAATAACAATAAGAAATTAATTTCTTATAATAATAATAATAATAATGATGATGATGATGATGATGATGATGATGATGATGATGATGATAATGATGATGATAATGATGATGATGATGATGATGATGAGCTTAATAATATAATTAAAAATAAAAAATTGCTTATGTGGGAGTAGGGGTATTTCTGGAAGTTTCTTATGTGTTTTGTTTTGGAGACGGGGAAAAGAAATTTTGTCCATCGGTTTTGGAAAGAACAAAAATTTTATGTCTCTGTCATCTGGAGTCGGAACAAAAACAGGTGGAGGCATTAAGCAAACAGATCGAGGACAGGACTTTTGTGTTCCTATTATCTGTCTCTACCCATGAGGACATGAACCAAATGCAAGGTAATACTCAAATGTAATATATCACATTGAGCTAAGGTCTTGGCTAGTACTGACATTTTTTGTCGATATTTACTGGTAAGTGAAATACTGGTACAAAAGTGATATAAAAAGTGTAATGACTTTACTAAAAATCTTAATTTCTTTTAAGTCTTAGCCTTATTATCGACTACTCTAGTTTGCTCCACCTCTCACAATTTCATAAGCTCTCCTATATGCTCTCTTCATCCCACAATAACTTGTCACCATTAAATTGAAACTTGTTGCTATTGGATAATAGCTTGTCACCACTAGGCACTCTTCAGCTTGTCAGGTCACTAATGTCTCCTCACCTCCATCTTTCCATATTGCCATTCATTAAGTATTAAGATTATAGAACGATTAATTAAATCAAAATAAGACTACAACATTATTGAGATTGATAGCATATTAATTTTACAACATACAATGACATAAAATATTTGACAAGCTCTTTGCTTGCAGCTGTAAATAAGGCTTCTAAGCTTGATAGTTGAGCATTTGACATGAAACTTTCCTTTCATTTGGATGCATATAATTCATGACATATTTATGAAAATAACTTTTAAATAACATATAGATGTTAAACTTCTGAACAACTTCTCTTCTTGATCTCTTTTGTTGTTTCAATATGACATGAATGAATGTTGTGCTTTAAAAATGTTATATAGCCTAGTTCTTTCTAGTTACTTATGGTTATTAACATATCCCATTATGTTTAAAGCTTTATAAATATTATTTTAACATGAAAAAGAACAAAAATTTTGATAAGAGACAACTTAAGTGATATGAAGTCATTAGTTAACTATGTCAAGAAGAAAAAAGAAAAAACATCTCCTTTTCTTTTTGGTATGGTAGAAGGGGAGGGAAGCAGGCGTGGTGTGTTACATATAGCTTATTTTTATAGTAAGACTTTAGTTGAAGGAAATCAATAATACATAATAATTCATATAAGGCTAAATGAATTCATAGGATAAAATAAAAATATAATTATACAAAGAAGATGCTCTTGTTCATGACAGATAAAATCAAACATTCTAGTCAAAGGTTTCTTCTTTCTTTTTATAGTAATCCATTTTGACAACTTCAAATTATACTATAACATTAATGAAATTACCGTTTGGAAGTTATGCTTCAGGGATCCTTGTGAAGTGTTTGTTTAAAGGAAATTGAATTAAATGTTACATGAATTAGCTAGCTTGTAGTGATGTTTTATTCTTCTTTACTTGGTTTTCGTGCACTGATTAGTAGTTTAGGTTATATACAAAGGATTAATTACCAAAATATATTGATACTTTTTGCTTTTTGTAATCTTAAATATATAATTTATTTATGAAGGCAACATTTTTAGTTACCATACGAAAGTTTTTGTGTGTTTTTTATATGGATTAAGTAAAGGAAAATTTTATCCGTTTGATTGTAAAGTGACTTTGTTTCTCATTTATTTTTATTTTTATTATTTTTTTCGTTTTTCTTTACAATATGCATTTAGCTTCTTAACATATCCAGGTTATATCCTCTACATTATTAAATAATCTACTTATACATGTTATGAATATGTTCATAACATTCCTACTACATTAGCTTTACGGATTTTATTGTATATGGTCAATCTTCTTATAACTAACTTTTCAATTTTTTGGCTAACTAATGATGTCACATATAGACTCCTTGAACTCATTATAAGTTCCAATAAGTGTAATTGTTCACACACACACACACAAATGCACCCTATATGTGGACACATTAAACTCATTATATGCTCCAATAAGTGTAATTGTTTTATTTGTACAAATAAATAGAGGGACTTTTAAGTACTCTTGACGATTGATTATCCAATTTGGCTTATGTCAGATTGGTTCTTAATATGAAAAATCATAGAATATTTTCATATTGTGATAAACATTTGAGAGGTAGGGGAATCATTAGGTTAAAGAAACATTTAGTTAGGATCAAAGGTGATGTAGAACCTTATAAAAAAGTTAGTCATGATATAAAATTATAGATAAAAATTTAACTTGAAAAGTATAAGAATGAGAAAGAAAGAATGGAAATATTGAACTATGAAATTATAAGCAGAACTTCATTTTGTATTAAGGAGGATTATATTGGTAATATTGAATTTGGTATGTCTATCCAATAATAAGGGAATGTTACAATCGATATGAGGACAAGAATAAGACAAGCTCCCTTTTGCTCTATGAATAACTCTTAAAGCTTATTCTTCAATTCAAAGTGGAATAGAAATAGTTCTTAATGTAAAAATAGCAATGGCTAGATGGTTGTATGATTCAAGTGTGTCATTCAATGGTACCTAATCTTAATATTACTAGCCAATGATGGACATTATTGCATCTATTGGTCTAGGATTTAAAGCTCCTTTAATAAATGACTATAGAGGTAGCTCCTTTAATAAATGACTATAGAGGTAATCTTCTGAGCAACTCTACTATTGAAATAAAAACATAGTTAATTGAAAGAAGAAGGACATAGGCAGCTTATAGCTATTAAATTATGCACTACAAGAAAATCATGGAATAGCGGCGGAAATTTTTTGACGGAAAGAAAACTGACGCTATTTATCGACAGAAAATTACTGTCCATCAGTAAATAAACTATACTGTTTATATATAGCGACGAAACTATATATCTGTCGGTAATACTAGAGGGAAAGAATTTCGTGCAAAATCTCCAATGACATATAGCGATGACACAACCTATGCATCGTAATAAATTGCGGGAACAGTTCCCTCAATTTAATTACTTCGGATAGATACCGACGGATTAGACACCACCATCGGTAATAATTGCGAGAGTTACTCCTGCAATTAATTATCTTCGCACAATTACCAATGGTGAAGATACCGTCGGTAAAAGTGTTTCAGCCCCTTTTATATACAGATGTAATGTGTTCCGTCTGTATCCGTTTAATAACTTTACCGACAAAATTGGTGTTCCGTCGGTGAATCATCGTGTTTATCAGACCAAATGGTCAGCTTTTCATTAATTGTACTGATGGAAGGTGGGTTTCCGTTGCAAAAAGAAGCGGTTACAGAGGCGATGAACTAATTGGGAAACTTAAATACCGACGGAATTTATATTCCGTCAGTAACTGTTGGCTATTTGCTAAACCAAACATCATTGTTTGGTTGAAGACGAGGCGGTAAAACCTGAATCACCAACGAAATCTATATTCTATCGGTGATTAATAGGTTTTAACATGATCAGATAGCATGCGTTTCAACAATTGTACCGACGGACTGAGTTTTTCCGTTACAAAACGAGCAGTAACCGTAGGCGGTGAAGTAATTTAAAAATTCAAATACCGACAGAATTTAGATTTCTTGGGTAAATGTCGGCAATTTGCTTCGTCGTTTGGTTAAAGACAACGAGGTAAACCCTAAATTACCGAACGAATATATATTCCGTCGGTGATTCAGCGTCTTTAAATCGCGCTGCCTCGCCTCCACCCCCCTCTCGATCGCCCTCTATTTTCTGACATCCTCTCTTGCATTTTCGGCTGTTTTTGATTGTTTTCTTACTCATCATGCGTCGTTTGAGGTAAGCTCTCTAATGGGTGTGTTATTTCTCCAAAAAACGCATGTTTTTAGTGTTAACCGTGAGTGTTTAGTGATGAAATCTTGCTTGATTATTGTTGTTGTTTGTGATTTTTTCGTGTAATTATTGGTTTATTTGTTGTTTATATATGTTATTGTTGGTAAATAATGGAAAAATGCACTTGATTTGTGGTTAGATTGAGATTATACATATTGCCTATGAGGTGTTCGATAAAATGCATTTTATGATGTTTGAAATGTTTCTTTGTAATTGTTGTGTGAATTTGAGAATTTGAATACTTACTTTCGATAAAATGCTTAATTTGAAGTTTGAATTTATCGAATTTAACATTTAAGTGTGAATTTATTGTATTTATCAAT
>JANZXR010000009.1:12178638-12216064 GCA_027575705.1 Erythroxylum echinodendron
CTGACGTCACAACACAGAGGAAGTGAGGATTTAGAAGTATAAGTATCCTCTGTGATGACGTCATAACACAGAGGCAAAGAGGATTTAAGAGTATAAGTATCCTCTGTGATGACGTCATAACACAGAGGCAAGGAGGATTTAGGAGTATAAGCATCGTCAGTGATGACGTTAGAATACAGAGGGAAGGATGAATGAAGAATATGAAGAACGAGTAGAGGAAAATATAGATGATAGAGCATAGAGGATAGAATCGTCTATGTTTTCCTCTACTCGTTCTTCATATTCTTCATTCATCCTTCCCTTTGTGTTCTAACGTCATCACTGACGATGCTTATACTCTTAAATCCTCCTTGCCTCTGTGTTATGACATCTATGTTATTGTACACAGACGAATGGACTTCGTCTGTGTTATTGATAGTGCTATCGTCTGTGTTACTGTACACAGACGATAGAAAATAAAGAGGACATGTATCGTCTGTGTTAATGTACACAGACAAATGAAAATAAAGAAGACACGTATCGTCTGTGTTACTGTACACAAACGAATTGAAATAAAGAGGACACGTATCATCTGTGTTACTGTACACAGACGAATTGCAATAAAGAGGACAAATATCGTCTGTGTTACTATACACAGATGAAGTAAAACAAAGAGGACACGTATCGTCTGTGTTACTGTATAAAGACAAAGTAAAACATAGAGGACTCGTATCCTCTGTTTCACTGTTCACAGACCTCAGACGATAGATTCTCATTCGATAGAGGGTCAATCCAGAAGATAAAAGTCAACCACAGAGGATAGGACACAGGGGATAGATTAAAGGACTAAGGATTATAAGAAGGAGTTAAGAAGTACTGGAGTGAAGCGCATCTTCTATATTCCTATTCACCTTGTATCTTCTGTCCCAATGTTGAACCCTCAGGAGTTAGAATTGACCTTCGAGGTCTTCATGGAAGTTATGGAGCTTGAAAACATCTTTCTAACCATATAAAGGATACCCCAAACCGATTCCCCTAGAGAAAGATATAACGCTTGAAAGATATCATCTGTTTTTCCCAAACTTCGTCTGTGACACTGTTCACACTATCGTCTAAGTTCCTGTCCACTTATATCTTGTCTCATTGTTGACCACTCAAAAGATAGAGTTGATATTGGGATCTTCAAAGAGGTTGTAGACATTGGAATTATCTTTCAAACTATATGGAGAATACCACGAACCGATTACGCTAGTGAAAGTTATGAAGTTTGTAAGATATCGTCTTTGTTGCTGTTCACAGACTATCGTCTGTGTTACTGTTCACAGACTTCGAAATAGACAGAAATGAGATGATAGAAATGAGACGAAGGGAAGCCGAAAATGAGACGCAAGCAATGAGACTAATAAAAGGGGAGTTTTGAGAGGATAACCTGAAAGTGATCAAGGTGTTATCTCTGGAAGATAACTTACTTAGTAAGATATTATGTATGCATGAAAGTAACAAGTATGGTATAAGAGAAAACATGAATAATCATGTATGAGGAGTTAGGTTATGAAATCAGGGGCTGACATAATGTGGTATCAGAGCAAGTAAACAAGTCATGAGTCGGACTCCGATAATGGGGTCTGACAGAGTTGGTATCAGAGCGAGCATGAAAGCAAGTCCGAGTTAGGCTCTGAAAACGGGGCCTAATAAAAATTGCAGCTACTAATGTAATATCCTATCTCCTAAAGCGTTAAGGGTTAGAGGTTAAGAAGATTATGCGCATGCATATTATATTAATCAATTGACATATTTTGGGATGCTTGGATATGATTTTGATAAATCGAAAGTTTTAGGAGTCAATGAGTAAATTGTCTTAGTAAAATTCCTAACTGTTAAAATTAAAGAAAAGTGGCACTTTATATTTGTGACAAGTGGCGCTTTATATTTGCAACAAATGGCCCTTTAAATTTGTGACAAATGACACTTTAGACTTGTGATATATGAAGCTTTTGAATGGTGACATGTGTAGCCCTATAAGTAGTGACATATGAAGGCCTAAATGAGTGACATGTGGAGCCTAAAGTTAGTAACACATGGACTAATAGAATAGTAACTAAAAAAACAGTAGGGGTAGTAATTTCACAAACTTTCCAATTTGTTCCTAGTAAAAAAATAAAATCAGAAAAAATTAAAAGAAACCAAAAATAAATCAACACGAGATTTGTTAACGCAGTTCAGCACACCTTGCCTATGTCTGCGAGGCCCTCACCCAGCTTAATATCTTTCACTGAAGTACAATAGATTTACCCAAGACCTTACTGAACCGACACTACTCAACCCTTGACATTATCTCTTAACCACACTTTCTGTAAAAGAATTTTATACTCAATAACTTGACCGACTCGTGTTAACTTCGTCAGAGGATTTTTCTATACTACTTCACTTAAACGACAATTAATAAAAGTAACTCAAGTACTCAATCAACTAAGAACATAACAATGATATACTTCAGATAAAGAAAAACTTCCCTGTGGTTTCAGCTTCTCGAAATAATCCTTCAATTGACACCTACTGCATGATTTTGTCATGTACACATTCAGCTATATATTTTTCCAGCACCCAAAGAGCAAAAACGATAGATCAATCACGTAAGGAGTCCACTAGCAGTTTACGCACATAATACACAGTAGCCTACTCAAGCTACTCTCCAAAGACGTCTTCCTCACAGATTCTGAATTTATATGACCATCAACACATAACACTGCAACCACTGTTTCACCGCCCAAGAGATTCATTTCAGCTGTTAACTTGAGATGTGTACGACACCAACACTTAAGCAACAACACACACCATGTAAGCTGTTTTTTTTAAAGTATTTATTTAAAACCCACTCTACACCTAATGCCGCTCACACATGAGATCCACTTCTACTATATATGAAGACCAACCTACGAACCCACCTGCCACCTATGAAGACACTCACTGCACCATCACTACACTCACAGCACAATTACTTTTGTCTCACATAACATAAGTATATTCAGCTCACTTAATATGCATATTGCATCCGTATATATTTCTTTATTAACCATCACAATTCACGTTTCTTCAATGCCACACACACACGTGAACTCCAAGTGCTGCACACTCCAGCTGCTGCACGCTCACCTCGACATTGTTACCACACACCCCAGCTACTGTGTTGATTTCCTAATCAATTGACTTCAGTTGTAGATACAAAATATGCACAAATCCTTCACACAATAATCGTTCCACTTCAATTCAAACATGCAACAAACTCATCCTTTTAATTTCATCAATCCATAAAATCTAACAGTAATTTAATTCCAATATCACCATAATGATAGACTCTAATATAGTGTAGAATTCTTTCACAAACACAAGTGTGACAACCACAATTTTTAAATCCCACTACAATTAAGATTTTATATGTCCAATTAAAATACCAAAACTAAATAAAAGATATATATAATATATCTTAATAGTAACATATGGACCAATAGAAGGATAACATATGAACCAATAGAATGGTGACACATGGACCAATGAAATGGTGGCATACGGATTAGTTTGACTTTCTTTGAACTTTCTGGGGAAAATAGGTGTAAAAGGCAACATAAGGGAGAGTGAAGGTTTTCCATGAGGTTAGAAGAGGGAGTAAAACAAAAACGAGAGAGAGAAGGAAAGAAAAAAGGGGAAGAGAAGAGGAGAAGGAAAGAAGTTACCAAGGTAAGTCGAAATTCTGGTTTCAATGTCATCTTCCTCTTTCGATCTATGTTACATATCTTTATATATCTTTGTTAATATAAGACTTCCTTTATGTCTTTTGGATATTACGCAAATTGTGATATACCGCCGGTTGCTATTTAGTGTATGTTTTGGGTATTAAATATAATTCCAAGATTTATGAAATGTTCTGATATATATATATATATATGTCGAGATAATTTAAAAGAAAGTTAAGCTTTCCTTTATGTGCTTTACACAGGCTAAATATGGAAGGTATTTTTAAAAGTGAGGTCGAACTTTGGCAATTTGATGATTAAAATGCCTCCGTACTATATGATATTATGTGTAAGGTGGAAAATTCTTTTTGAATTGTTTTCTAACATATCATTTCAGTAAAGTATAGCCTTAAATATCCTCTGATAAGCTCGGGAATAAGCTCTATTAGAGTGGTATGTTACAAATAATGCCTTGGTAGATTTTCGAGTGACGAAAGAAACTAAGGTGGGCTCCTCTACTTCTTCCAAGGGTAAGGCTTAGCCTAAAAGGAGAAGAGTGAGGGGAAAAGAAGAAAGACTCCAAGAAGGGAGACTTTAAACGAAAAGACAAGCAAAACAACAGCTTCAAGAGTGGGGAGAGATCCTCCAAGAAGGGCAAACTTGCTTATTACTTTGTAGCGGTCCACATTTTGCAAAAGAATGTCTGAGGAAGGAGAAGCTAAACACCCTGATTGTCGAAGAAAAGGAAAAAGATTTAGAAGTGATAATGAATTTGGTCGCCTTGTTAAATGCAGTTAAAAATGAATCTAATCCTTTTAATAAGTTGATGTACATAAGAATACAAATCAATGGGAAGAAGGTAACTGCAATGCTGAATACAATGTGACACACTCTTTCATGACAAAAAAAGATGACGCACAAGTTGGGGTTTAAGGTGTCAAAGCGCCCTCTAATGATGAAGAAATTGCATAAGAATAGGTCTAAAATTATAGGTAATGCAAGCGTTAAGGAAATCTATAAAAGTAATTGCATCGAGATAAATGAAACTAACGTATAGAAATATTAAGATAGGGTGAAAATAATATATAAGTATGAATGAAAGATAGCTAATAATTGATGAAAAGATAAAAAAATAGTAATCATACCTGTAGTTCTCGTTTTCTCTTGATCGCCAACACACAGGCTTGAATGAGAGAGAGATAGGAATAAAAACTAAGAGTTTATTTTCTTATAGAGAAAGGTCTTTCGTTACATTATATAGACAGAGGGACTTTAGAAGTAGCCCAAAAACAAACAAAGAGAAATAGTAAAAGTAGATTCTTTATTAAAGAATCTGCTTTTACTTATAAGAGTGTCTGCCGCTAAATGGTGGTCGACAGTTACAAGTGGCTTACATTATTTTGGTTTGCTATATAATTGAAAGTTGACATCACTGCTTACATCAGGCTTTAATAATTACATAATTTACACCACTGCATACATCAGTCTTCAATAATGACAGCGACCGAAGAGTTATCATCCTTTTCTTTTAAAGTGGAGGGACAAATGGTGCACTGATGAGATGGGAAATGATAGAGTTGCTAACAGATAGTTGTTTCCACTTGTCTGATAAGACGTTAAATATGTCAAAAATGGTTGAGAACTATTCTTCAATTTGTTTAATTAGTTGTAAAGAGTCAATAGCTATTGGTGTTTTGTATGTTGATGTCATCAGAAGATTGGGTCCATGATAATTAAGTTTGATTAATGATTCAGGAGTGATTTTCAAACATTGTTGATAAACACCTTCAATGTAACACCCCATTACCCTAGAGTACGTACCGGAACGCCCGTGGGTCATTCCGACACATAACCTAAGATAACGGAGCGCTATGTGTAATTACTATCGAACTCCACATGGCATCACATATAGGTGAGGGGATGTTACATTCAATGCAATGAAGATTGAACTGATTGATTAGATCCTAAATGAGTTCATATTTTGGTGGGTCATCGATAGGTGGATACATTCCATTGCTAATTCCAATCTGAACATAAGCTATTCGAGATAACTGTATGTCTGAGTCCTTGAAGTTATCTGCGTTTTTGAATATAGGATAACTGCTAAACATCTTAATAAAAATTCCTCTTTCTTTTACAAATCAGTCCTTATAATTTTTGACCGCTAAGATAAATCCAACTGGGAATTCAGATAGGCTATGTAAATTGGTTAAGTAAATGATATCGACTAATCCACTTTGGAAGAAAAGGTAGGTAGTAAGGGGATTAGCCTCGGGAAAAATAATAGCCTTATTTTTAGATAGAGATAATCGTAGAGCAGATGAGGTAGATTCATAAAATTAGACTGGGTAATTTATTTCTGGTAATTTTTGAAGATTATTTCTTAAATTGATACCTATCTTTGCTACATCATTAAATAATTGGTCAATATATATTTTATCTGTATTTTTAAATTCAATGCTATGATGAGAATTAGTTAAAGCATAACTAATCTGGTAAGTAATAGAAAAAGGATATTGACCATTAGTTATTAAATTTTCTCTATAGAATTTATAAGCAATAGTAATTGTTTCGTTTAAGCAATTGATGTAGGTATTAGCAAATGCAATTAGTTGAGGGCAATAAGTAAAAGACAATATACATGACTCTATATAAGTCATACGAATTCTTAGTCATACCATTAGGATTGACTAATGCCCCTGTGACTTTTTGCAACCTAATGAACAATATATTGTTTGACTTTCTTGATGAGTTTATTGTGGTGTATCTCGATGATATTGTGGTATACAAAACTGATATGGAAGAATTTGTGGAGCATTTGAGGAAAGTGTTCGATGTGAAGTTGGAGAAAAGTGAGTTTCCACAGTCAGAGATCAGATTCTTAGTTCACTTGGTGAGTAAGTGTTAATTCATGATGGATCCAAAGAAATTGAAGGTGATAGTTGAGTGGTAGATTCTCATGATAGTATGAGAGTTACAGATTTTTCTCAGATTGGCTAACTACTATAGGCAATTTATAGTGGGGAACTAAAAGAAAGTGGTGCCATTGACAAACTTACCGAAGAAAAAGCAAGAGTGGTAAAGCGTGTTGGGAGGCATTTGAGAAACCTAAAATCACTATCTCAATCGAACCTATATTGAAGCTACCTAGGTTTGACATTCCACAATGGTGGATTCCTAATACAGGAGGGTCATCTCATAGCATTTGAGAGTTAAAATCTCAATGATGCAAAGCAATGGTACTTGACACACAAGAAAGAGATGCTTGTAGTGGTGTATTTCCTTAAAATGTGATGAGTATATTTATTAGGGACCAGGACCATTGTTTGTACCAATAATGTTGCTAACATATTTTTTAGGACCTAGAAGAAGTTGTCCATAAAGTAAGCTCGGTGGTAGGAGTTTCTTGCTGAATATGAGTTTATATGGGAGCATAAGACACAACAACATGGCGAACTTAAGGTGTTGAAAGTAGGTGTTTGCGGCCCTATATACATGACTAGGGTAGAGTCTACCTTGTTGGAGTAAATTAAAGTTGTAGCTATATTGGACATCACATATTGTAAGTTAACATCACAATTTAAGGAATGTGTTGTACGTAGGTTTTGGCTCAATGATGGTGAGCTTTTGATGACTAAGAGTAGTCAAGTGCACGTGTCAAATTTCGGTGGCTTGTAGAAATAAATGTTAAAAGGATATGCATGACTTACGGTGGGCTCACCCCAGAGTACAAAGGATAATGACACTCCTGTCTTGTTCCTACTATTGGTCAAAAATAAAAAATGACATTAAGTTTTCTATCAAGATGTGGCTTGTGTTAGTTGAATAAGTAGAAGACGTAGAAGGAAGCCTATTTGCTACACCCGTATCTATGTCCAAAAGACCATAGATGTGGGTTTGATAGATTTCATTGGTAGGTTCCCAAAGGTGGACATCATGACAACAATCATGGTGATTGTCGATTGATTCTCTAAATATGCAATCTTCATACTAGCACCAACATCTTGCCCCTTGAATATTATGATAGGTTTGTTTTATAAAAAAGTGGTGGAATACTTCGAAGTGCTTACGAACATTGTGAGTGATCGAGGAACTAGAGTTATGGATCAACTATAGACATCCTTTTATAACATAGTGGGATGCAATTTGAAGTTTTAAACAGTAAATCACCCACTGATGGATGGTCAAATAGAGAGGATCGATGGTTCATTAGAGGAGTACTTAAAGCATTATGTAAGTGCAAGTTACTATAACTAGTTAAGTTTACTTGATATTGCATAATTTTGTTATAACTTGCACAGAACATCTGTTGTGAAGAAGAGTCCCTTTAAGATAGTTTTGAGACAACAACCTCTCACTCCACTCAAGATTGCATAATAAAGGACAAGTTTCAAGTGTGCTATAACGTACAAGTTCATGATAGAGAAGCAAGAGTTGATGGATGAGGTAAGGGATAATCTTTGAAAAGCTTCTTGACAAACGAATAATCAAGCAGACTTACGAAGGAAACTATTAGGGTTTGAAGTGGGAGATAATGTACTGTCGAAACTTACCCTATAGATTTAGAAATATAAAGAATTGTTTGAAGTATTAAGTAAAGTAGGGAACGTGACATATAGATTGAAGTTGCCAGAGAGAATAAGGTACACCGTACTTTTCATGATGGTTTCCTCAAATCTTACTATGAGAATGCATCAGATCATAATAGGATCCAGGTAAAGAGAGCTCCATTGATTATGAGAAAATAATTTGAGGATCAAGTGGAGAAGATCTTGGATTAGCGAATGATGAGGCAACATAACAAGAATAGGAGTATTGAATTCTTAATCCAATGGTAGGGAAAATCAGTCACATAACCTATTTAGGAGAAAGACATTACTTTGTGATAGTACGAGGATCAAGTGAATGCTTACCATTATACTAGTTTGAAGAGGGCATTGAATTTAGCTAGTGGGGTGGTTTGTTAGCCCTTTAGAATATAAAGGCACTTCACAGCTAGCTAGAAACAGACCTTGGGTTAAAAGTTAGCTAAATCACACACATGACAATGATATGCGAGAGCTCCAATGTAACCTAACAAGTTAGATCAAGCATGGTTCAAGTTTTGATAAAGAGTTTGAGACCCTATATGGACTGACTTGGCTAAGGCTAAGTTCTTGATGGACTAAAGACTTAGTGTGTACTCAAATGAATGGACCATGGTTAATGGACTTAACATAAGTAAGCATTAGATCAGGCTAGTATGCTATGAAAGACTTTGATCTTGAATGACTTATCATTAATGGATAGAGATCATACGAATATCTTGGATGATATGACAAATAAGATCATAAAGGATAGACATCAGCTCTAAAAGATAAAGACTATATAAGAGGATCATCTAAAAATAGTAAAAATCTTCTTGGATATTGATGTATCATTCTTAGATAAATGTAATATCTTATCTTGTTAGTTAAGATGTAGCTAAATCCTAAGTCCTATTTGGATAAGGATGTCAACCTATTGGTTAGTGTGATACAAGCTAATAAGAATAAGATGTGATCTAATTAGTTCAGCTCAATTCAGTTAAGATTCTGTATTGTAACTTGGCCACTAAGTTAAAGATATCTACAAATAGCTTATTTGAGTCTTAAGTATTGTAACTTGGCCACTAAGTTAAAGATGTCTACAAATAGCTTATTTGAGTCTTACTCCTCATAAAGATTGAAAGAGAACATTTCTTTATATACTTTGAGAGAAGTAATAAAGGTTAGCAATTTGTTGTATCTCTTTTCGACTTCCATTGTTGCCTTTAATAGTTTAATGTTCTCTTAGTAATCTTGCAAGAGTATGAGAGTTAAACATTACGAGGGTCGTAAGGTGATCGAGAACAAGTTAGTTGATTGATGATCATGTCGGAAGAGTGAGTCTTACTAAAAGGATCTAAGTGAGATTGTCGTACAAAAGAGTAGGCACAACTTGCAGTATAAGTTTAGTACTTAGAAGGTCTTTGTAACACTTACTATGGTGTCAAGCTATTGCAAGAAGATACTATTAGAATTCCATTACATTCTGTTCATTTTGCTTAAACTATAATTTGGGTAGCAAAAGACAAAGAGAGGTTACTAAAATGATGAGGAGTTACTCTTCTTTATAGATGTCTTAATAATTTACCATAATAACGTAGTCATGAAACAAGGACAATTAGGCGACCAAGCACTTAAACAAGAATGTAACATGTCATCATTCATCAGCTATGTTGACTTTGATTGGCCAAATGTGTATGGGGCATTAGGGAGGCATCATTAATTTCATCTGAAACCCTGGACCTGGAAAACAGACATGTAATTAATGACAAAATGTAGGAAACAAACAGAGAGCAATCATTGTTCGAACAGGAAAGGAACACATATGGCTACGAGTCGGCTCCTAACGACTAACTGGGTGATGTGATGATGGAATTATGATAATAACTCCTATTTATATTGCCCGAGTTGCCAGGGAATCGCTGCTGCACCACCCGCATGCAATCGAACTGCAGCATTTGTATATATATATATATATAGATACATATGTACATATATATATTATAATACCGAAACTCCATCACGTATTTTAAAGAAGACGCATCAATTGTTTATATCACCAAAATTCTCACTTAGATTTTATTATTGCTGCAATTAGTTTATGTGTACTGGACTATTTGTAGTCACCTTCTTTTTAAACTAATCAAATGGTAACACCTCGCTAAGCACATTGGTCAAATCAGTTACTGCATTCTTTTCATTTCTGAAAATGAAAAAGCAAACGCACTTCCCCATTGTCTCACAGTAATTATCCCCTTTCCATAAATGATTGATCATCCGCAGCAACAATATGTATTTAGTTATAAGGACTTAACATTTCATTTTCAACCCCCCAGCTCTTACTAATGTTTAATTACATTGGTCAATTGGGTAATTAAGATCAATAAATTAAAAAATCGAACCATTAAAGGTGAGGAGATTAGAATGATTAGAGAAAAAAAAGGGTCGAAATTATTATTATGACATGGGAGGAAATTGGATGCCTCGTTGTCGAAATTGGACCATAAGCTCTCCTAGTTCAGACAAAGCTGTCCCATAAGTTTCCTAATCAGATTCACATTCTATTAATTATGTGAATGTTACGTCAAATTTATGTAAATGTCCTTAACAAAACACATGTTACGTCAGATTCTAAATAAAGAGTGAAATTTGTCTAATTTATATGTTATATAAAATTTATATTAAGAATAATATTAAAATGTTGACATGAAGTGATTAGTAAAATTTGCCAATTGAATTAAAAAGTTTTAGTGATTAAAATATTCTGTATTCTAGATCGTAGAATATATCAAAACTAAAAATTAGAAATTAAGCATAAAAATAATAATAAAATGTATAACTCCTAGAAAAATACAATGAAAAATTTCCGACAATGATTAACAATTTTTGTCATTACCAAACAAGGAATTATAATTGCTTTTTATTTAATAAAAAAGTTCAAATATGATTGTGGGGCAGTGGGAGATAAAGCAAAAGGACAGAGAAAGGAAAAGGCACGTCATGGAGTTGGCAATCCATAAACGTGTTAGGTTAGACGGCACAAAGAAAGGGTGTCCTTCGGTTTCCGCTTAGACTTCACCTTCATGAATCATGACCCATCAGCCAAAGGAAGTAGAAAATAAAATAAAAAATAATATATCAACGTCCCACTATCCCAGTGACCAACGTCCCTCCCTCGCACCCCACCCCTTTCGCTTTGCCTTTGCCTTTTTTCATCTTTTCTTCTTTCTTCGTCAATCACCCTCGTATCCTCCTCAAAACACATACTTTCATACACAGCTCTATCTTTTTTCTACCTTTATTCTCTTCCCTTTTGGACGTAGCTTCTCGATCTGCACTTCAATTTTTGTTTCGTTTAGTTTCTCTTTTCTCCCCTTCTTTCTCTCATTCTTTTTTAAAATAATATTCTGAATTCATTCCTCATTTTGTGGTCAATGTAGTAGTCCGATTTCCTTTGAAATCGGGTATCTTTATTTCTGTTCGGGTATTTAAAAATCTGGGTTCTGTCTTTTCGGTAATCAAAGTATGTGATTGGCAAAGAAAAAAAATTCTTTTTCTCCTCAATTTTGCGTCTGTTTTTCAGATTTCATTTTCTACGATTGTTTGATTCTTTGCGGTTTTTGTTTTATTGGATTTTAGCTTTAATCTAATACCCATTTGCATGCTGCGTTATGCAAAAGAGTAAAGTTTCCACTTTTTGCTTCTGAAAAAGACAATCCGTTGATGTGTTGACTTTTAATTAATCTCTCGATTTTTGGGTGGTGAAAGTCTGGCCTTTAGGGGATGATATGTTGAGAAAGGCTAATCGGGTATAAATTTCGGAGAAATATATAGCAGTATTTCAGCTTCTGGGTTGGTTTGTTCATCAATGGAGAAATCTAAAATTGATCACATAATTGGTGGCAAGTTTAAGCTGGGGAGGAAGATTGGGAGTGGATCTTTTGGAGAACTATGTCTGGGTATGCTTGACTTTTAGCAATATCATATGTTTCTTAATTTTACATCCAACTTTTTGCTTTTGTGTGGTCCTGGGGTTTGAAGTAATGTGATCACTTGATTTGGATGTTTGTCTAGGTGTTAATGTACAAACTGGAGAGGAAGTTGCGATCAAACTGGTAAGTGGCATTTTCTGTTCATTCAAATCTATATGTTCGTTTCTATAGATTGTACTACATTGTAGTTGTGTTTTATTGTAAGATGAATTTGATTTTATGAATAGTTTTTGAATGAAAAGCTGTCAAGTTTAGAATATTCATATGATGTTTGCTATGAGATATCACCTTTGTTATTCGTCTTACCTCTCTTTTATGGTGCTTCCATTAATCAACGTAGCAATTGTTCTTATTTATTCCTCATTCATTACGACTTCTCAAACTGTTGCCTGTTGAACTTGGTAATTGAATTTCAGTCACAACTTCTGAGGCACGCTGGGAGGTAATAGTGAGTCACAAATTCTGAGGCATGCTAGGAGTTAATAGTGATCTACTTCTAAAAACTTTTGAAGGATGTCAATAGAAATTAGAACAGTTCTAGGTTCAAGGATTCTCACGTGAGAATGGCAGAAACTTACACTGATTTAAAATGTTTCATCTTTTTTATTTTGTTTACTAAAAGTAGTAACTAGTAATTGAACTTTAGATGTTGACAATGCTCTCTCTCTTTCACTTTATATGTGTGTGTGTGTGTGTAAAATATTGTATCTATCTATATCTCTCTCATTCTAATATGGAAGTTGCAGATTTTCCCATGATCATGCGCTGACACTCTATAACTTTTTTTGCATTTTTCCAGGAACCTGTGAAGACCAAGCATCCCCAACTTCATTATGAGTCAAAATTGTATATGCTTCTTCAGGGAGGAAGTAAGTCTCCTTTCTCTCTCTCACATACACGTACACATACACAAACACTACATGCCATTTAATTTGTGTTAGCTGCATGTCATGGTTCTTGTGAACATAGTATGCTTGTGGTGCTGATTGATTTTTAGGAACCTTCTTATTTTTAATTTTTGACTAATAATCTGCTGTGATTCATGTGATGAAGCTGGGATTCCTCATCTGAAGTGGTTTGGTGTGGAGGGAGAGTACAATGTCATGGTTATTGACCTTCTTGGTCCTAGTTTGGAAGATTTGTTCAACTATTGCAACCGGAAGTTTTCATTGAAGACTGTATTGATGCTTGCTGATCAACTAGTTAGTACATAAGTTCAATCTATGTTTAACACTATTTCTTTAGTACATGAGTTCAATCTATGTTTAACACTATTTCTTTAACAGTGAAATAATGTAATTCTCTTTTTAATATCTTCAGATTAACAGAGTTGAATACATGCATTCTAGAGGCTTTCTTCATCGTGATATAAAGCCTGACAACTTCCTGATGGGCCTAGGGCGCAAAGCCAACCAGGTACTCATTCTTGGATAACTCCTGTACTTAATTGTTGCAGTGAACAGGTTAGAGTTGTTGCACATCTAATTGTTTAGTAAACTTTAGCTTTGTTAGATATTCTATGATGAGGTGAAATATAATCTGTTCAAAGAAGTCTTCTTTGTCTCAATGGTGAACATTTTTCATCCGTCAGTGGTACTTTTTATTTTTTTGGATCTCTTGGTTCCAATTTTTTGTTTGCAGTTTTGTAAATCTTACAAAGCACCTTGGTATAACCTCACCTCCTTTCTTTTGTATGCCTGAGGTGTTGATGAAGAAATGCCCATCATAAACATATCACCTCCAGGTTATATGCTATTGTATTAAAAGTTTCCAATGTTTCCTTTAATTTTCTGTCAAAATGAGTGGGTGAGTGAGAAACTCTTAGTTTTATAGCAGAGCCTTCTTTTATTGGTTTTTCCACAACCAAATTTCAAGCAACCAACCTTTGAAAAAATAAATGGAGATTATTAGCCATGCAATGCAGTATTGTTATTCTATCTGGTCTTACTGTGGACCATATTAATGAACTATGCCCTGCATTACTAGTTCTCTGTGATAAATCTTTTTGTAAATTCCAAACTATAAATTTTCTATATTCGGATGAGAAATAGCTAATCCTGCCACTGTGGCCTGATTGTTTCTTATATTTGCAATTTTTTCTGGCCATCTTATCCCAGGTATACATTATTGATTATGGCCTTGCAAAAAAGTATAGGGACCTTCAGACTCACAAACACATCCCATATAGGTAATATTTTTTAATTGTGGTTATGCATCTTCATTATTGTCCCATAAAATTTCATCCATGTACTTTCCACCTCCCTTTCAGCTTATGTGTGAGCATTTCAACTGTGATTCTGTCTCTCCCCTCTCTTGTCTGTTTCTTTTTTCGTGGCTACTTATTCAAATTCCTACTTTATTTTTGTTGTCTTTACTGTTTCATTTCATTATAGAGGGAGCTCATATAAGTTTTGTTTGTAGAGAAAATAAGAACCTAACAGGAACAGCCCGCTATGCAAGTGTCAACACTCACCTTGGAGTTGGTGAGTTTCATTTCTGGATTTCAAGCAATTAAGTGGATTTCATGTCAACTTAGAATTGTTAACTGTTTCTAATGTGATTGGTATGATTCAATTACCAGAGCAAAGCAGACGTGATGATTTGGAATCTCTTGGTTATGTTCTCATGTATTTCCTAAGAGGAAGGTTGAGTTTATATTATCCCATTTTAATTCAATCTCTTCTATTCCTTGAACATTGATCTACTTGATGTTAAATACATTTCCTACATTTTCACTGACTTATTTCTTTCCATTTTGGGTTTCAGTCTTCCATGGCAAGGATTAAAAGCTGGGACTAAAAAGCAAAAATACGACAAGATCAGTGAAAAGAAAGTTACAACTCCTGTAGAGGTCTGATCTTATATCTTTTGATGATGTCAAGATCCTTATTGTAATGCACATTCAACACAAGTTAAAGAGTATACTGGTCAAGCCTGAACTTGATGCATTCAATTGTAGCATCGAATACCACATTTTTGTGCATTAGACGGCATGGTTTGGAGTCTTTGGAAGTTGCATGGATGAATCACATAAATGAGCTCTTTGAGTTTGTTGGTGTATTTTTGTTCAACAATATATGATGTGTCTTTTCCTCAACAACCCATGTTTTTAGAGTGGTATAGGACAAATAGAAGAAACATTAACCAGTAGCTAAAAATCATAAATTAGGAAATATGACTGATATTAGGCTGATGGAATATCAAGTTTCAGGTCTAAATTTTAGCTTGGAATGCTAAAATTTCAGATTAGGTATAGCTGAGTTTTTAGATTTGCTGAAAATTTATGCTAGGATTTTACGGTTTAATATGGTTGGAATTTGAGGTTGATATGGCTGGAATTTAAGGTTTTGGTTGGTGGAACTTTAGTGAAGAACATAATCAATAAAAGGTAGGAAAGTTTGCAGGAAAAATTTCAGGATCTCTTCTTATTGAAGGACTGGGTATACATACTTATAGAGAAATTCTTAGAACCTTTATTCTAGTAAGAAAGAGTCTCTAACAAATTTATATCCTATTCTAATAAAAATTATTTATGTTTAAGTTTTAAACAAATAAGATAATGTATTTAAAATTAGAATAACATAGCTACCTTACTACTACTTGCTATCTAATAAGGAATCTTAACAGAATCTAAATTTCAGCCCTTGTTGTCTTTGCTGTAAACTCAATTCTCATCCTTCATTCCACCAAATTAAGGCTTGCGTTGATTAATTTTTCTTCCTTTATTTCTTCTATTAAATATAAGCTCTTTTGCATCATATAGAAATGTACATTTATTTAAATCGGGTAAAGTTGGGGTGCATTATTCTGCAATTTGCTGGTCAATATAGTTTTTTGGCTGTATGACAGGTGCTTTGTAAATCATACCCATCAGAATTTGTTTCATACTTCCATTACTGCCGATCATTGAGGTTTGAAGACAAACCTGACTATTCATATTTGAAGAGACTGTTTCGAGACTTGTTCATTCGGGAAGGTGAACTGCAAAATTGGTTATTTTCATTTTACTGATGAACATTTCTGGATTTCTATCCTAGATATCCTCTTTCTGATTCAAAATAACAGTCAGGTTCTTTGGCGATGTTCTTAGTGCTATTTGAAATATTGATACTGCAGGTTATCAGTTTGATTATGTGTTTGACTGGACTGTTCTGAAGTATCCTCAGATCAGTGGCAGCTCCAGAGGACGAGTAAGTTGTTAAAAAGTAAAATGAGCCTGAGTTTCTAGTCCTCCATGTTGTTTACATGCCCTAATTCTTGCCTCTTTTCAGCATTCTAGTGGGAGACCTGGTCAAGGAGGAACATCTGCAGAAAGACCAGTAGAAAGGGTCTCAGGTATAACTCTCTTAAAATGGGCCTATAAATACTGTTGCTTTTGTGGAAGTCTAAGCTGTGATCAGAAGATGAGATTCTTTTTGAAGGTTTGACTACCATAAACAATTTCAGTACACTGTCAACGCTAGGATTGTATATGGTTTAATATCAAACAATAGTTCCCCCTGATTTCACCTAGTCTAGGAACAGCAATGGGTAGGGCCAATTGCCAGCCTGAAGCCCGACCAGGCCTGGCTCATGCCGCCTAAGCCTTAGCCTGATTGGACTTTGGCTGGTCTGAAGCCCGCACGAAGCCAGACCTAACCTGTCAAATTCTGAAACCTGACCCAACCCGCCTAGAACTCAACTCGACCGTGCCTTTGGACCCTCTCGAATTCCCACTTTCCATCGTCTCTCCTATGTTTTCCATCGTCTCTCCGTCAATCTCGTCTGGAACTTCCAAAAACAACTAAGCAACCACAATGGCACAAACTAATCCGCCTACCATTGTCTCTAGTAGTTGCAACAAGAAAAAATAATAATAAAAGAAGAGGGGAGCAAACAACAACGGTGGATAAATTAGTTTTGGTGTTGTATAAATTCGTTCTTTTAAGAGCTGTCTCCAAGTTCCCATTGATTTCATGAAAATTATTGTGCTAACCTTTTGATTTTCTAAATTGTATTCAGTTGGGAAGGAGATCCGCGAGAGATTTTCAGGTGCAGTTGAAGCATTCTCAACAAAAAAGGTTTCTAGTTCTAGTCCATTTGAGAATTCCAGACACAGGGGTTTGGATAATGTAAGTTCCATACCTTGTCCTTTTACTTTTTATGTTTTGAATTGGAATTCAAAAGTATTGTCTTATCGTTTACACGTGAATTAGGCTGATTTGAACCTTGTGCTTTTGCTGCGGTCAAGACGTAAAAGATGTCGCAGCTCTTTGAGAACATGAGTTTTTTCCTTTTAGTTGTTACTTAGTGTATCGTTTCCTTTCTGCTTCCCTTACAAATGGTTCTGTTGAAAGTTTGCCGGTAATTTTATGAAGGGAAATTAAATAGCTCAGTGTTTTCTTGTTTACTCAATCCTTTGGAAATTATCAATTTAAACCGATAGCAAGATCATTCCATGTACATCAAGAACAAAGCACTTTCTTTACCGTGCTGAGATTGTTTATATGACTATTTGCGTGAACTTCTGAGGGCCAAGCTGTTGCAGATATGGTCTTTAATTTGTGCTGTTGACTGACAGTGAAAATTGAAGGAAAATATATAAGAAGCGTCTCGGATTTGAATGGCTTATAACATTGTAATCTAGTTGATAGATGTGATTCATTGAATCCTGAACCTGCTCCATACGCATGTTTGCGGACACCTTGTTGTCATTGTGCAATTGTTTCTGGATGTTATTGCAAAAAAGAGTAGAATTGTTGTTTAAGTAAGAAAGCTTGTGTTTGTGTTTTAAATAATCACTAAAAACGTTGTAAGCTGCAGCAACCTGAACTAGAAAAAGGGCGCAGTTCCTCTCGGTATGGCAGCAACTCTCGAAAAGCTATCATCTCCAGTAGTCGGCCGAGTTCATCTGGTGAACCTAGTGATAGTCGATCAGGCAAAGTAACATCAAGCAGTGGACGTGTAACTTTGTCACAAAGAATGCAGCAGCCTGGGTACGAGCACAAATCACTGCAAGCTCGTGCTACACCTAGCAAAGGCACTCGAGATGACACCTTCAGGAGCTTCGAGTTTCTCTCAATCAGGAAGTAACAAGGAGGTGGAGAGAGTGCAAAGTTTAATGGTTCATGCCCCAAGAATGACGGCAGAACTCTTCCATGCGAACGATGAATGGTGCTTTTATGCTGTCACCCTTGTAAATGGGACGTATACCAGCATTTGGGTGCCCATGGTCATTTTCTTCCTTGAAACATTACTTCATGTTACTTTCCTGATTCCTCTTTTTTCCCTTCTGGAGAGTTTCTGATTCTGACCCTTTTGTAATGGTTCAAGACATCCAAGAGAAAACAAGAACTATGTATCAGAATTTTATTGTCGGTGTTTGTGAACTTTTAGTTGCAACTTTTTGCTTTTTTATGCATTGCACGACTCGTGTGGATGCTTCTCTTCATTGGGGTATTACTAGCTGTAAATAACAAAGAATTTAGGATATAATCGTCATGATGTTGTGTGGCAAATTTATGGTAGAGAAGAGTGCAAGTCTTAACCTGCGCTAGTTCTAAAAGGTATTTACGCTAGTTCTTTAACATTTGAGAGGAGACTTTTGTCCGTTGTGTGCATACCATCATAAAAGTCCATTTAGCTAGCCCAGATTTCGGTCATTGCTCATGTCGTGAGAAACTTCGTGGCACTTACGGAGATTAATCCAATGAATTTACAGTGTCTCAAGTTGAGACTTGAAGAGCAGTAACAAATCAGTTAAAGGTCTACGCCAGCTATTAATGAAAATAGTCGAGAATGGAACTTGAACAGTTAAAATTGGGTTGAAAACTTGAAATTATAATTTTTAGTTATCGTCTCAGCGGTTTCACAAGAGCTTCTAACCTCTTCTCCAACTCATCCACGCTAGAACTGCAGTGTCGAATCCAGGATTGATCAAAGCTAATATAGACAATTCACATCACTAAAGTAAAAAAAAAAATAAAAGATTGTCAACTAGGCTCTTCAAGATTAATCCTGAAGTCTTGTTTTAGTTCTTCCCTGCAATTATACCTTTCTGTCAAATTTTGACAAAGATAATTATATCAGAGATTATAGAGTTGATAATAAAATGAAACAATAATGAGTTTAGAAATTGTGACATTTCATTATCATAACTAGAAAAGAACAATTAATGATATGATCTATAAATAATAAATAATGATCAATTGAAGTTATAATAATAATTTTTAAAACATACAAATATGAAAAGAGATAATTTCTGTGAGAAAGAAAAGAGTTCTTTTTACCAAGAGCCTTTAATTGGTAAAATTACAACAAAATCCAAGTGAGTATTTTGATTAATAATGTATTAGATATAATACCTATAATCAATATCAGAGCAAATTATATATTTTCCTAATCATGACATTATTGAATTCTAAAGTGATAATTACAAAAATGTTGGCATAAATATTGATTATCATTAATTGTTTAAGAGCGAAATACAAATAGGCATCTTAATGATAACCATCAAATTATAATAATGACTAATTTCAAATAAAAGATAAATATTAATTATTTGTATCATTTTTTTTTTCCAAATATCCTTACAAACATGGATTATTTTATGTATGCTTCATCGGGTGTGTTCGAAGATAAGTTTGTTTTTAAACCTAAATTATAATTTGTAAGACTAATATCTTATTATATTACTCTTTGCAAAGTGTAGACCAATATATTATATTGTACCAAATTTGTTGTTTGGTTAACTTTTGTCATGTTCCCATCTTAAATGGGAAGTGTATTGTGTATTTGATCTAAATGTGTCAATTTCATGAACCCAGATTATGTTGACCGGACACAATCTCATCTAAAAGATGAAAAAACTCCTTGTTTCCATCTTAAGTTTGTGATGAATCTTGCATGCTTGGAGGCTTAGTGAATATGGACTCTTGAACTAAGTTGGAAGCCTAAAAGGTAAGTAAAAATCTGAGCTTTATAACATGTTAACTGGTATGAGAATGATGTCTGAATTGGAATGAATTGCATGTAAGGTTGATGATGAAGTGTGCTGGAATATTTTAAATGGAGTGTTTTACTAAATATACATCTATATTTTGGCTATAACTTGATTTGTGAATATCCAATTGGATGAATTTTAATGTAGAGTAAACTAGACACATATGTCTACATTTTTCCTAAGGAACAGAATTTGAAATCTATCCTTAAAGTCCTAAAATTTGGATTGAAGTTGATAACTATGTACTGTTGTGTTATGAGAACAGTATGTAACCATTTGGTTATAACTTGCATAAACTGAACCAAATGCATGAATTTGATAACTTTAGACGTTGTAGAACATTTTTTTAGAAGAAAGTTTTGACTATACCTCATTTTTTAGGTCATAATGGTCATACAAAACTGACATGAAAATCTATCTTAAAAAAACATTTGGAAGATTAGAGTTGTAGGTCGAAATTGTGGTTTCAATTTTATCTTCCTCTTTTGGCCTATTTTACATATCTTTAGGGCATGAATTTGAAGAAACTCAAATAATGAAAGTTGTAGATGTAGGTCTTAGTGTGACCTATATGAAATTGGCTTGATAAAATAGAACTTGAGTTATACTTGTTTTGCTAAGACTGCCTGTGATAGACTCCTATACAAGAACCTTATATTATCTCCTAATTTTTTGGGACTTTAGAGCTCAAATTAGTCAAAGTATAAAACATAAAAAATGGTTATTGATGTCTTGTTAATGCTTCTGTGAAACTAGTTTGGCCAAAAGATATCTTGATAAGTATATATAGTTATTTGAAGTCATAACTTAAAAAAATGGACTGTTTTAATAAAGATGAGTTCAAATCTAGAAATTTTGATTTGTTTAAGGAATAAATGAGTTATTTTAATGCAAACATGATATGAAGAAAATGAGAAATGTGTATAAGGTATGGATGAATGAGCATTGAAGATCATAGGGTATTTATGAATAAGAATTAGGTGAATGAATGAGTATGTGTTGCTGGAAAATTTTGGTGAATGTATAGATGTAGCTTGTTAAAATTTCAAATATAAATTACCAATTGGGTGAGTGTAAATTATGAGTTGATAATGATATGAAGATGTTCTCATGAATGTAATGTGATTCAAAGTATGAAAGTGATGAATTGGGAATGATTGAATGAGAACTAGGAAATTGTGAGAGTGTATAATCCTAGTAAAAAGAGTGATAAATGTATTGAGTAATGAATTGAAAGTGATAAAGTGTATTAAGGAATAAACCTAATTGGAAATTAAATGATGCTCAAACTATGATGAATGTATAAGTATGATTTGTGAATAAGATTTCAGACTCGGAATAATAAATTAAGCATGCATTAAACATGATACATATACATGTGTAACTTTGAGCATTCATTTGATTGATCAATTAGTAATGTGTACATATGTGTCTTGTTTGATTTAGAGGCACACATCGATCGACACCATCCAGATATTGCCAGCAAGTCAAGGCAATAACTAATTAGAGTGTACTGTAAGTTAACCTAATTGTGTAAACTCAAATATTTATGCTTCTGTTGGAATTGTATGTATAGTGGGTAACCTAGATGTGAGATTTTGATTGGTAATGTGTTCTAGTCGAATTATGTTGATTCAACTTAATTCCTTTATATTGAATTGATATTGATACAATTATGATATTGCTAATTCTGAAAAATTGATTATCCGAGGAGTTCAATATTCGGGACTATATTGGGAGTGTTTGTGATTTGAATGTGAATAAGTAAATTAAATGCTTAACTATTTGCTGAATGTCAAACTTAGATCCAATGAACTGTAAAAATTGAATGTGCTCGTTGACGGAAAGTGATTGATGATATATTATGTGAACTATTATACTCCATTATATGATGCATGTTCACATAAAGGAGTTGTGACTGGAGTAGCCAATGTGAAAAGAGCTTTAAGCTCAGTTATGCGCATTAGAGCCTCAGGCTCAACGATTAATGAACCCGATATCCACAACAGATATGGGACAACACTAAAAAGAGCCTGGTATCTACATCAGATACAAGACAGTGAAATAGGCACTCAGTCACAACAAAGTTAAATGAAATGGGACTCATTTGCTTTTGCATTTGTATCTTTAAATGTGTTCATGATATGGATTCCAAATGAATGTTGAATTTTGTTGTGTTCATATGTAGAAATGCTTATGACTTTGATGGTGATATGAAGAATTGTGATAAATAAGTGTTATGATCTGAAATGATTACATAATACTCTTGCATTCAAAATGTACTTCTGGAATGAATTAAAAAGTGATTGTATTTTTAAATGCTTCTTATATTATGATGCAAATTGTAGAATATGAGTTATAGCTCTGAATGAAGCATTACTTTGATTGAGTTGAATGTTATTCATTGATATATATATTGTGTGTGTGTGTGTGTGTGTGTGTGTGTGTGTGTGTGTGTGTGTGTGTGTGTGTGTGTGTGTGTGTTCTATTTTGAGTGAACACATCGTTGATGGTTTAGTCACTGAGTTCACAAAACTCATCAAAATTGTAACGTTGATTTTCAGGTACTGAGAGGAGACCTTGCTAGTAGAGCAAGCTAACTGAAGTTTAGTACTGCCCATTTTGGATCAAAATATGGCTCAAAGGTCTAGTCAGTTGTCATATGAGGATTTTAGATAGGGTACTTTGCATAGTTTTCATTTCATGTATAATCTTCTATTTAAAACAGTGTAATCTCAGATGGTTTCTGTAATGTAAATATATGAATGGTTTGCAATGAAACAACAGTGTAAAACATGTTTTGGTAATGAAGTGAGATAAGTTGTTTTTATGATTACTTCTGACATGTATGATGCCATATTAAATGACTTTGATTGTTCTAACATTCCATTCCTGTAAGGTATGTGTTTGGTTATTCTCAAGAATTTCGAGTATATGTCCTATGGTAGTGGTGTGTTACAGAATTAGGTCCCTACTGAATTCCCCACTTTTATCATTTTTTTGCATGTTTTCTTTAATTTGTTTTTATTAATCTAGTTTCATTTTATTTTCTTATTTCTAAAACCAACCCCCTCCCCCTGTTAAACATAAATGATATTGCATTTTGCATGATGTTTTAGGGTGTAATCTGGTAAGTATTTAGCATTAAATTGAGAGTTAAGTGTGTGTTTATGTGTTAATTATGTTAGTTTGTATGTTTTAAGTGTTTTTATGGGTTAGTTTGAATCTTTGAGCTTAATTTGTTTATTTTTTAGGTACCTTGATGTGTGTGCCAGTGTTGTAGGGTAAACAGGGAAGAATTTGAAAATTTAAAGAGTTTCGAGCTAAAAGATAAAGGCTATGATCGCGCACATTGGCCATAATCGTGACAAAAGAGGAAGAGCCAGTAACAGCCAGGCCACGATCGTGCACAATCATGACAGAGAGCGTCAAGTTAGGCCACAATCATGCACTCTAGGCTATGATCGTGACAGAAAGGTTAAAGTATCGGCCACGATCGTGGCAGTTAGAGCCACGATCATGCCCTGCATTGGGTTGACATGAAAACTCAATTTTTAGGTAATTTTTCAGACCGTTTCGACCCCGAGTTTGACCTAGGGCTGCTATAGAATAAATAAAACAATACCTAGCAGCCATTAGTAGTTTTTAGAGAGACGAGAGAACTGTGTAAAAAGTGAGATTCTGCAAAAATCTGAGAGAGACCTAGAGAGAGATCACGCGATTGAGGAAGGAGACGAAGGAAGAGAGGCACAGAGATACGTTTGACGTGACGTACTTCCTAAAATAGGCAATTTCTTGCAGTCACTACCTTCGAGATCTATTCCAACAGTATTTTCTATTTTTTTATTTTAATTTCATTGATGTATGAGATTTGGATATTGATTAGGAATATTGTAGTTGAGTGTTGATCTTTCGTCTAAACTCACTTTCGGGTTTTTTTTCTTGAGATTAACAAAATTTATTTGATTGTATTTTATTCGATTTATTTGTGATTCAATTTCGATTCTTTATAACTTGGCAACAAACTGAGAGGGTGAGCTAGGTGAAAATCATTGATTTAGGCTAACGAGAGTTAGGTAAATCGATACGCAGAGAGTTGAATCAACCAATTGTAGATAGAAAAATCATAATTTCCATAATTTGAATTAGGGATTATTAATTATGGTTAAGAATTATAACTCTAGAAAGAGTAATTCACTCTAGGAATGTCTAGGCTCTTTAAGTTGGAAATTACATAATTGGGTAGATTTTCTTTAGTTTCGAATTAATTCCCTCTTTCTCTCAGTTGGTCACTTCTAGGTTGAATTTTGGATTATTTGTGTGTGTTGACTATTGTGTTCATGCTTTAATTTCTCATATTTGATTCTTGATTAATTTTAATTTTTGCATTAGTTTTTTAATTAGGTATTGCAAACTTAGCTGCCAGTAGATTTTAGGACTAGTTCCCTTCCTCGTGGGATTGACATCTTAGGTACTACGCGAACGACACATGCACTTACGGTAATTACCAAGGTTATAAATAGTAAACCTTAGCACATGTAACTTTGAGCGAACAAGTTTTTTGGCACCATTGTCGAGGAAGGCAATTTAGTTCTTTAATCTAAGGCTTTTCTACTAACTTTTGTTTTTTTTTTTAAATTGGGCCATAAAGTAAAGATACATCGAGACATCTTAGAATGGGATATCTAAAGAGTTGAATGCTGAATAATGATAGAAGATAGATATTATAGGTAGCAAGAAAATTTTGAGAATTACAATGAGTGGCAGTATGGCTAGAGAAATAATAACCCTTATTGGAGCATGCACACTTCGGGGTGGCAGAGCCACTCAGATTTCTATTGGTCTAACGATGTCAGTACTCACATGGGACACTAAGATCTATTTGAATTTCAACATAACTAATCCAGTTCATAGGATTCTAAATTGGACAAGATCTTGGATAAGCTCATAGATATGGAAGAAAGGAAGAAGAGACTAGAAGAGCAAATTGATCAAGTGATGAAAAATCATGCCGCTTCTATTCACAATCTAGAGATTCAAGAAAGATAGCTTTCCAGGGAATTTTGTAAGCAAAGAATGGAAAACTGTCTGCACAACATGAATGTACATTCAATAGAGCCATGTCAAGCTATCATATTTAGGAATGGGAGAGAGCTAGAATAATTAGCGAGAAATCAAGCTAATCCCGACCATAGTGAAGACCAGGACATCAAAGAAGAGGATGATGAAAATAATGCTAACTCTCCCTATTATCCACTAGTCCTTAATATACCATCTTTGAACATAAAAAAATCTAGGGTGGATGTTCATGAAGAGAACTCTAACTTTTAGATTGATGATGATCAAATGACATCAACATGAATGATGTAATTAAGAATCTGAAAGTTAGTAGCTCATTCAGGATAGTTGATATGTTCGAATCTTATGATGAACAAGAGGATGATGAACAGACGACAGCAGACATCGAGTTTGAAGAAGCAATAAAGGTCTCTATTCATGAAGCAGAAGAAGCAAAGGAGATGAAGGTGATGAAGGAAGAAGGAGAGCAATTCACCTTCATACAGGACAAACTGTTAGATTCGATTGAAGATTCAGGGAGCTTCGTTATTCTCTATTTTATTGATAGTCTGTTAGTGAAAAGGACATTACTAAAATTAATTGGTTTTCATAATTTGATCAATATTGTCCTTTTGATCATCTTGTAATTTATAGCTTAGTCACGGGCTATAAAATTGATGTTGAACAAAAAGGTAGAAACAAGCCACTCATAATTGATCCTAGTTGAGTTTTAAAGGATGAAGGTCAAGCTAATGACCATAAATTAGCACGTTTGGTAGTAGGTTTAAATTGTCGTGTAGTTAGGTTTATTTTAAATTATTAAATAAGTCGTGAATAATTTGGAACGGTTTGGAGTGCTAATTCTTTTGTTCTTGACTCATTTATAAGATAGGGAAATATTCTCGATGTCAAGTTGATTTGGTCTCAATCACTATAGCCATCACCACCTTTTTCACCACAAAAGATTTCATGTTCTAACCCTTTTTGTTTCATTTTGTGTTAGTAGTTTTTCCTTATGTTTTTCATATATTGTGTTTATTTCCCTCAAGTGTGTGCTCTCTTCTCAAATTCAGGACAATGAGTTGTTCAAGTGTGGGAAGGGATTCTGTGTTTTTTCTTTTGAATGTGATTTTGCATACCGTATGATAGTCATTAGGTTGCATTGTGAGAATTGTTTGAATGTATCAATGGCTTCGATGAGTGAAATTTGTTTAATTCTGAGCATAGTCTAGTAGGTTGTAAATGATCATTAGCTCGCAAAATTAGTGAATTATGATTTTTGAGTAAATATACAGCTTAATTAGGACTTAGTGTAAATTTAGCACTCTCTATATTATCACATTCATTTATAAATTGAGGACTTTTAGGTTAAGTAGCTTCACTAGTATTTTTCATGAAAATGAATAGCTAAAAGCAGCAAGGTAAAAAAAATGAGTTTAATAAATTACTATTCCACTGACCTTCAGGTTATGAATATAGCTAGTAGCCAGTTGAAAACATAATGTAGCTGAGTAACCAGATTGATACGCATCACAAATGTATGCCTTCACGTAAAAAGGCTATAATGAATTTTCAACCAAGCTATTTAATAAATAACTTAGTTGAGTAGCCAGATCGACATTCATCACAAATGTTTACCTCCGGGTAAAAGACTAAGTCCTGGCTTAAATAAAAATTCAAAAATAATAAAAATAAAAAATAAAAAATGTTTTAAATAAACACCTACCGGACCATAATAAGCTTGAATTTTCATGGAATTATACTTAGGAACAGTTACAAAGTCCAAGGGACTGAAGATTTATTAATGTGTGTGTACAATTGAAAAGGGTAAATAAGTAACATTTAGGTCTTTATTTAGTTGGGCATTTAGTTCAAAGCCCCTCGACACATATTTTGTTTGTTAATGATTTGTCATAATTCGAACGATTGTGTCCAAGATTAAATTTATTTCATAAAGTCAGAGCCATTGTTTCATTATTGCATTGTGTGTTATGTGTTTTGTTATTTTGTTTGCTTGAGGACAAGCAGTGTGGGGATGTTGATAGTTACATTTTGCATGATATTTTAGGGTGTAATCTAGTAAGTATTTAGTGATAAATTGAGATTTAAGCGTGTGTTTATATGTTAATTATGTTAGTTTGTATGTTTAAGTGTTTTTATGGTTTAATTTGAATCTTTTAGCTTAATGTGTAAATTTTTTAGGTACCTTGATATGTGTGATAGTGCTGCAAGGTAAACAGAGAAGAACGTGAAGATTTAAAGAGTTTCGAGCTAAAAAGACATAGGCCACGATCGCATACAATGGCCACGATCGTGATAGAAGAGAAAGAGCCAGCAGTAGCCAGGCCACGATCATGCACCAGGGGCCACGATCGTGACAGAGAGGGTCAAGTCAGGCCACGATCGTTCACTTTGGGCCACGATCGTGCCCTGCATTGGACTGACATGAAAACTCAAAATTTTGGTGATTTTTTAGACCGTTTCAATCCCAAGTTTAACCCAGGGCTGCTACAGAATAAATAGAACAATACCTGGCAGCCACCAAGAATTTTTAGAGAGTCGAGAGAGATGTACAAAAAGGCAGATTCTACAAAAATCTGAGAGAGACCTAGAGAGAGATCAAGCGATTGAGGAAGGAGACGAAGGAAGAGAGATATGGAGATACATTTGACACGACGTACTTCCCGAAACAAGTAGTTTCTCGCAGTCGCTACCTCTGAGATCCATTCCGACAATATTTTCTATTTTTTATTTTGATTTCATCGATGAATGAGATTTGCATATTGATTAGGAATATTGTTGTTGATTGTTGATCTTTTGTCTAAACTCACTTTTGGGTTTTTTGTTCTTGAGATTACTAAAATTTATTTGATTGTGTTTTATTCGATTTATTTGTGATTCAATTTCGATCCTTCATAACTTGGTAACAAACTGAGAGGGTGAGTCGGGTGAAAATCATCAATTTAGGCTAACGAGATTTAGGTAAATCAATGGGTAGACAATTAAATCAAACTGGTAGAGTCGTGTAACGAGAGATCGAACATAGATTCCTGGTAAGTTAATAGACAACTTTAGAACTAATTTATGTTTTAGACGAATTGTGGATCAAGAGATCACAATTTCCATAATTTGAATTAGGGATTATTAATTAGGGTTAAGAATTATAACTCGAGAGAGAGTAATTCAACCTAAGATTGTTTAGAGTTAAGAATTATAACTCGAGAGAGAGTAATTCAACCTAAGACCGTCTAGGCCCTTTAAGTCAAAAATTACATAATTGGGTAGATTTTCTTTAGTTTCGAATTAATTCCCCCTTTCTCTCAATTGGTCACTTCTTGGTTGAATTTCGGATTATTTGTGTGAGTTGGCTATTGTGTTCATTTTTTTGGTGCATTAATTTCTCATATTTGAGTCTTGATTAATTAGGCACTAAGTTCGCAATACCTAATTAATTGCGAACTTAGTGCTATTAGATTTTAGGACTAGTTTCCTTCGTCGTGGGATTGACACCTTAGGTACTATATAAACGACCTGTGCGCTTGCGGTAATTATCAGGTTATAAATAATAAAACTTAGCGTGTTTAACCTTGAGCGAACAGTAAACACCAATTACTTTTATTTCAAAAACTTTACACACACTCTCTGTGAGATCGACCTAGACTCACCACTAATATAGTTGTAATCTAGTTTTTATTTTGATTCGCGTTACGACACGCTGTCAATTTTGGCACCATTGCCAAAGAGTGCGGTATTTTAGTTTTTGTTTATAATTTTAATTGGAGTTTTGTATATATTTATTCGTAATTGGTTTCTTTTCATTTATTTTGTGATCCTTTCTTTTTTTGTTTCATGTTTGCAATAAAAAATAAAAAATAAAAAATTCATAGATGGAATTAATTTTCTCTTTAACTCTTACTCTCAATCCTATAACCAAGGTTGGATTGATCAACCTAACTTTGGTTATGGATGGGATAACCATCAGAATCACTTCCATGACAGTTTGCAAGATGCACAACAATTCTTGTACAGACTAGAAGTTTCTTATCACGATTTAGGTACACCTTTGGAAGAATTGATTAATGTTATGATTTCTAATACTTTACAATTCTAGCAGGCTGTACAACAACAGTTCCACCAGTTCCGACAGGATATACATCAACAGCTTCAACAAGGTATACAACAACTTCAGTAGGATACAATGTCTAGACGCCACAACATGGCAAGCTAAATGGGTGAGATGGCAGTAAGGATCAACTATCAAAAATCACAAATGGAAGAGGAGTAGTCATATCAACCCGAGGTGTACCAAATAGATGTTAGTGCGGAAACCTTACAGAGGGATGACGAGCTTGAGAATTTTGAGAGTAATATGCAAGGAAGTGCATGTGAAGAAGAAATTGAGGAGGAGCTTGAACTAGAAAAAGACGTATCATTTAGCTCAGAGGTGACTAGTGAGTTCATGATTATTTTTTAGACTAACTCTTCACCTTTACATAGCAAATTACAGGAATTAAATAAGGAAGAAAAAGGCGAAGAGACATTTGAGATCTTTCCAGAGTGTATAGACTTAGTCAAACGATAGGGAAGATGTTGAAAATAACGGATCATCAACTGAGACGCTATCCTAAAGGACCTCACGTGGAGGAGCCGCATGTGACACCTGAAGATCACAATTTTGTCACGTGAGGAGGAAACATGGAGTCGAGCCAGCAATCCTAAACAAGGGTGCTTTTTGGGAGGCAACCCAACGGAAGTAAATTTCTTTTCTTTATATTTCTGCATTACTTTTATTTGCATGTTTGTTTCTATGTTAGTTTGTTTCTTTCTTGTTTTTAATTTTTCAATCAAAATGAGAGAAAGAATAAAACAAATAAAACAAATATTTTCTCACTTGCTATTGCTTTTAGGGCTCTATAGTCATGATTAGAGAAAGAGTTTATCAAAGAATTTGATAGCAACTTTACCATGTACTTTTACTCTTGTGATTGGTCGATGTGCATTATCTTTAAAAGAGTAGTGACTAGTGGTAGACAAAGCCGGTGAGATTTTGAGCCTTATTGGACTGACACATTCACATCAGTCTCATTATCTTTTGATAATATGTGACCTTCATGACATGTATATCCCGATTTTGCCTTGAATTTTTATTCGAGACCACAATGTTATCAGATGCATTGACATGGATATGATTAGGCATGCTTTGCTTTTCCGAACTACATTAGCCAAATAGCCTACCTATTATATGATTTTCCTTTTTGATAAGCCCTCTTGAGCTTTATTTGCCTTTTCTGTGTATTAGCCATATTACATGCTTTAACCTAGCAAATGTCCTTCCTAAGCCTTGAAGCTAGTGGAAACTTTGTTGTTTTTTGATTTTGTGGGTTGGTTATAATGTTAGGATGTTATTTTATGTCTTATCATTGAAATTCTCATATTGATGTAGTTTATTTTAATTTTTATAAGAGAAAAGCAAAAGGAAAAATGAAAAAAAAGAAGTGCTTTTTGTGTTATGTTCATATGGATTAAGGTGTGAGAGCTTAATTGAGTTGTGAAACATAATTGTTGCATTCTTCACAGCTGACGGTACCTAGTTTTGAATGAATGTTAACTTATGCACTTGATATCTCATTGAGTTTTACTTTTGCTTCACTAGATTGATGGCTTTTATGCTACGTTAGCGAAAATACATCCCACCTTATCCTTACCTATATTATAACCCTAGAAAAGTCCTTTAATTTATGATTATGCAGGTGACTTTTAGTAGTAGAGAAATAAAATAATATGGAAAGTTATGAATTGTTGTGATCATGAATGGTGTTTGAGTGTACCCACAGAAATATCTTGTTTAAACATTTTTTGTGCAAGTCTACCTCAAGATTACTCAATTTCTAAGGGTGGTGAATATTGATTGACCATGAGTAGAAGCTTTGAATGTTGAGTTTTTGCTATAGGTTTTGAAAGCCATTTATCTTTACTTATGGTTATTTATTCTTAAGAAATGTGGGAAAAAAAGTAAAAATTTTAGTTTATGATTTTGATTTTGACAATTTTCCCGAAGATGGTCAAAAGCTAAGTTTAGGAGAAATTGATATGTGCTTAATTGATTGTTTAATTATTTCATAAGACTTATCAATTAATGACATTAAATTGCTTAAGATACTCACTTTGGCTCATATGTGATTTTAGGCATAATTCGAAAGCAAAGAAGTTAAAGTGAGTTGAATGCATAATATTTGGGTCATTTTCTGAAGGTTTACATTCACTTGTTTTCTTGAAGCACGAAGAATATTAGAGCAAATAAAGACAAGAGGAAAATAAGAAATGAAAACACAAAAAAATGAATTAAAGTTGTTTACAGCTGTGCATGTCCCATTGAAGAACGTGAGTTCAAATTTAATGGGAAGCATATGGATTAATTGTTTTAGTAGTAGATGAAGAAGCAAAATGGCATCACAGAAAGGAGGAGCAAGGACCCAAAACGGCAGCATCAACAAGGAGAAACAATTGAAGCAAACGTTGTATGCAAATAAAAGTTTGCGTTTCACACAGACGTGCGTAAACACAAACAACATTTGCTTTTAACGCAGACATTTGTTTAAATGCAATCAACGTCTGCATTTAATGCAAATGTTATGCAGGGTTGTTTTTTTAAAAGTGTGACACGCATAGTAACTGGGGGCATGAACATTAGAGGTGGACTAAAAATTAAATCACAAAATAAAGAGAGAAGCGTAGAATAATGCGGTGGAGACACGAGGTTTTCTCTTCAATTTTCACCATCGAAGTAGCTATAGAGAAGAGGATTAACACTTGGAGCATAAAAATGGACATGGAAAGCTAGCTTCTTGATGTCTGTTCAATGGGAATATTGACGTCAAGACACGATTAAGCTATGTTATCATTTTAAGATTATAATTTCTTTTCAAATTGTTGTGTTGATGAAATTGATTTCTTTTCGGATTATTGTGTTTTTGATATTGATTTAATTGGGTTTTGGGATGAATGATCTTAATACATTATTTATTTTGATTGTTTTATTTCGAACCTATTCTAAAACATTGAATGTAATCCGTAATCGTTACTTTTGATGTTTGTGAGTAGCATCTAATGATCGTGTATCATTAGGAACAACATAACTTAAGTTAGATAACCCGAACATGTGAGGTTACTATTTATATTGATCATTTTTCACGTCGTAATATAGCTGCCAAATTCAACGTAGAGAGCATATCCTAGGTTGTTTGGTAGTTAGGTTTAATTAATGATCATATCTTGATTAAACAAAACCTAAAGTAAAACTGAGCTTAGGAGAGCATTTTATTAATCTCAAATCGATAGTATAAAGAGAGTTGTAAAAATGTTACGATGATGAAATATACTTGAAAGTGTTTAAGACAAGATTGAACCTAGAACTGGACCCTACTTATATTGAACAGTTTAATCATTTTTTATCCCTTATTTTAATTTGTTTTCGATAGTTTTCTTTTATTTTAATTTCTAAATAGTTAAAAATCCAAAAACCCCCCCTTTTATATTTGCATTGAAACAATTAATGTCGTTACAAAAATTAACTGAACATTTCCTGTGGATTTGATCTTGGCTCACTATAACTACAAATTTTAGTGAGAAGAGTCAGGTAAATTTTGCAGTGCACTCGACACGCGCTATCACATAGTATAATCATTAAGTATTGAAGAATGATTGGCTTAAAATTCATAATCACTCAAAAAGACAACCAATGGACTTGTTATAGGTTTTAAACAAAAACCAAAAGTTAATGCTTTACTAATTAAAGCTAAGACTAGAAAAATATTTTGATATTATAGAATAATTACTGAAAAACTGATCAATTTCAACTTAAAAAATAACTAAGAAGAGTTAATTTAGGACAAAACAATGTATATTCCCTATATTAAATAATTTTAGGACTTAAAAATAACAAATAAATGCATCACTAATGATGAATCACATCCACAAATTTATTGTAACACAAATGATCAATAAAAAAGAGACAACAATCATATATATATATAGGAGTCTGTAGTGTAATTTTCATCCAAACCAAATCCCACATCTTCAAGACATTCAAATTAAAAATGGACACTTACCTTTCGGAAAAGAAAAAAATCGTAAATGGACAACAGGCAATCACACAATCTAGATCTTCAAATAAAATTCCTTGTTTTCAAAATTACTTAGTATTATAGACCAATACAAGGTTTGTTAATATGACTTATAAAAGTTTCATCATTCCTCAACTCAAGGATAATAAGGATGGCCACAAAAATACTCTATTAATAATTCCTTTCAATATAAGGATGGACAAACTTTACAATAAAATCATATATTACTGCATTGATATTGTTTCTAGGTACAAAGTTATTGTGTTATGGTAAATTTTCAATAAAGAAAGAAATGAGGAATAGAATAAAGAAGAGAGAAGAACTCGGGAGGAAGAGAGAAGGCAGAGAGAGAGAGAGAGATTCGAAAACTAATTCATATCCATCCCCCTCTAATGAAATATTTATAGGTATTGTCATACTACCCACACAGACAAGTACAACTGTATAATGGTTGTAATATTTTTATGCATAACAATGCCTCCTTCTTTAGAAAACCTTGTCCATAAGGTTTAATAAGGAAAGCATTAAAAAGATTTACTGAATGGACAAAAAAGAAATAAGCATATTTTCTTTTTGACGAAATCGAACTTCTTTTTATCACCCATCTCCTTCACGACATCACCAATAGTAGCTCCTTTAGCATTATTAAGGAAGGAGGCAAGATTATCAGTAGGATGAGATACAATCGCATAGAAAACTCCAATAATGTAGTCATATGCAAAGCTCACACCCTGCTCTTTTAGTATAACTTTAAAAACAAATGAAATACTTTTATACTTTGCAGAGTCAATCTGCATGTTACACTTAATGATATCAAGGGGAGTAACTATCATATGAGTTAGACCGCAGCTGAAAATACCACCGGCTGTATAAGTAGCACAGAAAGCTGGAGAGTACATCTTGATCTTACTAGGCTCGTTGGGAGAGGGGGCAACAAGGAACCACCAGAGGTGACATCTCTGCTAGTCATGAGAGAGGTGGACTCTGAGGGAAAAGTATAGGCAAATAAGGAGTCAAGGATTTTTTAGACTCCATTTTTGTGCGTCTCCTGCATGATTTGCTTACTTTAAGGGGTTAGTTCTGAAAGGATTAACATAGAAGCTCTTGGTTCTACTCCTTGCCTCTGCAGAAATTATACTAACATGGCTTTCAGGTCCTTTACATCTTTCTCCACCTTTTCTATTTTGTTTTGAGATTCTAGATACATTTTCTTATTTCTGCTTCATAATTCTAGAAACATTTTCTCGTTCTTGATCTATGCTTCCAACAAGTTTTTCATGTTTTCTTCGAGCCTTTCCATGTCAACCAATGTTGCGAATATTGTATCAGACTTAGTACCGAAATGATTTTTGGTATGGTACTGTACCATACCGTCAATATCAGGTACTGTTTTAGGTCATTTTTTAAATTTATGAAATAGTCCCTAAATTTTTAAAAAATACAAAATATTCTATTGTCATATTGTACAGTTGTACGGTATATTTTTAACTGTCTCTAAAGATCATAATAATAAATAATAATCACAGTTAATATGAATAACAATAATTTTCAGATATTTCATATATAAATATTAACCACAATTTTTATAAAAAAAATGACAATCATCATCATAAAAATATAAAATTAAAAACAATACAAAGTATTTAAAATATTACAATTTCAATTTTCATTATATAAATAATAATTACTTCAAAACATCCAATAAAAAGAACAATAAATATCCTTAACTCTTAAATTATTACAATTTACAACAAGAGTTTGTGATAAGGAAACAACTAAGTAGAATTAAAACATGAAATAAAATATATATTATTTAATTTACTATCAATTAAATATATTATCACCATCATCACCCAGCCTGAAATCCCGCATCAAAGTAGAGTCTGGAGTGGTCTGATAGTACGCAGTCTTACCCCTACAAAGTAGAGAGGTTGTTTTCGGTAAACTCACATGCAAATGTGATAATTAAAAAAATTTTAGGTTAAAAGAGTAAATATATAAAATTGATATGCTAAAAAAGTAGGTAAATAAAATTAAAATAAGTAAATACATAAATAAAATAAAATAAAAGGTTGATGTATCACGTTTAAAAAATTTTAATGAATTTATCGTATACTGGGTAGAGGTGTAAGGTTGTCTTATACAAATAAATGGGAGACACTCATGTGATGACCAACATGAATACTACACTATAAACAGACACCCAACTTGCACCGAAAATTAGACAAGCGAAAGGTAAAAGCATACCTGATGAATGGAGTTCCATTTAAATGCCAAAGAGATGCAGCTTGTCCTACCCAACATTAATGCAAAATTAATTGTGAAAAAGAGGAAATACATACCTACCTAGGTTGACGATCGTGTGACACTTCTAACACCCAGAAAACTTCCTAAACTTCAAGCGTGTAACTCGTACCACACTACAAACTACAAACTACAAAGTTGATAAATAGACACTCTTTCCCCTCACTCTAAGTCTAGCACCAAGTAGCTTGCTTCAGTCTTAAGCATTCTAAAAATTCCATCTTTCTGGTATTGTCAAAGAAAACTAAGAAGCTTAATGTTATAATGTCAAAGCAGAAACATTTGAACAAATTAAATGCAGTAAATCAAGATTCTAAAAAGGGAATAATCTTTGTTCTTAAAAACATAAAACAAGATGATCGCATGCAACCCGCACAACTAAAGAAACCAAACCAAAACCCATGTCCAAACTGATACCAAAAGCAAGAAACATGCAAAGAGCCATTTTTTCACACAAAATGAAACAAAAGAAGCTAGAAAACAGAAAACAGAAAAGGAAAACAAGGAGCATTGAAAAGAATGAAAGGAGAACAAGAGATTTGGGTTGATAGAAATGCCAAAGCAATATCATAAAACGATGGGTTTGTGGTGTACCTGCAGGTCCTGAACTGAGATCTCCCCTGGATTTAGTTATGCTACACTTAGTATTGCTTATTAACTAACTATTATTTGCAAATCCACACCAACGACTAGAAGAGGATAATAAATAAGGTTAGAGCAAAATGGAGAGGACAACTCCGGTCAGAAAACCACACACATGTACAGCAGATCTGCTCACGTGGTCGAAGAATAATAGATTTGGAGAGACACACAACACAGAAGACATTAGCATTCGAATTAAAACCTTAAGAACCGTAAATGACGTCCCAGTTCCTATCGTGTCTTCATCAACCAAAACACCAAAAGAAACAACTCAAAAGAACAAAACAGAGAACAAAAGAAAGAAGCAAAGAAAGAGAGAATGCGAAGAACCTGGATACTAAGAGAAAGGAGTGACTATCAACTGAATGGGGAGGGGAAGGGCAAACGAAACGAAAATAGTAACTAAAATACCGCGACCTAAACCGACTCAGAGTTAGTGAACTCACTAACTACACGACACTGGTTGTAGTAGATAGATCTAGATCTAACAACATTCTCCTCAACCAACATAGATGTTAACAGTAAAACCAAAAAGCATGATTTTCACAAATACAGGACTTCAAAAATGCAGGAAACGAAGAAGATATAATACACAAAAATATAAAGAGCAAAGCTTTAAATCTGAAAGCATATCGCGAAGTTTTAGATCTGAGACACAATCACAAGAAAAGAAATATCAGATCCAAGAATGCGTTTCACGTCATCTGCCGTAGAGGAGTCGTTGCCACTCTTGATGATGAGACCCAGAAGCACTAGGATAACTAGCTAGAGGGTTGATTCCTAAAAATCATATCATCATAAAAAAAATCGAGCATTGTTTGTTTTATTAATTAAATATATTATATATTTAATTAATTAAAATTAATTATTACTAAAATTATGAATATCTTAATTTAATTTAATTTATAAAATTGATTTAATAGTTATTAATAAATATAATTTAATTTAAAATTATTTTTAAAAATATATGTAAGATAAAATTTGATTTAATAATTAAAAATATATAAAATAAATATTAGTTTATAAATAATAATTTTTAAATTATTTATTT
>JANZXR010000009.1:12216164-12232353 GCA_027575705.1 Erythroxylum echinodendron
TAATTTATTTTTAAGTTTAATTTAATGTATAATTATTATTAGTAATAAAAATATTTATTTTATTTTAAAATTTAAAACTAAAAAACAGAATAAAAGTTTAACTAAATAATTAATTACAAAACTTTGAAAAAAAGAAGGAAAGAAGGAGAGAGAGAGGCGGGAGAGCAATATTTTCAAAATTTTTGAAATTTTTGCAAAAAAATTCCTATATTTTTCAAAATTTTCAGTATTGGTCAGTATTATAGATACCAGCTAGTACCGACCAGTACCAGACAAAACAGATCGATATTGACTGGTATTTACACCCAATACATTAACAATGCTTTTTTGTATCGTTCTCCGAACGGTACTGTATATATCGCCCGGCTCCGGCCAGTACGGAACGAACTTCATAATAATGATCTCAACACCCCTTGTACCTTTTGCGATGGATTCCTCCCTGAATCGACTACTCTGATACCAAATGTTGTGGTAAATTGCTATTTTTAGTCAATCGTCAAACTTGAAAGAGTCAATTCAATGGAATACTTTTTAGTACCTCAAGAGGATAGATGAGGCGATTCAGGTGAGATCCAATGTAAATCAAACTTTCTATTCACTCGTGAGATTCGGGCGGCTCCTCGGGGACCACCACGGCTCCTCTCTTCTCGACTGAAAGAGAAGAGACGAGAAGTGAAGAAAAAGAGGTCCGTGTGCATGTCTGTTTGGTTCTTCTTATTCTTGTACTTCTTCCTGGGTTTGCTTTTCCTCGTTTCTGTTCGGTTGCAGAGGAAGGAGAAGAAGGAAGCTCTTGAAACCCGCCATAGAAGAGGGAGGTTTGTCATGTTACTAAGATTTTGCTTCCTTGCCCTTTTCAAACATTTCAAGCCCCTTGACTTGTTTGTTTTTCACTCCCTCCTATGTTCCTTCCAGTGAAGTCCAAATCATTTAATGTCATAACAATAATATATTTTGTTTATGAACAGTTTAGTAACTGGCAAAGGACGCAAAATACTCGAATAAACTCTTTTCTCAATGCTAATAACAACGGATGGCCACATTTCTTGTGTAAGTTTTATTATGTACAAATATGTAAGTTATTAATAATATTTAATTTGCATATATTTTAATTTTAACTACAATGATAATTAATTAATTTTAAAATATATTGTATTATATTATAATTATTAAACATAAGAGTATAATTATAAAAATAAAAACAGGATGATAAATTCAAACATATTTTTTATTTTTTATTTTTTATTATAAATCTCAATCAAATAGGTTTTTATTTTCGATTTTTATATTACAAATTTCAATCAAATAGATTTTCGTTTTTTAAAGAAAAATAGAAATTAAAAATTAGAAACAGAAACTAAAAACAACAACAGATAGAAGTGGTACCAAACGACACTTTAGTTGATTAAAAACGAGAGAGAAAAGTGGTTGCTTTAGAAATTCCAGTTCAAATGGATTGCTTTTGTCCACTTGAGAACCGGATAATTAGGACAACAGAAGGACGTGTCATTTTCGAACAGATTCCGTTCCTAATCCTATCTTTGCTCTTCCTCTTTCATGTCTTATTTTCTCTTTTTGCACGCAAAAGACCATGCTTGAAACAAGCTTTGATCCAGTAATTATGTATTAACTATTAGCAACAGCCGGTCCGATTAATTTTATGTCATTCTACCTGTCACTTTTACTGTGAGGTCAGTTCATATATCTTTGTCTGGCCATTTCTGTATGCTTTACCAGGACCAGGAGAAAACAACACATGTCCTGTAAAAACTGGAAAATTCGTAACTTTTGTTTCTGTTAGAAATCCCATTGAACGTTTCATTGAACATGGGTAAGTTCATTGTGAATCCAACTTGTAAGTGTTTGCTATTATCAGAGTCGTTGTTTCAATACTTGTAGTGATTTTCATATCGTGTATAACACGTCCACCATTGTGTTTGTGAAATTGTGTTTGGCTTTTCGATTCGGTTAAGTATTTTGGTGGCGACGAATGAGTGATTAAGTTGGCAGGGAATCAAATGACAAAAGGAGGAGATGATGATTACGGAACTTTCTATCCTGTTAGACCTGATTGCGAAGTTCCTAAAACCCGTTTCAAGCCAAGAGTACGGTTCCCAATTCTACGTTTGTTTTACAATTCTATTTCATTTGATTCAATGGAGCTTCCAGGATTGAACAGTGAAGGCTAAGAACCAATGTCTGTTTATATTTGTGTTTGTGTAAATGTAGATGTTTATGTATATAAATCTGGGTTATTGGTTGTCAGCTTACTAATTCATTCTTTTTCTCTCATATGTCATTTCATTCTATATCATTCTTAAATAGGTTAGTCTGGTTTTGCTAAATTGTCGAGATTTCACAGGCTGGTAAAACTCTTAGCGCAAGAAGGTGGCACGCCGCATTCTCTGATGATGGTCATTTGGACATTGCGAAAGTGCTCAGGCGGATCCAACGAGGAGTATGTCCCTCTTTTCACTATTTTCTTTTTTTTTTTTTCCTTCTACGGGGAGAGATACTAGATCTATCGCTAGTACTAAATCTGCCCTGAATGCTTACATACAAATGTCATACAGTCCCCAGTACTCCACTGCTATCATTGGTAGGATTTCCATCCTTTGATATTCAGTATAAATAATGGGTTTGTGTTTTTTATTTGTCTGTTTAGCTCCTTGGTAGTTGGAATGTGTAATTTACTGGAAAAAAAAACTAAAATTGTTGTTTTTCCATGTTAGGGTATTCATCCTGCAATTAAAGGGCTAGTTTGGGAGTTTTTGTTAGGATGTTTTGATCCTAATAGCACATTTGATGAAAGGAATCAAATCAGAGAGGAAAGGAGGTAACACTTTCTTCACTATTGCAAGTCAGCCAAAGTTTCATGTTGAAGGAAAAAGCAGTGCAATTTATCCTCTTTCTGGCGAATCTATTCGTTAATCTGAGCTTGGTTAGACCTTGAAAACAACTTCCGTTGCATTTAGCTTTCTTATATGTCAATGAGTGGCAATAGTAAACTACTGCCCCAGCAGTTATGTATGTTTCATACTATTGGTACCCCAAGATCATGCCATATATCTACTTATCCATTTTCAGATGAGCTCTAGTTCTATGTTACTTGATAATGCATTATTAATATCTATCAGATTTGTCTACCTACTGAGTCTTTTGATGCAGCTCATTGGACCTTGGTTTATAGTATGAGACCATTGTTTCCAAGATGAAACTACAGCAGCTTGTATGTTACACGGATTTGTTTTAATCTTTGCAATTTCTTGGATTTGGTTGATATCATGATTCTGTTTGCTGTGCATGTTTCTGATTCTTCCCTTCATCATTCGTTCTAAACTGAAACAAGTTTTCTCAGTTATCATTTGGTAATTTTCAGGGAGCAGTATAGCAGATTGAAAACAGAATGTCGAAACATGGTTCCTGTTATTGGTAGTGGAAAGTTTATTACGACGCCTATCATAACAGATGATGGTAAACCAATAATTGATCCCTCGACAAATACTGGAGGGCATGTCAGTAGCTCCATTTCAGACAAAAGAGTTGTTCAGTGGATGCTTTCATTACATCAAATTGGTAAGTACAGGACTTAAAATCTCACTTTGTAATTCATGGAAATTTCTGTTTTTTTTTGGTTAGGTTTCTAGGGTAGTCATTTGGACCATAGGTTTGATCATCAATTGCAAGTTAGATTTCACTCATGTACCCCTTCAGCAATATTTCATAAGTTTCTAGGAGATAACTGAGAATACTCTGAAATATAGACTCCAGATACATGGCCTTTCATCAACTGCTGAGGGTGCCTAAAGTTTGTAGTGCAGTATAACCTTCTTTTAATTGAATTCTGCTGAAAGGAGTTGGTGAACTTGTTTCCAGGTTTGGATGTTGTACGCACAGATCAAGCTATGGTCTTTTATCAGAATGAAAGTAATCAGGCAAAACTTTGGGATGTTCTTGCAGTTTATTCATGGATTGATAATGACATTGGTTATGTGCAAGGTGAAGAAAAATGCATCTTGTTTGTATCAAATTGAAATACATTTGATGTTTAGAGTTATTTGCAATGTATCTTGGGCAGGTATGAATGATATTTGTTCTCCCATGATAGTTCTTCTTGAAAATGAAGCAGATGCTTTTTGGTGCTTTGATCGTGCAATGCGGAGACTGGTATGTACTTAATTGACTTTATAGACATGAGTCAAATGAAATAAACAATGAGTCAAATGAAAAAAAAACAAAGTTTTGATCTCGAGCAAGCTACATTTTTATTCAATGCTTTTTTCTGTATAGTTTTCACTCCCATGATAAACCCTTTTGTACCTACCAAGAAAAGTCACAAGTAGCCCACGGCCGATGAATGTTAACTTATGCCCCAATTTGGAAAAGAAAGTTGCCACAATGGTTAGGTTACACTGCAAATGTGGAAGCTGGGTGTTCAGAAAACTTAGTCAGTCATTGAATACCCAACTGAGTTGGTTATTCAAATTGAATACTGGGGGATCATCTTTCATTTAGATGACAATATGATAATCTTGTTTGTGGGTTCTTTCTCTTTATACTGTTCATGCTTTATAGACCTAAATGTTTTTTACCTCTTTACTTTTGTTAATTTAAATCTCTTTACCTGAAGATTTTATTCTTCTTGCAGAAGCGTATACCATTTCAATAACTGTAGCACCTCAGGCTTATTTTTCCAACTAGAATTTTGATGTGCTTGATTGAAGAGAATTTGATTTGCATATTCTAATATGACTAGAAACTCAAACTCACATACATTATTTATGTAGCTTTCTTCTACTCAGTATTCTGATAAATATTTATCCGAATTTCCATAACAATTTACTTAAGAGCACTCCTTGTTATTCCGCTACTAACAATCTAATAGTGCTTTTGTCTCACAACAGAGAGAAAACTTCAGATGTAGCACAAGTTCAATAGGGGTGCAATCTCAGCTCGGTACACTCTCAGAAGTAATTAAAACAATTGACCCAAAGCTTCATCAACACCTTGGTAGTTCCATTTCCAACATCTTCATGTTTTGCACGATGTTGTACTTTTGAGATTGATTATTATGGTGGCTTTGCCTGTTATGAAAAAAAAAAAATCCAATAAGTAAATTGTTTGTATACATGTTTATCCATGTGCAAATATGCATTGTCAGTAATGCTTTGTTTTCTATTCTTTGGTTTTGTTTTTTGTTTTTTCTAAACAGAGGATCTAGATGGAGGTGAATATTTGTTTGCATTTCGAATGCTGATGGTCCTCTTTCGAAGGGAATTCTCATTTGTCGATTCCCTATACCTGTGGGAGGTAGGAAGAATAACTGGCTTTACTAGAATCCCGTTTCTTCTAGGAGGATTAAGCAACGTGATCTGGCATCCTAGATTTTTATTATAGTGAAGCTTATAGTAAGACAGTTGGACTGATTTCAGCTGATGTGGGCTATGGAGTATAATCCTAACATCTTCTCGACATATAATGAGGCGAATGCTAATGCGGATAAGAGTTTGCAGCGTGTCCTGAGTAGCAAACTGTTAAAGCAGTGTGGCAAGTTTGAGCGGAAAAATATGAAGACTGGATGTAATGATCAAAACACTGCACTTGCTATATTTCTTGTTGCTGGCATCCTTGAGGCCAAGAACAAACGAATTATAAAGGAGGCCAAGGGTCTGGATGATGTCGTCCAGGTTAAAAGCTCTCTCTCTCAATTCTCAATGTATTTGGTTACATCTTTGCATTTACCCTCATGGTTGATCGATGCTTTCTTTCCAGATACTGAGTGATATCACTGGAAATCTGGATGCCAAAAAGGTCTGCACCGAGGCATTGAAGGTTCACAAGAAGTACCTCAGCAAGGTGCACTCTACATTTCTTCTTCTTTCCAGTTTCCTGCCAAACGAGTGGGAGAAGAGAAGTTTATTCGCATAGCTATTTAATTATAGTCTCTTCTTTTGTCTTCTTCTGCTTGCAGGCCAAAAAGTCATAGAATTTATTTGCTTTGCTGGAGACGTCCAACCTGTAAACCCAACAATGATAACTACACAACATATTTGATGTTAGGAAGAGGAGATGTTGTCTCTCCACTGAAATTTGTTGAGTTGCAAAATTTTTAACTGTATAAGATTTTGTTGATATTTGCTTCCGATTTCAATACGAGCTATAGTTAGTTGATTTGCACATAATTCTTCGCTTCTCCTTCCGCATTTACTTTCTTTTCTACGTCTGAAAGTTTACAAGTCTCATTCGCGACCGCAAGCCTAATAGGTGTGAACTTGTATCTCTTTACGTATGTCAATCCCCATGTCAGGAAAGAACATCTTTAAAAACGAGTTCCAGAATAACAACATCTTCTAACATCTTGTCTTCATTTTTGTCAGACATCCACAATCAAAGATTGATAATAGTGGTGTTGATGATAATTAAAATATTTCATAAAACTAAATAACAATCCTCTTCAATCCAAAACGCAAGCATTATCATTCTCCTTGTCAACCTATCACAAACGGATTGACCTGTTCTTCTAGAATTCGGGGCGATTCCTGTAAAATATTTACAGACAACTAATTGACGACAACGTTGTTATTACTATGATATGTGGTGAAGTGAAAACAATAGACAGGGAACAGATCAAAGATAGAGAACGTGGCTTATTATATTTATAGGACATTTATAGTTTTGGAGCAACTAACTAGGTTCGGGTAGTCAGCAAGCAGATTGATTCAAGTCAACGGGCGTGTACGGCCATCCAGCGCAAAGTATTTCATAATATTAAAACGCCTTGCTAAGATTAGCATATTTCATTTCATACATTTCTCTTCCTTAAATCAGAAAACACCGATTGGTTTCTGAGATTCATGGCCATTAAATGGACGCTCTCTTTCCTTTAAACAACAATGCCCTGTTATTTCTGCCCCTTTTCTCATCCCCACCACCTTTTTCACAAATTTGTCAAAAACCAGTGTAATGTTCTCTCGTGTTCGTCGTTCAAGCTCGCTTCAGTTGGATTTATGAGGTTGTCCAAGCAATTTTAGTTTGAACACAACGTTTCATGTTGGGTTGGTGTGACTTTCTCCCATTAAACCAGATTTTCTATCATCTTCATTATATCAACATTTTTCTTTTTTCCCAGATATACAATTTATTTCTTGATTTCTCTTTGTCTCAGATTCTAAAGTGCAAAGTCGTGGAATCAGATTCCAGAAAAAGCTTAGTCAGGAAAAGAGCCATAACTTGTCAGAAACCAGAGACCAAGATAAAATTGACCTGAATATATATGTCAAACAGTAAGATGAAAGGCCTTTTAAAAGGCCTGAGATACATATCTCAGATATTTGGTATGTATGCCCTCCCTTTCTCTCCATTCGTTTGAACATCTCTTCGTAAACAATTGAACTATAAACCAATAAACGAAGATCAAAATTATATACACATGCATGACCTGACAATCCACAGAGAGCATCATTAGGCTAAAAGGATTAAGAATAGTTGTATGTATTATTTGTACATTAGAATACTATAATCATTTGTTTGGAAACAGAATTTAAAGAAGATTCTACTTAATTACATGGTGCAGAGAATGAGAAAGAGCCAGAAATGCAGATTGGTTTTCCCACAGATGTAAAGCATGTGGCCCATATAGGATGGGATGGTGGTCCCTCCGTAAATCAGCCAAGCTGGGTAAGAAAATCGTGTTAAGATTAACATGTTGCGTCCTGAATACAAATAATATATATATATATATACACACACATACATAAATACATACATACATGCATAGATATACGTTAAAAAAAAGTTTGATTCATACGATCACATGTACGTACATTGGTTTCATATGTAGATGAGCGAATTTAAAGCATCGCCAGGATTCGCGTCGGCTCCTCTGAGTATCAATGGTGAGATGAAGGAGGATGCCCCTGTCAAGTGGGTTTCCGAAGGTATAACCTAAAACCCTGTCCAAACATGAGTTGACAACTCTTCACAATGCGTCATGACATGTGTTCTACGTTAAAATTGAATCTTCTTTATGTCACAAATATAGACTCCAGTCACCAGAGACGTGCACGAGCACAATCGCAAAATGGACAAGCAAACGAGCCTGATTCTCCGACAAGAGCACCAGGTTCTCCGTCAAAGGACACAGAACTACCTAAACCATCAAGACGTCGTTCAACGACCGGAAACAAAGCTGATGAATCTTCAGCAGCAGAAAAAACCGAGAGACCTAAGCAAAGGCGGTCCTCAAAGAATATGGTACCCAGAGAATTGCCGGACGGTGCCAAACCAGCCAGGCTTCCAAAAGATCCAAGCAAAGGCAGCGAGCCCTCGTCGAATCTGCCTGAAATGCCCAGAAAAACCAGAAGAAAGAAAACCAAAGAGGAGGTGTCAACGAAGTCCAGATCGAAAGCCCGTGGTCCGGATTGTGATGCGGGGTCCGAAAACGGGTCCGTATCCAAGTCTAACAACAGTGAAATACTTCTCAGTTCTTCAGCTTTAAGTAACTTAGAGGAAAGTGCAGAAAAGGAATTTAATGGGATTTTATGAAGCATTTGCGAAATTTGTTTGATAGCTTAGAGTATTTAGTTGAAACAACATAAAACGGGTTACCTCTTGTCTTACTTTCTTCTTCTTCTTATTCTTTCTTTTTTTATAAATTGAAACATTTGTAAAATCTATACATTTGGTGCACGTCTTCTGTTGAACTTGAATCTTCTTTTCTTCGAGAAATGTATTCTTCTTTTTTTTTTTTCAATAGAAGGGAGGGCGAAGTTTTAAGAAATAAGGAATTACATTAAGGAGGAAAGGAAACACCAATTATATCTTGATCAATAATAAATAACATCCTGAAAGAAGTGGCAAAAATGTATAATCCCGGGCTAAAAGGAAGTCATGGTTCGCTAGCATTATTGACACCAAAATTCGACATACCTAAAAATAAGGGTGGGTACGGTTCGATTCAGTCAAATGGCACAAAAAAACTGAACTGAACCGAATGTAAGATGAAATTGAATTTTTGGTTTGCCTTGCAGTTCGATTCGATTCGGTTACTTCAATCAGTTTAGGCCCTAATTTTGGGCCTTAAAATTTGGGTCAATTTTAGTACATATCTAATATTTTTATTTCATTTTAGAACCTATTAGGTGATTATCATACTTGCAAAATTACAAACTTACCTTACAGACTTAGAATTAGAAGTATAAAAAAATACAATTTTTTTTTGTTTTTACTTGATTGGTTTGGTTTGGGTTGATAAAAAATTTTGCCTACACCGCACCCGAACCGATATAGTCAGTTTTTCAATATCCAAAGCCAAACTGACCATCCATCACTTTCCACACCAACCGGTTTGACTTAGTTTCTTCGATTTTGTTGGTCGGTTCGGTTATTTTGAATTTTTTGCCCACTCCTACCCAAAACCGCTCTGGAGGAGATTTTAAGGTGACAAAAATATTTTTTAATTCTTATTAAGTAATTAACTCAGCAAATATTTCCAAGAATCATAAGTAGTGAAGCATCCCATCCAATTTGAAAGGAACTATTTCATTTGAATTGCTCAAAATATGCACTTGCTAATTCCAATTCACTTTTTTTTAATAACAATAGATATCCTAGTTTAGTCAGACTAATCCTAAACCCCTAAGACCTCACCCCAAGAGTCTTAGAGGATGTAAATCTGGAACTCCAAGATCCCTCAGGTTCTTACGTAGCCTGTACACTTTTGCGCACAAGGAATCGTCACATACTTGATTGGTTAACTGCTGATTGATCACTGGCCCTGCTCAGCAGCAGGTTCCTAGAAGCTCTCAGGTTTCTTAGTAGCTTCAACTCTCACACTGCTGCTGGAAATGAGGCGTCTGTAATTAATCCGATCAAGGAGCTTTGCCTAGGAGGCTAGAGGATCATCAATAGGAAAACTTTCCATTTCCCCTCCTTTTGCGTTACTCGAACTCAAGACCTTTTGAAAGGGAGAGTCTTAAATGAAGATTTTATACCATTTAGGCCATTCTTCGTTGTCCAGTTCACTTTGATTGTATTCTACACACATTTGTGTTGTAAAAGGTTGCTTTTCCTTAGATCTTAGAATAATACACATCATACTAAAGTTCCGAATATCGAGTTTAATATCGGATTAGATTTTAGAACAATATTGTACCGGTTGTGAATATCGTAGTTTAGTATCGGATTAGATTTTAGCACGGTATTGTACCTATACCGGTACCAGTCAATACCAGGTATCATTTCGAGTAATTTTTTAAATTTATGAAATAGTCCCTGAAATTTTTTAAAATTTGCAAAATAGTCCATCGGTATGTGTTGTACTGTATATTTTACAAGTTTACATCAAACTTATTTCCAAAAATTATAATAATAAATAATAATTACAATTAATATGAAATAGCAATAATTTTTAAATATTCACATATAATAATTACAATTAATATTAAAAAAGACAATCATCATAATACAAATATAAAAATAAAAATAATACAAAGTATTTAAAAGTATTACAATAATACAATTTTATTATTTTAGAAAATAATAATTACATCAAAAATATTCAATAAAAAGAACAATAAATATCCTTAACTATTACAATTTACAAAAAGAATTCATGACGAAGAAACAATTAAGTAGAAGTTAAACCTGAATCAAAACATTTACAATTGCATTACATATATAGAATTTAACATAGACTGATAAACATCAAATATAAGTAAAATTAAAAGAAGAGGAAAAAATAATCTAGAATGAAATTCAATCGTCAACGGGAGCATATCCGCTATAAATGCACTGACCCTAATTATCATTTGATACAAAATCTTCATCATTGAGAGGAGTTTCATCATCATTATCATTCAAATTTAATGCATCAAATGACATGTCAATGCTTTCTCATCCAAAATTATATTCCAAGTGATGGACATCTACCAAATTCGGTTTTTCAGAAACTTAATATGCTAAAAGATCAATATTATCAATAGAAATTGGATCAGTTGAACTATTTATACTATTAAGACTCCTAGTAAACAATAAATTTTAATTATTAGAAAATTATAAGAAATTATATCGAAATTAATAATGATAATAACATACCTTTCCCGAAGCTTTAAATTGTATTGAACAAAAACCAAGTCATTCAACCTCTTATACTCTAATCTATTCCTTTTCTTAGAGTGGATAAATTCAAACGTGCTCCAGTTTCGATCACAGCTTGCTGCACTCATACATTGACTTAAAATTCGAATTACGAACTTTTTTAATTTTGGAACACCATTTCTGAATTGATCCCACCAAAAAACTGTAAATCATAAGATAACAAAAGTAGCATTATAAACAAAATAAAGTAATAATTAATTTTCAACAAATAAGAAAAAAAGAAATAACTAATACCTGGAAAAAATTTTCTTCTTTGTCGAATAACAATCATCATTCCAAAATTCTCATAAGACAACTTATAAAGCTCCATTTATATGCTCAAGAGATCTTGCATCGTATCAATATTAACAATTGTTGTAATATTTAAAAGCATTCCTCTATTAACTTGAGTTTGCTTGCTAAGATCTAATCTAAAATAAGTAACAGGATTCAAAAATGCCCTAGCTATAAATAACATAGAAGAAAGTTGTCTTTCTCTTCTCTCATTAATGAATGAAAGTTATGGTATGTGCAAAGAAGGCCTATGTTTCATGTTGGCCTATGTTTCATGTTGGCCTTGATTCAGTCGCACTCTCCATGACATCAAAAATATAACCTGTTGTTGGCTTTTCTTCACTATCAGCCAAGTAAAACACCCTCACCAAAGGCTCACAAACTCGGATAACAAATTGACATTGAGACTAAAATTCTCTATCTTCTAATATAATATTATAAACCTCCACTTCAGCATTAAACCTAGCATGCTAAGATGCAATCCACTTATCACTTGTAAACATTTGTCTTAACTCTTTCTTTATCAAAACAAAAGACTGAGATGATAAGAAATTTGTTGCAAATCTTGTCACAGTAAGACGACACAAATTCCTACCATTGGTAAATTCCTTTCTCATCAAATTTAATACCCATGCACGATTATAAATGAACTTTGTCACCTTTTTAGCTTTTTACATAGTCTCATCAATAATAGGAAAATACCTAGGATCTCCTATATTCTCCAGCATTAGGTCAATGTAATGTGCAACATAACGAGTCCAAAAAAAATTATACGTATTCTGCAACATTTTTCCTACCGCTTTATAAGCGAAATCATTGTCAGTAATAAACTGAACAATATTTTCTGGCCCTACTTCATTCACAACTTCATCAAATATCCCAAACAAAGTCTCAATATTTCTAATAATGCCAGATGCATTAATATATTTCAAAAACATAGAGCCATTTGTAGAATAAACCAAAAAATTAATAATAGACTCTTGTTTCCTATTTTTCCAACCATCACACATGATTAAACAACTGTAAGTACCCTAATTCACTCTTCTTTGAGCCAAATAACTTCTAATTTCAGAAGCAGAACAACTCAAAAGTTTACCTCTTAAGTCATCAATCATAGAACCTTTGTATCACAGACCATAAGAGGTTATTGCATCCAACATAGGTTGATAATAATAAAACTGAGAAGCATTAAATAAAGAACTTGTATCATACCAGTATCTAGCTACTGCTATATCGACATTGTCAGTTGCATCTCTTGATTGCATTGCATTACGAATTGAAGGTTGGGCTCTAGGAGGTGTTCGTGATGCAAAGAAACTAGTCACCTGCCTTCTTCTCTTTCTCACATTAGGTTCAGGTACTTCTTCTTAGGCCTGAGATGGAACACTTCCAGTACTACTACCACCTTCAACATTTCCATAATCACCATGGAATCTAGAAAACGAACTTCTAATACCAATTTCAAAATTCAACCTTTCCCTTCTATCTCTCTCTTATTAATATTCATCAAGCAATGTTTTCATCTGGTACTTCACATCATGAATTATTTTTTATAGGGTTCCACATCTCCTTTAACCCCAGCTAAATGTTTTTTAATCAGGTGATTCCTCCACCTTTTAGATACTTGTTACAAAATAAGCAAATAGTATAGTTCCTCATACTAGGGACCAATGAGGCATGAGCTCAAGTTAGATCATTATATCTTCCTAAAGTGGGTTTATCAAAAGTACTTGAACTTCCTTCCATTTATTTGTAAAAATAAATGAATGCATATATTAAAATACATAATACATAATTTCATTACACAATATGCATATTCATCTTATATAATATAACTCATTTTGTATGATTACATTATGTACAATTCAATTTCATAGAACACAATTCACTATAAGTCAAAAACTAACAATTCAATTATTCAACATATATAATCAAACAAAACATCCATAAACACTTTTCATTTCCAACAATCACAAAACAAACATAAACAATTTCTATTTCCAATAATCAAAAAACGTTCATAAAACAATTTCCATTTCAAACAATTTTCAACAATTCTCATTTCCAATAATCATAAAACATTCATATAACAATTTTCGTTTCTAACAATCACAAAACATTCATAAAATAATTTTTATTTCCAATAATCACAAAACATTCATAAAACAATTTATATTTCCAACAATTTACATTTTCAACAATCACAAAATAATTTCCATTTTCAACCATTTCAATAATTCCCATTTTCAATAATAACAAAATATTCATAAAACAATTTCCATTTCTAATAATCATAAAAAATTCATAAAACAATCTTCATTTCCAACAATTCTCATTTCTAATAATCACAAAACATTCACAAAACAATTTCCATTTCCAACAATTTCTATTTCCAATAATCACAAAACATTCATAAAAAATTTACATCCCCAACAATTTTCAACAATTTTCATTTCCAATAATCACAAAAGATTCATAAAACAATATCCATTTCCAATAATCACAAAACATTCATAAAACAATTTCCATTTATAACAATTTCCAACAATTCTCATTTCCAATAATCACAAAATATTCTTAAACAATTTCTATTTCCAACAATTTCTATTTTCAATAATCACAAAATGTTTATAAAATAATTTCCATTTTCAACAATTTCCAACCATTTCAATTCAAAGTTTCAAACATGAGGATCAAGTTGAAGGGTATGATATGATTTACATAATTGACAAATAATGAATGACATATCTTATACAATTGTTCATTTCGTACACATGTATTCATAACATAATGATCAAGTGAAAGGATATATTCTTAACATATGGATCAAGTTGAAGGATATAACATTTTTTAAAATAATTTTTTTCTTATTTAAAGCATTGAATCTTCGTTTCATTTCTAACAAACCATAATATTATATACACCATTCTATATTTCGTTCTTAAATATATAAGTTATTTTTTCAATTTTTAATTGATATTAATAAGTCTAAGTATAAATGATTAAAACCTACAACATGTTCACAATTTGAAAAAAGTAATTCTTTTTAGGATACATTTATTACATCACTGCTTTCACACATTATCTATTATATATATTTATGATACCCCATACATATATATTACCAAATAATTCAATTTCAACATATTTTATACTCAATTAATTATTTACCCAAATAGGCAAATACTATCATTAACTACAAAATTTTTTTTATTAATTTACATTTGCATAATTGTATACTAAACTAATTATTTATCTATAGTCAATAGTCAATACTAAAATACTAAAAATTAAATACCATTTCACAAATATTAATAATTTGTCAATTAATGATTTAAGTTTTTGTAAGTTTACATCTTTAATATTGTCAGTTTAAAATGTTAATTTAAGTTGTTTCAAATTTCAAGTTTCATCTTACAAACTTTCAATTGAATGATTGAATCAAGTCAATTCATCACATATTCATATGAGATCGAGCATTTGTTTCATCCAAAAACTTATCATAAATCATAAATGTCTCTTAATCGAATAAACTTAAACCAATCTTTATTTTATAACCAAACCAAAAATAAATCAACCAAACAATAATCCATCTCCAATTTCCAATCCAACCCACGAAAATCACAAAACTGTAGTGTCTAATTCAATTTAACATTTCAACTCTAATATTTAATTCAGAAATCATAAAATCGTAACCATTCAACTCCAATTCCAACCCAGATACACACAAAATCTTATTCAATTTAACCCAAATCACAAAACCAATTCCCAAACAATTCACAAATCCAACATCCAATTGATCACAATCAAAAATGCAATTAAGCTTAAGCAGGAAAAAATTCACTAGCAAGAAAAACTTAAAAAATACACCCAAAAACAATTCTCTAGCTTCAGCCTTGGGGTATTGGAAGTGGTAGTGGTATGGACGTGCAATGAGTGAAGTGAGTGAACTAGTGAAGCCTGTGGTAATGGTGCGAAGTGCGGTGCGTGAAGACGTGGTGTGTAGCGTTGGCCTTGTGGATTTGGGTGAGGCGACGAGCAGCAGCGACGACGTGGTGGTGGTGCAGATGCGCAGTGAGTGAAGCCTATAGATCGGGGACGTGCCGACGTGCGAACGTGGTGGATCTGGGAGGATGACCAAAGGAGAAACACTACCAGCGTGAGAGAGAAAGAGCAGCGGTGGTTAGTGATTGGTGAGTGAAGAAGAAGAAGAAGTGAGATAAGAGTGAAGAGTTGGTGTGAGACAGTGAGAGAGAGAGATGAGAAGGTAGAGGATATGTGACCGATATTTCAGGTACCAGCTGATACAGAGCAAAAAATGCTGGTACTAATCGGTATTAATGACCGATACTAAGGGAAAAAATACCGTTCTGTTTACCGGCCGGTACAATACGTTCCTCTGCATCATACATAAAGCAATCTGTAGCTTTTCTTAGTTAGTTAGCATCTCCAGAGAATGATCTTTTGGATCTGAAAAGGGGAAAGCTAATCTCATTCTTGAAAATAAAACCTTCGTAGTAATTATATGGAGCCAGTCAAAGTACAGGTCAATTTAGAGTCATAGGAGGTTATCATACTTGAAATTATGACACATGTTTTAAATACCTTCTTGACTAGATTCGTTGCGACTTCTTTGGATGTTATGGATAAGATTATCAGACATGACGTGACATAGAAGTTAGGCCTGTAAATCAAAAGATATTTTTGTCTTCAAGCTCTAATATAAGTAGAAAATGTTTATTTCAAGTTTATAAATATAACT
>JANZXR010000009.1:12266258-12295710 GCA_027575705.1 Erythroxylum echinodendron
TTAAGTGGTCCTCTCATGATGATGATTCTTCTTCGCAGTGACTGCAAACCCTAGGTACCGCAAGCACTTGAAGTAACGGGTTGAGAGAGAGAGAGAGAGAGAGAGAAAGTGCTGACTGCTGAGAGGTGTTCGCCGGAATCAAATGAAAAAATTAAGACGATTCAGTCGCCACTTTATCTTTGCCTTAAATGCTAATTGGCCCCTCTACTCTTCTTATTTTCCAGGGTGTCCACTTTCCTTTTTCTTTTTTTTCTTTTCTCCCTGAATGTTGGGGCTTACCGGCTTAGCCAAATGTAAGAAAAATTGATTGAGAGTCAATCATACTCTACCTGGATAAGATTTTTTTGTCACCAAGGTTGCAATGAATTTCAGATTGATTTTATGTTGGCACCCTATAATATTGGTATCAATTTTATATAGTTTTGTAATTAAATTTGTAATTTCTTTATTATTATTAAAATTATAATATATTTTATTTTTTATTCAATATTTCCATCTATTAAAATTTAAAATATGTTTTACTCAATTTAATTTTATAATTTTTCTTAATTTATAGTTCTTATTCAATATTTTATGGTATTTAAAAGTTACAATAATATAATTCAATGCAAAGATCCAATCCAACAGCATATGATCCATTTCAGCACCATTTGACTGGTTTGGAGATCAAAATTTTTGGGATGCTTAGTTGACTAGAATTATCATTTCTTTTACTTGGTTGAATAAAACATACAGAATATATAATTCAAGAAATTACTTATTTATTGAGTTTAGGAAATAAGTAAATTCATCATTCCCTTATCTTTATCTATTTTAAGTAGGTTGAAAATAAAAATAAGGACTTGTTAGATAAAAATATCCTTAAGAAATTTACATAATTATTTAGCTATAATAATAATATGAAGAAGAAGAAGAACAATAAGAAAATTAATACTAATAACAAAATAATAAAAAGAAGAAAAAAATTATTATTATTAATAATAATAATATCCTTAAGAAACGCACATAATAACTTAGTTATAAAAATATTATTATTATTATTATTATGAGTAAGAATAAGAATAAGAAAATTAATAATAATATTTATTTTAATAAGAAGAAGAAAGAGAAAAAGAAGAAATTAATAATTATTATTATTATAACAAGAAAATTAATAATAATAAGAAGAAGAAGAAACAGAAGAAAATTAATAATAATGATGATGATAATAATGTATTTACTGAGAATTAATGTATATTTTAATCTTTTATTAATTATTTCTTTATCATTTTAAATTTATGTTTTCAAACTAAATATTAAACATTAATATTACATTATTATTGAAAATTGTTATGCATAAATCAAACTAAATAATATATATTATATTTACCAAAAAAAAATAAGATATATTATATTATATTCCTGAAGAATAACATTCCATATTCTCGCAAGTGAACCTTTTAACACACTTTTTTGCGCCATGCACGATAAAAACCAAAAAGGCTTTATTGCCTACCACGGACAGGGAGTTCCTGTAAGTGGTGAAGAATTTTATACAATCTGAGGCGATGCTTTCTTGACGTTCGGTCCTATTTCTTTCCCTTTGGTAAGGCTTTGAGATACAAAAACGCAGGGCATAAAACAGAAGTTGTAATGCATAACAGATGACTAGCAACATAAAAATTGTCCACGAATCTCCAAGTACACTAACAGTAAACCATCCTGAGTAAGGCATTGAAGGAGATCAACAAAAATCATATCAAGCCTTTCCCTCCTGAGTAAGGCATTGAAGGGAATCAACAACAATCATATCAAGCCTTTTCCTTTCTCATCTCGGCATCCATTACAAGCAGCATATGCAACAGTTGTCGTTTAGAGTGGGACTCCAACCTCTGGAAACCATATTCAGGACCAGGCAGACCCAGTTTCTATAACTTGACCAAAGATACAATCTTTCTCAATCAAATGACAGAAGCCTCTCCATTTAACTTCTCCCTACTGCATCTCGAATATATCCAATGAGCAGATCAAATGAAAAACCAATGAAGACAGAAATCACAGATATGCTCCTAACTGTTAAAGTAGATTCCAGTTCGACACATTTGCTCATCATCTTAATTGGATGGTTTAAGATGCATTATTGATGCAAGATGGCTTCTTTGCATTGTAGTAGAAATGTGCAATCATCTGAACCAACTCATCTGCTGTACGGAAATCTGCAAAAGCAAACATTTTTCTAATGTAAAATAGATTCCATAGAATGGTTCTTATCACCCTATAGAGGAAGAACTCCATGCCTCACCTGATTCCCTATAAAGAATCCGATTGCCACGTAGAAACAAAATTTGAGGGCATTCTTTAACTTTTAGAGCATAAGCCAGGTCTCTTTCAATATTGATGTCTATCTTTACTGTCTGAAGTAGACAATATTTCAAGATAAGTAAGATTGCTCACACCCAAGTGGCTTGAAATCAACAGAATCCAGAGGTCATTTGTTTGTTTGCTATGGACAATGAAATATAATATATAAAATAAATTTCGTGTAAAATCTTATTTTCACTAAAAAGAAGCTATTTGAATGATATTGCACGCTTAACAGACCCACAGTATCAAGGATTTCTCAGACTCAATCCTTGTCTTAACATAAAGGAAAAATTAACAGTACAATGTGAAATCATAAAGATGGTAACAAAGAAGTAGAATCTACCAGCAACAAAGATCAAGTGAAACAAACGGAAATAACACCTTAAGAAAATTGAATATTTAAATTGAGTAGAATCAATGTTCTATATTACCCGAGGAGGTAATCGATCCTTGGCTTGCCAGTAGACTAAGGCTGCCTTTTCTAGCTCTTTCAATGTTTTCCAATTATCAGTTGCCCTGTGACAGAATAATTTGGCAAATGAAGCTCAAGTTTTCTAATATTAGTCAAGACAGTGAGCTTATATCTTTTATTTGTCCAACTACAAAATATGTGTGTAATTTCAAGTCTTAATTGCTATAAAGAAGCACATAAATGAAGAAATGACAAGAAAAAAGCAGCTTGAAATGAGTATCCACATTTAACTTCTTAAGCGGGTAGTAGATAAGTAATTTATGATGCAACTTGAGTGAGGAAAAAATAGATAACAACTAATGTAAATCCATACCATTGAAGTCTCAGTAGCTGAGACTGTTTGAACAAGAAACCGACACAACTCAAGTATAAATTCTAATTACCATAAAAGTTTTAAACAGCTTAATTACTACACAAAAGTTGATTGACATAGATCTGAGTTGTGCATACAAAAATCTACCATTTATGATTCTTTCGAATTTGCAAGATCGATTTTAACAGCTAATGGAGAAATGATATTTTTGAGGGATTCAGCACAAAAGCACACAACCAATAGTAACTTTAAGAAATTCTATTGGTGGTATTAGAAAATATTTATGCCACAACTGATCTCTATCTGAGTCACAAATGTAAAGGAACAAAACGTCCACCTGCTTTCCAGAGGAGCTATTAATGTTTGGATCATCTTTAGAATCATATTACATAATTATCTAGCACCCAAAATTGCAGCTTTCAACTCTCAATCATTTGAGAACTTTCATAAACAAGGAAAAAAAAACAAAATATTTTGATGATTACAAAAAGCAGAGATATACAAGTCTAGAAGTTGATCAATGCTCCAGCATGAGAAAACACTGAGCAAACCTTGCAAGGAGGTTACCTGTTATATCTCTCGAAAACAAGAACAATGAGGGGGCTAGGATGAAAGGCAAAGCTTTCCCACTCTAGACAGTTAATCTCCTTTATCCAGGCATCATCAAGCTCCCCTTCCCAGTTAATTTCCGTACCATCTTCCCCAACAACATTCTTGATTGGATACTTATCAAAATACTCCGAGGCTCTTACTCCCCATCCAACATCAGCATCAAGTGGCCAGTTGGTACTTTCTTGCTCAACAACAAACTTATTTCTCTTTCCTTTTCCCCTAGCAACATCATCTTCACCAGCCCCAACTTCTTCATCTTCATCTGCATCAGAATCTACGTCATCGTCAACTCTTTCCTTTATTATACTTCCCTTATCCTCGAAAAGTTCCGGATTCTTTTTGCCAATTGCTGCAAAAGTTCGTTCAAGTGTGCCACGAACATAATCTTCAACAGCAGCTGCTTCACTCTTCCGACCACGCCTTGGTTTCCTTGGGATTATTGTAGGGAAGACCCTTTCAGAATCTTCACCTCCTAGCTGAGAATTCTCAGATTCTGGGAGGCTAGTTCTTCTTTTGGGTTTAGTTTCGGGCTTGGAGCTTGATTCAGGGTCAGTTTCTGAATCAGACTTCCTGGAAACCGCAAAGCAAGTACAAGTTTTTGGAAGGCGCCAACAGTGCAAAGGGGATGGAGAAATACTGTCCCATCGACCGGTTAACATAACGTTAGAGCACATATCTTGATGAGATGCTAACGACAAGTGAAGTAAACTACGCTCCACATTCACCAAATAAAGAGGTGAAAAGGACTTTGGCATAATAGTAGCTCCTAGTAGAAACATTTTCGTGGCCCAAAAGGCAGAGATAGATGTGAAACGCCAGGTGAACGCTACTGTGTTGTCAAGCTAAAAATTTTAAGGGAATTATGTCTCAAAGAACTAGGCATCAATGACCTCCAGAGAACTGGGAAACCGCTTTTGCTATTTCCACCAAAGACACATGAAAATTAAACGGTGTGACACTTCCAACCTCGGATTTAACCTTTGAAGCAGTCCCTGGAAATCATAAAACTACGAAAATCCAAAATTAGAAAAAAAAAAATCATTAAGCAACCACACATAAAAACTGAAGATCGTCCCATCCCGCAGCCATATTACGAGTAAAAGCAGCAAAAACACTTGAAAGATTGGATGAAGCAACAATAAGAAGCACACTAATTCAAAACCCAGAATTGAAATAGTTACCCAGATGTAAAACTCACAAAAATAATTCCCTTTTAAACAGGAATGAGAAATGAAAACAAACCCCCCAAAAGACTCGCTTTGCTACTGAGGAAGCCTGCTGCTATATGTAATTGGTCTCTGATGAAAGTCTTAATTGGACTCTGAGGATAAGTGATTGAGAGAAGCTCACAAAACAAACATCTGATAAAGAGTGGCGTCTACTGTCAACGAGCTAAAACCCATAAACCCCATATCATGTGTCTGACATTTTTATCCATATAGCAACGACACCGTTTTCCTCTTATACTTTCACTTCTTCAAATTACGGTGGTCAGCGCGGACTGAACTGATATTACGGTCAAGTTGCATCTTCTTTAATGGTCCTGGCCCTCCTGGACGAACTTAAGCAAATTGTGAATTAATTTAGAGAAAATGCTCATTTTGGTGTTCAAAATTTTACTCTTAAGTTGACTAAGTTTACGAACTACAACTTTTCGTTAAATTGCTCTCAAACTTTTAAAAATTGTCGTTTAATTCTTCTTTGCACCGTAGTCGTTTGTAACGTTTTATAACTCCCAACAAAGTAAACAAAATGCCTCAATAAATGGACAATATACAAATATGTAAACTTTGAAAATATATTTTTATTTATTAAAATTTAATATTTATACATAAGTGACTCAATTTATAAGTCTACTTATTCAACAAAATATTAAATGATCATAACATCAGCTAATAATATCTTACGAATGTCACTAATAATAAAATCATTAAAAATAGTAACGCTAACAACAAAATAGCAATAGCAGCAATCAAACAATAATATTAGACTGCAAAATACCAAAAGAATTGTACTAACAATCACACTGATGATCATGATTTATGAAAAAAATTCTCCGTGCATTTGTAGATGCAAAATCATTAATAATATTATCAAGATCAATAATGTCCAACATATCATTCTCGATATATAAAATAGCTAAATCATTCAATATTTCTTGTGACATTGATAACCTAAAGTTGGTTTTGAATAATTTTAACTTCAAAAAACTTCTCTCAGTTGATACTACAGTCACAGTTATAGTCAATAAAATTCGATAAGCAATCAAAATATTTGGATAACAATACAAATTCTAAAATTTCAACTGATGACATTAAGTCATTTGCAACATTTTTAATTCAGAAAAAAGATCATCTAAATTCACATTTGACACATTATCACGAGAAAAAGTTGTTGTAAAATTAGTGCAACATTCTCTTAATTAGTTATCATCCAACGACCTTAACTTCTTTGAATCAAATAAGAATCAAAAAATATTTTCAAATGTCGTTAATTGTTCAAATATATTTTTCAACGAAGTAATTGTCATATCCACAATAACTAAAAAATAAATAATTATGAAAGAATCCTCAGCTGATTGTATTTCTCCCTCGTGATCAAATTCATCAAATTGTCTTTTCCTAATGATACAATGTCTAGTTGGAAATAAAGGCTCTACATTCATCTCTTACGTAAGACTTTTGACAATATTCATATTAGAGACAAATCCTTCATCTCTATATTTCTCAAAAAATACCATCACATCTTCTAATTGCTTTATGTTAGTGTCAATGTACATAGATTTAGACTGCAACTTTTTACTTACCATGTTAATAGTGAATAAAATATCATACCAAATAAAAACTAAAAACTCTCAAGTACACTAACCAAACTTCCCACTTCACTCTTTGATTTGTCATCATCACAAGATCTAGATAATTCTATCAAAGTCAATCTTATTTGAGAAGCTTGAAATCTAATAACTTTAACACTTTTTATTAGACTCTCTCAAAGAGTATTAGATAATGATTTCATAGTTAAGCCTAAAACATTTTCAAGTAAAACTTTCACCTCTTAGGAGAACTTGAAAATAATGCATATATGCATTACACAGCTCCAAAAATGAAACAGCTTTAACACAATAATAGGTATGTCAATGAGTCAAGCTGGGTCGGGCTGACATGGCAGGCCGGAGCTGCCAGCAGCTCGGCCCGTCCATGAATTTTTTAAAGAGAAAAAAACAAAACGATGTTGTTTTAAACAAAATGACGCTGTTTTGGAAAAAGTGGGTGGGCCATAGGCTGGGCCGGGCTGGGATTGCCATCCCTACACAAAAATGTGTCATATCTCTAAGAGTAAGATTAAGATTATGACAAACACATGGCATATATAACGCTCTCAAATTTATTTCAAGTAATCATTTTTGAACCCCTTAGTGTTTTCCCTTCATATTAGAACTATTGTTTTAACCTTGATCACTCACATTATAAACATTAAGATCAAGAGACTTGAATGCATTCATTACTTCATTGAAAAGTCCCAATCTATATGTGTCAACCACCTTTAAGAACTCTAAAAAATACTCCTCTATTTTTATTTTTTCATCTGACGTATTCACATATCGTACTAACAAACTCATTTGTTCTTGATGACTCAAATCTTGGGTATAATAAAGAATAATAGAAAAGTATTTCATCTCTTTAATGATTCCTATGATAGAACTTCTAACATTATGAGCCAACAGAGAAATCAACTCATTTTGAATTTGAGACCAAGATAATGATGATGAATTTCATGATTTTGAATACGTCTAACATGATCTTGCATTATTATTCAAGTCTAACAATCATCTCAATCAATCCTAAAAAATTACCATTACTATCTTGGAAAAGTTTCTCATTGGATCCTCAAAAATCCAACTTATATTTAGCAAGATATTTTAAAACTGAAACTAATCTTATCAAAACTTGCCTCCAACATTCTTTCTCCTTTACAATTTCTTATTGCAAATCTTTATCACTTGTTTGATTTTTGCTCAATCTTACCCTTAATTCATTCCAAATTCTCATAGCTCAATGAAATTCTCATATTCTTTGGGTCTCTCACTAAGATACTTCTAATCTCTAAATCCATAATTTGCTAGTGCTCTTTGTTTTCTATTAGATTTAAACAACTTACAACAAAAACAATATACTTTATTTATATGTTTAGAATAAATCAGCCATTTTCTATCATTAATCTCTTCATTAATCAAATTTCTATAATAATAAGAATATGAAAAATGTAAAGAGGTGTTGTTTAAAGGATACATAAGATTCAATTCTCTTACAGGATTTTTTTCAACTAAAATGCCACTTACATTATTGTCAAGATTATCCTAATTTCTAGGATTATAAATATCCAATTTAGGGCTTACTTGCTTATCTGCTCTTAAATTTTCTAAAGTGGATGCATTTGATACATGAGCATGCTCATTCAAATTTCTAACATCCTCATGAATCTCATTACTTAAAATTTCTTTATGTTGTTCAAAAATATCTTTACCTAATTTCTTATGATTCTCACTAGAGAAATCTACTCTTTTAATAAATTTATTAATGGCTCCTTTTAGGATTCTATTACCTGTTCTACTTATTTTCTTTTTTTTCCTTTTTCTTCACTTTCAGACAAATGCTTTTTAGGAAACATAGTATAAACTAATTATAACACAATTAGACTAGAAACAGAACAAAAGCACTTGTATGGAACTAGAAGAAGCATACAGGAACAATAGAACACCATTACTTGACAATATATCATAAAGATATATCGATGGTATTATATATGTGACAAACAAAAAAACAAAGAGCAAATTTTAATGATAAAGAAACATTAGTTTTTAAAAATACAATAAATTAACATACTTAGGAGTAAATTATATTATAATTTATTAGCTATTCTGACTATTAACTATTCTAAGTTTGTTAAACCAGATATTATCCTATTCTACCAGTTGTGGAAATGACTAAATATTATTTTATCAAGCAACTAAGTAAAGGGCTAAATTATTAATATTTTTTATTAAATTTTAAGTAATAAAAATTTTCTTTTATAGAAATTAACATATGGTAAATGTAGTATATCATATCAACTATTTACGATATTATTTAGTTATCAAATAAATTTTATTATATTTTATTAAATTTGAAGTAATAAAATTTTTCGTTTATGAGAATTAACATAATATTAAATGTAGTATTATCAACTATTTATGGTATTATTTAATTTTCAAATAAAGAAGTTTTTAAATTATGTCATTGTCAAAAATAAATATTAATATATTATATCTAACCATTGGAAGGTGATGCTCATTTTATTCCATTATTGAAAATGATCAAAATGGTAGGGTTACAATTTTAACTTACAAGAGTGTCCAAGCATAGACAACATGAAAACATTTATAGAAAAGAACTCCCTAAATCACGATCTTAAAAATCTTAAATACCATTTTCAATTCTTCGACTATTTTCTATTTTTATCTTTAAGTAGTAAATTTTTACACCATTGTTCTAATGATTAATAGTATTATTTAAACTTTTAATTACTATATTATTAATTATTCATACAGTAACTTATCAAATCCTCAAATTTGACTTTAGTAATATTATTGCTAAACCTATGTGAACCTTTACAAGAGCATAAATTTAACAATTATTATAATACTTGTAGCAAAGTATAATGAAAATTACAACTACAAAAATTAAATTATTTATTAATGTTTAATTATATTTTTGTAAAGAACAAGTAATCTAAATATAAAAAAGGAAAAACACAAATAAACACAATATCATTTAATATTAATATTCTGATTTGAAATGCTAATATAATGTCTACGTGAATGAAAAATTACAAATTAATTATAATATATTCTAGTAAGCTAAAAATACATTAAAAAATTGAGAATCTTTACCTTTAAATTATCACTCAGACTCATAACCGTAACATAACCATAAAATTCATTTGCTGCAAATTTTGAGTTAGAGTATCTTAAATTCATATGTTGATGGACATAAAAAAGGTAGAATTTAAAATGTTTCAAATGAATTTATAAGTATAAGAAGCTAAGTGTCTGTTTTGTTGAGCTTTTGGAGGGTGAATAAGTAAAAGCTTTTTTTAAGAAAAATGAGTGATTGACTATAAAATAAAAAAGTAAATTTTTAGTAAATATAGCATTTTGGCAGCTAAAATATAGTTTTTTAAGAAGCTCAAATCTGGAGCTTCTCAAAAAAATACTTTTTCAGGTAGATTTTTCAAATCAATTAATAAGTCTATTTTTTAGTCCCTTTTACCCTTATGTTTTACACATAATTCCCACAATACCTACAAACACATCTTCACGTTTATTTTGAGATTTATATAATATTATTTGACTTTTTTATATGATTTAATATTTATTTTTGATATTAGTTTTACTTATGTTATAATATATACAAAAGATTTGGTTAGATATATTTTCATTTATGTTTCATATGGTTTAAAATTATATAATAATTAATATATTGTGCTTTGCATATTGTTTAATATATTTTAAATAATATTTATATGCATAGATAATATTTATTACAAAATAAAATATAGTTAAAATTAAAGTGTTTTTTATTTTTATGTTGCCAAACAGTCTATTGTATGAAGTTCTTTCCAAAAAGCTCTTTTTAAATGACAGTCAAACAGTCAACTAGCTTCTCAGAAAAGTTCTTCTCAGAAAAGCTCTACTAACAAAAGCTCTACTAATATAAGCTCATCCAAACAGACACTAAATCTTGGAAGCTTGAAAGATTACGTAGTAGTGTGGAAATGATCTCAACCCAAAATTGTTTCATTCCTTCTTGCAACCATCAAATAGCATTTAATGCTCTTCATCAATTAAAAGAACGTTGGAAGATAGCTAAATTGCTGATTACTAAATTAAGAGTTGGTGGGCCCCTAACGAAGTGAGGCCCTGGGCAAGGATGCTTTTCGCACTAATGGGGAAATGATGAACATGTACTTTTTTTATCCCAAAATTAAGTGGAAACAACTATTTGATGAACAATTTGATAATGTTACATGTTATAACTTTAAGCTCAACGTTTGCTTCAAAAATTACTACTTGCTTTAAAAACCAGTTGTGCTTTTGACTCAGCTTAAGGTAGTTGAAGCTAACCCTTTTCTTTCAACGATCTTGTAGGAAATTGAAGCAATATTGAAACTTGAATACTTTCATTCACAAGATTGAAATTTTGGTAATCTTTGGCAATTGTGAACATTGAACCAATACTAAAACTAAGCGAGAAATTGTAGAGAGAAAATTTTCAATTGCTTAAGTTTCAAAACTTTCATTTATAGTTTCAAGATCTTAGGATTTGGACATTACTTGATTTTAGCAAAATTTGACTCATTTATTTATATTTTACAAATTAAGATTTCTTCTTAAATGGATATTTAGCAAAATTTTATGCATATCTCATTAAATTCTTCATAATCCTATCATTAATAAATATTTATATTGAAACATAGTTTTCAGTTCTTATTTAGACTCCATCTCCGTCTCTTATTAAGTATGTAATTTCATATATTATATTGTTGTGTCATAGAAACATTTGGTATTTGGTTAAAATAGGCATTTGATAAAAATAATAGACGGTGAATCTTTCAAATCAATGGAAAGAAATCTTAGCCATAAGTAATATAATGGATAGGTTTTATCTCGATATGGAAATCAAAATCTTCCGATGTTTGCTTAAACCAATTACAATAATGGAAAAAGATTTTGTAAATGCTTTAATTATGGGATAAATAAGTTATTGATGATTCAGTAGTTGTTATTTTGATATGAATAACAAAAATTTTGCCATGTGCTTGTAGGAAGAAAGATGAAAAATTTTAATATGAAAGACGAAGACTTAATGAGAGGACCAAATCTATTATTAATCAATTAAATGCTAACAATAATAGTTTAAAGATTGAGAACAAGAAGTTAAAAGAGGAAATTGGTATATAGAATGATGATAAGTGCATGGAAAAGATGCATAAGAAATATGGTGAATTAATAGCAAAGATGACAACAGGCGAGTCCCTGGACTCGGGCCAAAACTTTTTTTCCTATTTCAAAATTTGATAGGGCTTAAACATTTAATTTGAGCCTAAAATTTTATTAGATACGAAGCATTTGGCTCAAACTTGAGCTTGATTAAGTTTCGACAGGCCAAAAAATAACTATTCATCAATCTACAAAATGGCATGATTTTGTAGCGTTAGAAGTTTAGGTTTCAAATTGGCTTCAAATTGTAAAGCTTAAGTCAAAGTATAGTTCAAAGTCTAGAAAAACTCTAGTTTAAATATAGTTTGAAACTTGAGAAGAAAAGGCTTAAATTTGACCCGAAGCTTAAATTTTTTATTAAAAAAAATTAAATTCAACTTAAAGTTTAGTCAGCTCGGACTAATCATATTGACTTTGGATTGAGTTAAAACAAGTTCAGGTCCTTTTTTAATCCTTAAATGACATAAGTTAAGTGCTACTGAAATATATAATTAGTGAAATTATAAGATTGCAAAGGTTGCTATTTTAGTATAGAATAAGTCTTGTATTTGTAATTTTGTTTATTAAAAAGTTGAAAATTTTTAACCTTATCAACTTTCACTATAGTAATTTGTTAGGAAACAATGACATTGTCCGTAGGTTTTTTTGGATTAAAACATACATATAACTTACGTAGACAAATGCCATAATTAAATATTATAGAATAATTATATTATCAGCTTATATGTTGAACTCGTTTTTGGAATCTTACGTATATATTAGTGTTGTGTTCAGTAAAACTATAACATTTTAATAAGTTATTAGTGAACTTAAAAAATAAAAAAATAATACCTAAAATATTTATAAATATGAACACAATTGTTTCAATTTCAACAGTAAAAGAATGTACTCTTTTCATACCAAAAGATACTCTTTTGAAATACGGTTTAGAACATATGATTATTTCAAATTAAAAAAGTGAACATAATTAGATAATCAAGTTTGATTTGAGTTCAAGTCAAAATGTGATTGTCTTCTCCTTTTTACATCTTCATTAGTACATAAGTTAAATAAAGTGATGTTCTTCTTACTATTCCATCGCAATCCTTTAGGTTATCAATTTGAAACTGAGAATTATATTCAACAATTATGAATCTTTCTGAGTTGGTTGTTATTATCTGGACCTTTTTTTTCCTTTTTGTATATAAATTATAATTCTAATAATGAAATAGTGTTTGTATAAATTAAAAAACTTCATAAATTAATCTCTTACATTTATTAGCTTACATAGTATTAATTAAACTAGTTGACTTATTAAAGTGTACTATATACCTCGAAACCTTCTATCTTTGCCTCTGACTCTTCCTCTCCATCTTACCATTAGTTCTTGAACTTCTTATTCTTTTGTCTAATAACTTCATATGTATGTGTTATGCTAGTTGATATAGTATGCATGAATGCTAATGCTTGAACGCTCCATTTATGATTGCCTATGTTAATCTTGAATGATCTTGCCATCTATTAACATTTGATTAAAAAAATCAAAATTAGTTAAATAATGAACACATCACCTTTTTGTTAGTTGTAATGAAAGATCACTTTTTTATATATGTGATGCATTTTTTTGCATGAGCTTTGGTTATGCCATTATTATTTGAATCTTGTGTAAGTTATTCTCCCTTCACATTTGATACATTTTATATTTTAGGTTATTCAAATTTCTACCTCTTTTTATCTTATTTAGGATGACTAGGTATTCTCCTAGCTAGTGGTAGCTCAATCATTTCACGTAAGTTCAAAATCTTGGTACGCTAAGTTGCTTAAGAGAATAATTATATGTTTGCATGTAATTGTCAGCATTGCTCATAAAGATTATGATAAATTGCAGCTACTACACAAGAGTATGAAATTTATGTCAAATCTCAAGTTTTGTATATACAAGTGTCACTGTTAATTCTTATACAAATGTGTCTAATCCATACTCTACGTCATATCCATCAGATCCATTCTCATCAGGTCATTCTCAAAACTAACACAGATTTGCAAAGATTATGAGATTGATTCATAAACAAAACACATTTAAGTTAACTCAACTTAATTGATAATTACAAACTTAAAATTTATAATTAAAAATTAGGTCAGAAAGAATGATATTAGAAATCCTAAATATTGTAAGTAATTCATAAATTAACTTATTACAATATGCTAAAGTCATCAATAGCTAACTCAACTCACATTTTCATTACCATTTATTAAAATTCACATCATAAGTTGCAATTTCTTTCTTTTATGTTTCTTATCACTAATATATAATGAAAGGAGGACAAAGTATAACTTGAAAATTTCTTGTTTCTAATATCTTACTTCATTTATGCTCCATAAAATGATTCCTCCAAATACTTACAAAACAAAACTATGAAAACGAAAACAATTCTCATTTTGTAAATTAACTTACCTCAATATATTAAGATCACCAATAATCATCCACACTTACGTCCTCAACAACATGCATCAACATGCACCAACCAAATTCGTAACAAACAGTCTATTTTAGTTTTGTTTCTATTGTTAATATGTGATGGAAGGAGGAAAATTTATGCCATGTGTTTTTAATTAAAATACATTGAGGGTCATCAACATAATTTTCCCAGCAACAAACAATGCAACTTTTAATGCATTAAAAATCGGTTGTGTTGACCAATTCCTTTGTAACAATAAAAATAAGATTTAAACAATACTTTTTTAAAATTTGAGGGCAATGAGACAAAAAATTGAGTTCAAAAATTTGAATTCACTTGAAATAAAATTTTGAGTACCAAAATTAATTTTTTCATTAATTTATTATATGAATATAAATTTGATATGGCGTATTTCAGTACAAAATAATAAATAATTAGATTTTTATGAACTATTTTAGTCCTTTACAAATTTTACGTAATTTATTAACTTATAATTCACAATTTTAAATTAAAAATATTAATTAAAGAGTTAAATTAAATTACAGTTGACTAAGTTACTTGTCGTTAGATGTGAAACCCAAAAAAACAAAAAAAAACGCCATGGACGATCCATCCCGCTGTTGTTAGGTCTTAGGAGCGGTGTACCCAAAATTTGTAGGAATTATTAAACGCTTTAACCACCCAATTGCACGTGTATCAGTCTGTTTTATTATAAACCAAACCAACACCTGGTTTTTGCCTTCCGCCACTTGGGCTGCACCTCAAAATTTTTATATTTTTCACAAAAAGAAATTGTTAGTTGATCATACCCAATTCACACAACTTCAAATTGAGAATCAAGAAAATTACAAATTTCCAGTTAACCATTATGTAAAATTAGGTGTGGCTTACAGGACATTCCTCTTCACGTACGAATAGGGTCGACAAGTTGTTAATCAGGTCATATGAAGCCCAATTAACAATGATACACCCCTTTCTCCAACTGTAATTACAGCGAGGAAATCATGTTTTTTAAATACGGGATAGGCGTGAAGATCACATAATAATGCTATCACACTCACTTATGATCATGATGTAAACAATATAATTTGTTAATCCGTCCAAATCAAATGTAAGTGAATTCAATTTGTAGAATTGCTCAAGAAACTAGAAAAGCCTGTCAATTCTTAGAGTTCATCGCAAGATCCTTCCAACATACCAAAAATGACTGGATACACTAAACCCAACGACTTAATGAAACCAAAATAAGATTATCAGTCAAGCAAAATTTACAATCATCTCTTCCCTTCTTTATTTCTGGAAGCCAAAAGATCAGATCTAGATAACGCATGATGGTTTTTTTCCCCCTACATATAAAATCAATACATTCACTGTTACAATCTGACCCTCCCCGAGCCCCACAAGCGCCACCGTCCACCGTCATCAGTGCCGGAATTACATTTTTTGGTTGGAGTGGGATGGGTCCAGTGGAATTGATATCCGTGTCAAGAACACGGGCTTACTACCTTCCCATTTGTAGGATGCGAGCGAGCTGGGTCGGGTTGACAATGCCCGGCAAGTGGGCCCCATCACTCTTCAACAAACTTGATACCTCCACGTACCTCTCGTAGCTTTCTTTGCTCGGCTCGGCTTCCCCCTTGTGGCTCTGTTTCATCTTCTTCATCGGCTCCAAGCCGGAGGTTGGAACAGCCTCCGCTCGAACCTGGTCCCACGGTTGCCCGAAGAGTGTGCCTCTGGTGAGGTACTCGTGGGCCAAGTAGCCAGCTAGGAATTGGTTAGACAAAACCGGCTCCGACGGTGCACTCACCTTCGACGATTTCATTTCTGTCGTGGACTGCCGCGGCGGCGGAGGCGGCGGCGGTGGAGGAGGAGGAGGAGGAGGAGGAGGAGGATGATCTTTTCTTGGTGTTGGAAGCGGCTGCGATTGTTGTTGCGGTGGTGACGGTTTCAGGGGATCAAAACCGTCTCTCTCTTTCCGCTTATTTGACGTCACAACGCGACGAGGAGGGAGACGCATCGTTTTGGTGTTCATCCTTGTCGTTTTGATGCATGCCACGTTAGCAAAAGCAAAATTGATTTTTATAATGGAAAAGACTGGCTTCTTAGCATAGCCACTCTGTAGAGGCAGAAATTTTAAAAATATAAACAGAAAATGGAAAAAAAACCAAAAAATAAAAATAAAAATAAAAATAAAAGAAAGAAGTGATTTAATTAGGAAGGACGTTAAAAAATTAAAGACAAATTTGGAAAAGAGAGCAGAGGACGAATTGCTAGGGGACCTGAATCTGGGCTGATTAGGGGTTGATTTAAGGCACTAATTTAACACTCACACAAATAAAATTGTAGACAGAGAAAAAGCGAGAGGCAGGAGAGAGTGGAGAGAGAAAATAAAATTTGAACAAGGCACAGTGCCGGGTTGTTCACTACTTATAGAAGTAGATATGAGTGATTACCCCTGTTTGTAGAGAAAATTACAAAGAAGACAAGAAGGTACTGAAGTTACCTTTTTGCCCTTCGTTAATAGCCGTGGTTCATGGCTTGCGTTTGTCCTTTTAGTATTATACGTACACATAATATATAGATTAGGCAACATGGAGTTAATCGAGTTTGGAAGAAGGGGGTAAAAACTAAAGACAGATTCGTGGTTAGCCCTATTGCCTTTTTCCATTATTCTCTACTTGAGACACTCTTTCATTCTTTTTCTGTGTTTAAATTTGTAGTCAATATTGGATTTGAAGAGCAAAGACTCAACTTCCATGAAACCCATTCCTTTTCCCATTTCTTAAGCATTCAACATTGGAACAAGTATTACTTACTATCATTCATACTGCTTTTCGCTTCGAATTTTTGGAACACACATACACCAACAACAAATGCTTCCCCGTTCCAATCACACTGTTCACTCGTCCCAACAAAAACAACATTTTCTATACATCAACTTGCTTGTTTCTTTTTTTAACTATAGAAAATACAATTTATTCTATAAGCTAACAAATACTGGAAACTAACTGACGTCTGTGTCAACAAACCCATCGCCTACTCTACTCCTTAGTTGGACCCTCTCAATTCTAAGATAACATATGGCTGGCTATGTGGTGGTCTAAATCCCAGACGTCACTCCATCCCCATAGTAATATGTCCCCCTTTTCCTTTCAATCTACTTGCCAGGTCTTCGGCGCTGGTCCCCCCCACTACTGACCTTTATTACAAAGCCCATACCCATAGGTCTCGTTCAGGCCCTTTGCAATCCTGAAAGAAGAAGAGAAAAACCTCTTACATTTCAAGAAGAGTTTTAACTTTTCCTTCAATTTCTAAGGGATGGTTTGATCATCAACCCATCATGTCATGTAATGATATTGGTAGGAAATGTCACTCATTTGCAACCTTGTTCACCACTTGGAGTACATGGAAAATTTTTGATGTACAAGTTTAGTCAAAGCATAATCTAAGTCCAGTCTAATAACCATGATTCCTTCAATTAAAATATAACCAACAAAGTTCCAACCAAGAAAAACCTAACGTACAATCCATTAATAACATTACGTGGTAAACTTAGAACTTTTTTTTATAATAAATTTAAAGATTTTTTTAATTCAGTACTATATTTTTAAAATTTTTAATTTAATAATTAAAATTTTAAAAATATTTTTAATCCAAATAAAAGCTATTTTTAAGGTAATATATTTACTAAATATCATGTAAATGTATATCTATTAACTACATCAAAGAATAATGTTTTTGACTTAATTTGTACTAATTTTAAAATTTGAATTATTAAATTAATTTCTTTAAAAAATTAAACAATATATTTAAAGATTTATGATATCTTTCTTTTTCTCAGAAATATAACAAATACTTTAAATATAAAGATAAATAATATTTATAGTTGATAACCTTACTTTTTGACTTGGACGAAAGATTCGGGTAATACAATACAAACGCACGAGAATAACACTACCACAAACGTCAGTTTATAAATTGAACCGAGGCTTAAAATAAGTAATTATAAAAACTAAAGAACAATTAATTTGACTGAAGTTAAATCTGAATCAACCATGTCACGTCAAAATGGATATTAGGCCTACTGCCTCAATTTGTACGCTACATTTGACCGATTGGGTTAGATCAAATCCAACAATGTAATCTTGAGAATATTACGTCAATCTTTATATAAATATTTTAAAAAGTAACGCAGTTTGTATTTAATCACAAATTGTCCACATATTCAATAATTAGTAAAACCAAATCATATTTCAAATACTATATCCGTTTTTGTAATTTGTATATTATACAAAGTAATATTAATAATAAACTTCTTTATGACTAAAAACACATGTCAAAATTTTATATTTAATATTCTATTTAATGATAATTGAACTAATTGTGAACCAAATTGTGTTAATTTAATTAAATTCACCACTCATTTTATAATAAGGTAATAAATTATAAAGTTTTAATTTTTTATTTAACAAATAAAGATAATTTAAATTCTAATGTAACTTAAACTCGCTCAAATGTTGGTAACATTTAACATGAGTCTCGATATTATGAAAATAATATATTTAAAACTCAAAATAAGAATCAAATTTAAATATTTAAAATATTTTTTGGATAAAAAGTGGAATCTCTGCTAATTTGGATTCTTAGATCAATTAACGATGGCCGCTCGTCTCCGGTTGCCCACTTAAAAAGTTAAAACATATCTTCTTAAAAGTTCCTAGAGAGCCTTGATAACTTTATTAATACTCCCAGTCCGAGAGATGTACCTACCTAGTATCAAATTGACATCCATCTCATTTCTCGACACAACGTACTCATGATAGAATTTAATTTTTTTACGATGAAAACCATCACTAATCATATAAACAATCTTATCAAATCATCAAGAATACTTATACCTGTTGCAAAAGCATAACTGAATCTATGAAAACAACTTGATTCTTAAGTTTCATGGTTATTCGTTTTCCAAGTCAATATATACCTCTATTTTCTCTCGAGAACCATCACTTTCTGACTAACAGGATATCAAAAAAATAATCATACATCTAACTTGGGGACCATAACCCTAATTCTTTATATAGTTTGTTTTATTTCTATTTTGGCTCATAACAAAATAGAAATCAGATTATTGGGTCTCTATACATTAAAGCCCATAATTTATTAGATGTCATTTAGCCGAAAGCCTTTAACCTTAATAGATCACTTTAATCGGGCAACCTTATGATAGCTCATAATATACAATTAATTTATACGTATTTATGCCCACATGTTGGATTAAACCCAACGATCTCCCGCTTGGGTCATATATATATAACTCCTTTAATTGTATATCACGACTTAACCTTATGAGCTCAAAATTTGTTATCACTACCAAATACATCTTTAATCAATTTCTTTCATCAATTATATTAACATAGGATCAAAGCGGTTTTCATTATATGCATATCATAACTGAACCCATCAGTGGTCACATATGGCAATATAATTGAACAACATAGATCAAGCATGGATGTGTAGCATGGAAATTACATTTAATGTGATCTTAACATGCCTACTTCCAACTAGTCCAAATTCCTTATTCCTTAGTGAGATCAACCAAACAAACTTTAAAGTTCAAATAAAGCATAGAAGTGTTAATAACTAAAAATCATTCGAAATAATAAACTCCCACTAAAATGACATATCTCCAATAGATACAATACCCATATGAGCGACATGCTAATGAAAGACCTTTGGTGGTAATCCCTTAGTGAGTGAATCCGCAACTATGGAGATTGTCCCAAAATGTTCAATAGACATTTGATCATCTAAATCTCTTTCTTTGACAACCAGGAACTTGAGGTCTATATGTTTTGGTTTCTTTGAGCTCCTATTGTTGTTGGAATATAACATTGCTGACTTATTGCCACAAAATAACTTTAGTGGTCTTTAAATACCATTTATAATGCGTAGCTCAGTGATAAGATTCTGCAGCCATAATCCATGACTGGATGCCTTATAACATATTATAACTTCGTCGTCATAGTGGAAGAAGCTATAAGTATCTGCTTAACACTCTTCTAGGAAATGGCTCCTCTAACTAGTAGGTAAATACAGCTCGATGTGGATATCTGACTAGCTTGGCAAGCGAAATCAAAATCAAAATACCCACTGATCTTTAGATGATCCAACTTCCTATATGTGAGCATGTAATCTTTTGTTCTCTGCAAGTACCATATAACTAATTTGGCTACTCTCCAAAGATCCAGTCCAGGATTGCGTAAGTATCTGCCCAACATTCCAGTAATATACGTAATATCTAGATGCGTATATAATTAAGCATATATTAGACTCCCTACTGCTGAAGCATAAGGAATCTTCAACATCTTTTTAGTTTCAACCTCATTCTTGGGGCATTGACTGAGACTAAACTTATCTCCCTTAGTAATAAAGTTGTCATCTGGTTTACAATCCTATATGTCAAATCTCTTAAGAACTTTCTCGATATAAGTCTTTTGTGATAGCCTTCGTATATCTTTTTGTCAGAAAGATCTTGGTTTCATGCAATAAGCGTATATCTTCGCTAGGGAGCAGTATGTCATCGACATATAAAACCATAAAAATATACTTGCTCCCACTAAACTTATGATATATACAATCATGAACTGCATTCATTTCAAAACCAAAAGAGAAAGCAACTTGATGAAATTTGCAATACCATTAATGTGAAGCTTGTTTGAGCCCATATATGGATTTCTTCAATTTGCAAACCATTTGCTTTAGGTCTCTAAACACAAAGTTTTCTGGTTACACCATATAAATTATGTCATCAATGTCACCATTGAGAAATGTAGTCTTTACATCCATCTGATGTAACTTAAGGTTGAAATATGCCAGAAGTGCCATTATAGTTCTAAAAGAGTCTTTCGATGAAACCGAATCGAAAGTCTCTTTATAATAAATGTCTTCTTTCTGTGTAAAGCCCTTTGTAGCTAGATGAGCCTTATATCTCTCTACATTGTCCTTCGAATCCCTCTTGGTTTTAAATATCCATTTGCAATTGATGGGTTTTGCACCTTCAAGCAATGAGACAAGATGAAACATCATTGTCTTTCATGGACTTTGTTTCCTCATTTATGGTATCAATCTAATTTTGAGAGTTAGAACTTTGCATGGCCTGATGGAAGTTGATTGGATCATCTTCCACAACGCCAATGTCAACCTCATGTTCTTGGAGAAATATGATGTAATTATTTAGAATCACATTTCTCCTTTCTCTAGTGGATCTCCTTAATGAAACTAGTTCTTGAGGTTGGTGAGTTTATTCTTCTAAAATAATTTTTGATAATCTAAACAGGGAGTTCCTCAACATTTTCTTGATGTTCTAGGTTTGTTACTTCGACAACATCAAGAATAAAACTCATATCATTATTAACAACAACTAGAGGAATATTAATATACTCCTCTTCAAAGACAATGTCTCTCACCTTGTCTCCCCTCTTAAACTCAACATTCTCAAAGAACTGGGCATTTCCCATCTCAAAAATTAACTTTGCAATAAGATCATAAAACTTGTAACTCCTAGACCTTTCAGAGTATCCAACAAAATTGGAATTAACAGTTCTTGAATCCAATTTCTTTTCATTGGGTTTATATGGCCTCACTTTAGCTGGACAACCCTAAATGTGCAAGTGTTTCAAACTAGGCCTTTTGCTCGTTTAAAGCTCATAAGGAGTTTTGATAGTTGCTTTAGTTAGAGCCCTATTAAGTATGTAAGCTATAGTCCTTAATATTTCTCCCCAAAGAGTTTCTGGTATAGTAGAATGACTAATTATACTCCTTACCATGTCCTTCAGTGTTCTGTTTTGCCTTTCAGCAATATCATTCATGCTAGGACATCCTGACCTGGTGTACTATAGGACTATATCGCACTCTTCAAGGAACTTAACAAATGGTCTTGAACATTGTTCACCTAATCTGTCGTATCTACTATAGTATTATTATTTAACTGATCCATCATATTAACTATAGTATTCACAACCACGGTCACATCTGACACGTTTTATTCTTTGGTTGAGTTTATTCTCAAGTTCAGCCTTATAGTTTTTAAACACGTCTAAAGACTGGAACTTCCTTAATTGAGATACAGGTAGCCATAACAAGAATAATCGTCTGTGAACATAATAAAATATTGTTGACCATTCCAAAAAGCTGTAAGGAATGACCCACAAATGTCTGTATGTACGAGTTCTAAGACGTCGATAGCCCTATTGGTAGCTAATTTCCTTAGGTTTGTTTGTTTCTCCTTAATATAATTAACACAATTTTTAAAGTTCACATAATCAAGGGGATTAAGAATTCTATCAGACATAAGACGTTCAATTCTTTGTTTAGAGATACGCCCTAAACGTTTGTGCCATAATAAAGCAAAATTCTTATTAGTTAATTTTTGCTTTATACCTCTACATACATGCAGAGTTTCAATATATAAGGCAACCGTATTAATCAAATATAAGTTATCAACAAATGATAAAGAACTAGTACCAACAAGCATTGAATCTTGAAAAAGACTAAATTGACAATTTCTAAATGAACAAGAGTAACCAAATTTGTCCAATGCAAAAATAGAAACTAAATTCCGTCTAAATGACGATACCCCATAAGTCTCATTCAAATCCAAATAATAACCGATCTTTAACAATAACCTAAAAGTTCCAATAGCCTCAACTTTTACCACTTTACCATTGCCCACATAAATATATCTTTCACCATCGATTGGCTTTCAGTAGCTTAGGCAACCCTGCATAGATACACTCATGTGAGTAGTAGCATCAGAATCTAGCCACCAAGTGTGTATAGGTTCCAAAGTTAAATTAACCTCAAAACAAACCATAGTAAGAAATGTACTTTCTTTACACACCATGCGTGATATTTGGTACAATCCTTTTTCTTGTGTGCAGTACTTTCACAAAAAAGGGAAAAAGCCTTATCATATTGCTTCTGTTGTTTCTTTTGTAGTGTGGCACCTGCAGCTTCCCTACCCTTCTTAATATTCTATTTAATGATAATTTAAATAATTGTGAACTAAATTGTGTCAATTTAATTAAATTCACCACTCATTTTATAATAAGGTAATAAATTATAAAGTTTTAAATTTTTTTACAAAAATGATAATTTAAATTCTAATATAACTTCTCGCTCAATGTTGGTAACATTTAACGAGAGTCTCGATGTTATGAAAATAATATATTTAAATCTCAAAATAAGAACCAAATTTAAATATTAAAAAAAAAAGGTAAAAAGTGGACCTTTTGCTAATTTGTATTCCCAGATCAATTAACGTTGGCCGCTTGTCTTTGGTTGCCCACTTAAAAATGTTAAAACATGTCTTCTTGGAAGTTTCTAGAAAGACTTGATAACTTTATTAATACTCCCAATCCTAGAGATGTACCTAGCTAGTATCAAATTGACATCCATCTCATTTCTCGTCACAACATATTTATGATAGAATTTAACTCCTTATTGCAAAAACTATCACCAATCATATAAACAATCAAGTCAAATCATCAAGAATACTTAGATCTATTGCGGAAACATACCTGAATCTATGAGAATAACGTGATTCTTGAGTCTTGTGGTTATTCATCTTCCAAGTCAATATATACGTCTGTTTTCTCTCAAGATCTGTCACTAATCTGATTAACGAGATATTAGAAAAATAATCGTACGTCAAACTTAGGGACCATAACTGAAAACGCGTCATAATGCTAGTCAAAATAAACTAGACTACTACTATAGCAGTAGTGAGTCTAGGTCAATCCCATAAAATGTGTGTGTAAAGTTGTTGAAATGAAATTAATCGATGTTTAGGTTAAGGGGGAATTTGGATTTTGGAAATAAGAAAATAAAATAAAGCTAGACTAACAAAAACAAATTAAAAAAAACATGTAAAAAATGATAAATGTGGAGAATTCAATAAGGACCCGGCTCTTTGGTTCAATCTTGGCCTACACCCTAATTAAACATATCTTATTGACTTGTTGTTTTAAAACCTTTCTTAACAACTATTAATCGTGGGCTAATAATTAACCCAACTTTTTTCTTAAGTAGTGTTTAATCAAGATACGATCGTTAATTAAACCTAACTACCAAATAAACTAGGATACGATCTCTATATTCAATTAGGCAGTAGCATTACAAATTCGAAAAACTGATTAATCAAGACAACAACCACATACAATACATCATTTAACCTAGGCCATATTATCCCTAATGATTACGAATTATTAGTAGCTACATACGAATTTCAACATAACAATTACAGATTATATCGAAATTCTAGCAATGGGTTTGTAAATAAATGATTCAATGAACACATTAAGATAATCTTTCCATAATACCTAATGGGTTCATATATAAATAACCGAACAATAACGAGAATACGATTATCTATACACAAAACCCAAATCAATTAACATAGGATGACACAATAAATTTATAATGAGAGAAAGAAATAACAAAAACAGTGAAATACACTTAACCCAGGTTATCGACGTCAATGTCACCTCAGAATCGGTGTCGGGACATCTAGCCCGTTATGGGTCTCTCCCAAAAAAATGCTTCAGCCCCGTTGAAATAACCCCAACCAAAACCCTCCTATAGCTAGCACCTCCCTCTGTTTCGCTACTGCTCTTTATTTTTTGAATTATTTTCTAGTCCACCTTACTATTCACGCCCTCTTTCACCCTATCTATTACTATGCGTTTTAATTAAAACGCTCCGTACATTGACGTTGAATGCAGACATTTTCTACATTTAATACAAATGTCTGCGTTGAACGCAGACGTTTTAGTCTATTGTTACGTCTTTTCAGCCTTGACGTGCTTGTCTATTGTTGCATTGTTTTCTCTCCATGCTTCCATCCTATCTGTTGAGTTGCTGGTTGCTTTCTCCAATTGTTTTATTCATGGCCCATTAAATTCACGTAGTTACATGGCAACATGCATAGTCATTTACAACTTTGATTCTTCTTCTTTGTGTTTCCATCTTTCTTCTTCTTGCTCTATGAAGACAAATGAAAATTAATCTTCAGAAAATGATCTAAATATCATACTTTGGACTCATTTTAACGTCTTTGCTTCTGAATTTTGCCTAAAATCACATACAAGTCAAAGTGAATATCTTAAGCAATTTAATGTCATCAGTCGCTAAGTGTTATAGAATAATTTCATAATCGATTAAGCACCTATCAATTTCTCCTATGCTTAGCTTTTGACTGTCCTCAGGAAAAACATTAAAATTAAGCTCAAAGACTGAAAAACATTGATTTATTTCACATCTGTTCCAAGAATACGTAATCATAAACAAAGATGAATGACTTTCACAAATCATAGCTGAAGTCAACATTCCAATCTTTTACTCATGATCAATCAACATTCATCATCTTCAAAACTGAGCAATCTAATGGTAGACTCGAAAAATGTGTTTAATTAAAATATACTCATAGATACACTCAACAACATTCATGATAATGTCATTCCATAACTTTGCATATCATTTTATTTCTCCACCACTAATGTTCACATGCAAAATCATGGATCAAAAGACTTTTCAAGGTTGTAATGTGGGTAAAGATAAGGTGAGATATATTTGAGTCAAGTAGCATGAAAGTCATCAAAGCTAGTGAAACAAAGCGACACTCAATGTGACATCAAGTGCACAAGTTAAAACTCATAAAAAACTGGGTATTGTCAGCTATGACTAATGTAACATTTATATTTCACAACCCAATTCAGCTCTCAGACACAAACCACATGAAGCATATACCAATTCGAAAGAATCACTCATACAATTGATGACAATACATTGAAAGCACAAAAGAGTTAACCTTCAAAGCCAACGTCGACCTCATATTCAACATACTCCAATAACACATTCATTACAACTTTAGGAGGATGCATTAATCACAAACAACTTTTCAATACATATGTAATTCTTCCTTGATAGATTTATTTAAACATTTTTCTTTTTTCTTTTTCTTTTCTCTTTCTTTCTTTATTTTCCTTTCTTTTCTTTTCTCTTATAAAAATTAAAATAAACTACATCAATATGGGAATTTCAATAATAAGACATAAAATAACATCCCAACATTATAACCAATCCACACATATGTATGCCCCCACATTTAGAATTTTGTACTTCCACAAACTCAAAAATCAATAAATGTTCCACTAGTTTCAAGACTTGGGAAGGACATTTGTTAGGTTAAAGCATATAATGTGGCTAATACACAAACGAAAGGCAAGTACAGCTCAAGGGGGCTTATCAAAAAGGAAAATCATATAATGTGTAGGCTATTTGGCTAATGTACTTTGGAAAAGCAAAGAATGCCTATCATATCTGTGTTAATGCATGTGATAAAAATATGGTCTCGAATAGAAATTGAAGGCAAAATCATGATGTACATGTCATGAAGGTCACACATTATCAACAGACAATAAAACAGATATGAATGTGTCAGTCAAATAAGGTTCAAAATCTCACCGGCTTTGTCTACCACTAATCACTACTCTTCTAAAGATAATGCACATCGACCAATCACAAGAGTAAAAGTACATGCTAAAGTTGCTATGAAATTCTTTAGTCAAATCATTCTCTAATCATGACTATATAGTCCTAGGAGTAATAGAAAATGAGAAAATGTTTGTTTCATTTGTTTTATTCTTTCTCTCATTTTGATTGAAAACTTAAAAAAAAGCAAGAAACTGACACAAAAATACACATGCAAATAAAAAGTAATGCGAAAATGTAAAGAAAAGAAATTTACTTCCCTTGGATTGCCTCCTAAGAAGCACCTTAGTTTAGGATCGCTGGCTCGACTCCATGTTTCCTCACGTGACAAAATTATGATCTTCTGGTGGCATATGCGGTTCCTCCACATGAGGTTTTTCAAGATAGGGCCTCAGTTGATAATCTGTCATATTCAATATCTTCCCTATCCTCTAACTTCAATCTTAACTGAGTCCATACACTCTGAAAAGATCTCAAATGTCTCTTCGCCTTTTTCTTCCTCATTTAATTACTTTAATCTGCTATGTAAAGATGAAAAGTTAATCTAAAAAATAATCATGAACTCAGTACTCATCTCTGAGTTAAATGATATGTCTTTTTCTGGTTCAAGCTTCTCTTCAACTTCTTCTTCACATGCAATTACTTGAGTATTACTCTCAAAATTCTCAAGCTCCTCATCACTCTGTAATATTTCCACACTAGCATCCACTGGGTATACCTCGGGTTGATATGGCTACTCCTCTTCCATTTGTGATTCTAGGTAGTCCATCCTTGCTGCCATCTCAACCATTTGGCTTGCCATGTTGTGTAGTCTAGATGTTGTATCCTGTTGGAGTTGTTGTATAACCTGTTGAAGCTGCTGTTGTATATCCTATTGGAATTGCTGGAACTGTTGTTGTACATCTTACTGGAATTGTAAAGTATTAGCAATCATAACATTAATCAATTCTTCCAGAGGTGTACCCGAATCGTGATAAGAAACTTCAGTTTGTACAGGAGTTACTGTGCATTCTGTAAACTGTCATGAAAGTAATTCTGATGGTAATCCCATTCATAACCAAAGTTAGATTGATCAGTTCCACCTTGATTATAGGATTGAGAGTAAGTACTAAAGAAAAATTACTTCCATCCATGAATTTTTTTTATTTTTCGATCACAAACACGATACATAAAAAATGAAAGGATCACGAAATAACTGAAAAGAAACCAATTACGAATAAATATATACAAATCACCATTTAAAATCATAAAAAAACTAAAACTCCACACTCCCTGATAATAACATCAAAATTTGACAGCGCGTTGTAACGCTAGTCAAAATAAATCAGACTACTACTATAATAGTGGTGAGTCTAGGTCAATCCCACAGAGGGTGTGTGCAAAGTTGTTGAAATGAAATTAATCGGTGTTTAGGTTAAGGGGGGTTTTGGATTTTGGAAATAAGAAAATAAAATAAAGCTAGAATAACAAAAATAAATTAAAGAAAACATGCAATGATAAAAGTGGGGAATTCTGCAGGGACTCGGTTCTTTGGTTCAATCTCGGCCTACACCCTAATTAAACATATCTTATTGATTTATTGTTCTCAAACCTCTCCTAGCAACTATTAATTGTGGGTTAATAATTAACCCGAGTTTTCCCTTAGATAGTGTTTAATCAAGATACGATAGTTAATTAAACCTACTACCGAATAAACTAGGATACCATCTCCAAATTCAATTAGGCAGTAGCATTACGAATTAGGAAAACCAATTAATTAAGATAAAAACCACATACAATGCGTCATTTAACGTAGGTTATGTTATTCCTAATGATTACCAATCATTTGTCGCTACACATAAATTTCAACATAACAATTACGGATTATATCAAAATTCTAGCAATGGGTTTGCAAATAAACGATTCAAAGAATGCATTAAAATCATCTTTTCATAATACCCAATGGATTCATACACAAATTACCGAGCAATAATGAGAATACGATTATCCATACACATAGCCCAAATCAATTAACATAGGATAACACAATCAATTTCTGATGAGAGAAAGAAACAACATAAACAGTGAAATACATTTAACCCCAGTCATCGGTATCGATGTCACCTCTGAACTCGCGTCAGGATATCTAACCCTTCATGGTCTCTAAAAAAAATGATTAAGCCCTGTTAAAATAATCCCAACCAAAACCCTCTTAGAGCTAGCGCCTCCTTCTGTTACGCTACTATTCTCTCCATTTCTTCAATTATTTTCTAATCCACTTTACTATTCACACCCTCTTTCACCCTATTTGTTACTGTTTGTTTGAATTAAAACGCTCCCTACGTCTGTGTTGAACGCAAACATTCTGGTCTGCTGCTGCGTCGTTTCGACGTTAGCATGCTTGTCTGCTGCTACGTCATTTTCTTTCCATGCTTCCACCTGCTGTGCTGCGTTTTGCTCTTAGTTGCTCTTTGCTTTTGCGTTATGTTTTGGCCTTGGCATGCTTCCTATTTGCTGAGCTGCTGGTTGCTTTGTCTAATTGTTTTATTCATGGACTATTAAATTCATGCAGTTGCATGGCAACATGCACAACCATTTGGTTTAGATAACTTCGTCTGTGCTTTGGTTTCCTCTGTCTTTTGGTTCTTCTATCTTTTGCTTCTTGCATTCGTCCGCTTTCGACCTAAGTGGATGAACTTCGTCTATGT
>JANZXR010000009.1:12303750-12338497 GCA_027575705.1 Erythroxylum echinodendron
TCATACTTACCCGAAAATGCCAAATGAAAGCATGTACAATTGTATGAATGTGCCAAACAATATGTAAGTCACAAATAGTTTATGTCTAACGTTCATTTATCTTAAGTCATATAAATGTCTCACAAATAATTGTTCTAGCCATATGTATAGGTAACAGGATCTTATATTAAGAGTGGTGAATCCTTTATTAGCTACCCGATTACCTTCGAATACTAATAGCTGTATCCAATCACCACCCTAAGAGTGACCTCATTTTAAGGTAACAAAGAGTGATGTCAAAGTACAAGATTAGTATCCAAGATATCTTTGAGTATCTCAAGTCTAAGGATATTTGCACCATTGCTATGATAAGATTAATCACTGACATTTGATAGATTATCCATATGATAATCTTATAGCGGGTCATCTGATGTACTTACTACTCTTAGTAAGCATCCATATATTAACTCTAAACATCTCATGCCTACAATTTACGAGATTCACTGCTTGATCAAATCAAGGAGTATAATATGTGCTAGTCTATCTGGATTAATAATGTCCTGTCTTATTAATCCTATGACTAGGGATTATTTAGATACTAACATAATTGCACATGATAAGAATCTCATTATCGTGATCTCATCATGATTTCCTTTATATTATGCTTTGTATCATGGGCTTCATTAATTTGATTTAAGATCAATATCAATTCATATATAAACGAATATCAAATAAATGAAAAAAGCCTTTCGCTTTATAATCAAAATAAAGTTTTTACAAAAGTGCTAAAGGTGATTGCCTTAGAGAACTACTATAACAATAATGACATTGGTAGCTCATTTTAATTTTGATTTACATCAAATGGATGTAAAAACTGCATTCTTCAATGGTGAACTAGAGAAAAAGGTTTACATAAAACAACCTAAAGGATTCTCCTCTACTGATGGTGAGCATTTAGTCTGCAAGCTTAATAAATCCATATATAAATTAATATAAGCCTCCTAGTAGTGGTATTTAAAATTCCATGAGGTTAGCACTTCATTCGGTTTTGAAGAGAATGTAATGAACCAATGGTTATACTAGAAGGTCAGTGGGAGTAAGACTTGTTTTCTTGTGTTATACGTGGATAATATTTTGCTTGCGACTAATGATAAGGGATTACTATATGAGGTGAAACAATTCTCTCAAAGAATTTTGATATGAAAGATATGGGTGAGGCATCTTATGTTATTGGCATTAAGATCCATAGAGAAAGATCTCGAGGCATTTTGGGTTTGTCTTAAGAGACCTATATCAACAAAGTTTTAGAGAGATTTTGGACGAAAGATTGTACACCAAATGTAGCACCCATAGTGAAGGGTAATAGATTCAATTTGAATCAATGCCCGAAAATGATTTTAAACGGGAACACATGAAGAACATTCCATATGCTTTAGCTGTTGGCAGCCTTATGTATGCTCGGTATGCATCATACCTGACATGACATATGCTGTTGGAATTTTAGGTAGATATCAGAGTAACCCAGGTATTGACTACTAGAAAGCTATACAAAAGTGTTATGAGATATCTTTAGGCCACAAAAGAATGCATGCTTACGTACAGGTGAACTGAGAACCTAAAAGTAGTTGGATACTTCGATTCAGTCTTTGCTGGCTGTATTGATTCAAGAAAATCAACATCTAGTTATATTTTCATGCTAGTTGGTGGAGTTGTATCTTGGAGAAGTGCCAAGCAGGTCCTGATTGCTACTTCTACTATAGAGGTTGAGTTCGTATCATGTTTTGAGGCCACCTTACATGGTGTATATTTGAACAGTTTTATATCTAGGTTTAAAGTTGTCGACTCAATTTCTAAGCTATTAAAGTTGTACTGTTATAACTCAGATGAGGTCTTTATGACTAAAAATAACAAGAGTGGAAGTCAAAGCAAGCATATCAACATTCGGTATTTATCCATAAGAGAACATTTTAAGGATCATGTAGTGCAAATGAGATATGGTTCTATAATGTGATTTTCATTGTACATTTGTTGTTTCAATGAAACTCTTATTTAATTTGTTGTTTTCTTGTATAGTTTTGTGCACATATATTTGATTGTTTCAAGAAATATCATTTAGTTAGGACTTAGAATAAACATGTGGTTTATTCATTAATTTTAAGAGCTAATAATGAGAGACTTTAATATTGTAATATATGGAAGATAACACTCGGTATAAGAGGACCTATCGCTATGATTTATATATTTAGTTTCTTGCTACGTTTGATGTTGGGTTAAATGAACCAAATGGGACAATGTAGGATTTTCCCGAAATCCTAGGATATCCTTACTATTTAAATCTGGTCAATTTACTGGTTTATTCCATTAATCATGTAAAGGCCCATAAACATCATATACATCTTTTGTGATGGGCAGAGATGAAAAAGGGATGAAATTATATTTTGGGTCCCTATCCTTGGCTTCACATAAGAAAACGAGACACCATCGGGTTGTGGAGATCAGAGGTTAGAAGATTTAAAATTTCTCATTTTGATCGTGAGAACGTTGTTGGATAGAGCTTGTCAGCAATGGCTAGAGGTATTTTAATGCTTTATTATGCTTTCGCTCGACGTTTATACATTTATTTAGCATGAATGAAGGTTAATCATACGTAATGTATTTTTGTGTTTAAGATGCATCCTATTGTTTAAACATGACAATCAAACAAAACATGTAATGCTACAAGTTTAGGATGGAAACTACTTTTTAGTTTCAATATACAAAAATATAAACATATGCCACAACTTCATGATAGTAACTATTTTTTAGTCTCAAGATAAAAACTTATAAATACTTATTTCATAACTTTAAAAGATAAATATATTCCTTAAGGAAAAATAATAACTTAAAGGCTCGTGAATATACATTCAGAAGTGTCATTTTACGAGCCTATTTAATAAAAAACACAGCTTAAAAGCCCATAAATTAAGATCCGGAGGAGTCATTTGGCTTTTCTCTTTAAATTGCGCTGAAAGTCTCATTGTCTTTTCAGGTTGTTCATCTTCCCAAACAAAGTTCCAAAGTCCTAAAAGTACATTAGCCAAGTAACTCAACAATCTTAATATTATTTTTGAAAGAAAATTTTAAAATTTTAAAAATAATTTATAATAAGAGTGAGAGACTAATGACACCAATGAAATAAAATTCTATAATAATATTTAAAATTCCAACGCTTAGAGTATTCATATAACTAAATTTCTATTTATGGGATATAGAAAATATCTTTGTTTTGATATTATCATAAATATACAAAATAGAAAAACAGACAAATTTAGGTTTTTATATGATATTAGACGAATTCTTTTGGCTTAAAGTTGTAGGGAAAAACAAAAAAAAGAGTATTTAATTACATGATATTTTAAGAGTCAATACTAGTCCTAGTTCATGACCTATTCATGTATGGAATTATTTACGTACATTGGATTCCGTCTTCGATCTTGGAACTTGTAAATAAAGCTAAAGAGACTGTCAATTATTTGTTCACATTCCCTTTTACTTTTAAGGTTAATGTATAATCCATACATAACTTTATCTTGAACCCAACTTCGCCTATTAATTATTATTTTAAAAATTTACAAGCAAGAATTTATGTTCATTAAATGAGGGGAAAAGAGAAGAACATGGGGGAGTTATAAACTAATTGGGCGTTATGCTCCCATGTGAGTGATTCATTACCAAAAATGGGCTTTATTATTATTATTATTTATATTACGTAAATTAGTGAAATAAAAATTAGAAGTCAAGATTTCAGTTTGACCCGCTGTCAATTTAGTTAATAACGGTTGAAGCTCGCGGGGGCGCAAAAATTGATGAAGAGGGATCCTTCCTACGTGGCGCAATATTAGGTTACGACAGGAGCACGACTGTGAAATAATTACCCGAATATAATATTGTTTGTTTATTACAACGATAAAAAGAGTTAAATCCCGAATCTTCTTTCTCACGATCCACTTGCTAATTCCATACCCTGTCTTATTAAACCCAAAATCAAAACCTAAAAACCGAAGCTTTAATGGAAAATTAAAAAGGTTGGAGAAACCAAAGAAATACAAGAAACGAAGGAAAAAAAAAAAAAAAAGTGAAAGTTACGGAAGGGGAAGGTGTTCAATTGAAGGTCTGATGATTCTTTTCTGATTCTGAGAGATTTCAAAGTTGGAGGCTTTGAAAGGGGAAACAAAAATATGGGTATCGGTGGTGATGCCTGGTGGGCTCGCTGCCTTTGCTTTTATGTTTGGAATAACAAAAGGTGTGTGCTTTTGATTGTTGTGTGGTGACATAGCCTCGAAAGCTTACATGTGTCGGACTTGTCTCCGGTTTCTTGAATGTTTTTTTTTTTTGGTTGGAAAATTGGTGTTCATTGAAAGACTTTTTTGTTAGTTTGGTGTTTTGATGTGGAATTAGTTGGTGGGGTTTTGTGGTTGAATTTTGGAGGCGTGATTGCAAACTGTATGAAGCGGCTATTAACGATTGCTGTTCTGAATTTGAATGCTGAATTTGGCTTCTGGGTTCTGCTAAAGTTGTTGACTTGTATCTGTTAATTTTGCTTCCCATTTGTTTTCTTCCCCTGGATGTTAATGTTATTTGTATTTGTATCGGATTATTATATGTTGTAATTCGTGTTTTTGAATATAGAAATCAGTTTCGTAGTCAAGCACTTGAATTTGTTGTTGACCATCTTCTTGATCAATCGTTAGTTTTGATGTCATAGCACATTCTAGTTAATTGATAAACTCTTTTCAAGTGATCTTGGTATCTTACATAAGATTTTGTTCGTTGGTTTTCCTGTTGTTTAAAGATTACTCAGTCCAGTGAACAAATATGAAGAGCGACTTTAGAATAAAAAGGCAGAGAAGAGGTAGAGTTAAACGAAATTTCGGAAAACTAGTGAACTGCCTGTGCTCTGGAGAGCAAATGAGGGCAGGGGATGATATGATACCTTCATCTGAATCTCTTGCCACAAAGGATTATTCGCTGGGTGCTTTCTCTTCACAAAATGATGATGTGGAGGAACCAAAACCAGATATCGGAAATATAGAAGAAGCTGAATTGTCTTTGCGCGAGCGTGGTTCTTTGAATTATGAGGTTTGTTTTTCTTGATTTTTCTAGTATTTAAGTGTGATCACAGCTTTCTATATCTATTTTGGCTCCGTTTACCCTGGATGTTTCTACATAATATGAAGTGACTATGGAAACCATACCCAATTCAGAAGGCCCATGTGCTGGAGTTGGTCAATAAATAACAAGTTTCATGCTCTTAGAAATTGACTGATTCTAGTTAAGTATTCTTTTGTCTTTATTGTTGGTAGTATTCATTTTGAAAGTCAGAATCTCAACTATACTCAACTCAGACATGGTTTTTGCTAAAAGTAATAAAAAATTTGTCTGTTTTATCATCAATTTATATTCTTAAACACTACAATTGATCGATATCTTAGGTCTCCAAGTGCAAATTGTAGAATTATGAAATGCCAATAACCGTGTAGGTTTGCTGGATGTTGGAGGCTGGTTCATGTGTTATTGACTTCAAGTTTATTAGTTTCACGTCAGCCCATATGATCAACAATCAAGAAGTCTTGTTTTATTTTCTGGTCAGTAGGGGTTTGACCCTGAGCCACTGGGGGAAGAGGGTTGTACATGCCACCCAATCTAAGGCCTGTTGTCAATTTTGTATTCATGATTGTTTGATTATTTAAACCAGCACACCTGCATTTTCACAGGAAGCAAGGGCATTGTTAGGAAGAATTGAATACCAAAAAGGAAATATAGAGGCTGCTCTCCATGTGTTTGAAGGAATTGATATCAATGGAGTAACTCCCAAGATGAAACTTACGCTTGCCAATAGAGGAGAACAGCACAGGAGACACTCACAGAATTATTATGCTCCACCAATGTCTATACATGCTGTCAGTCTGCTAGTAGAAGCACTCTTTCTAAAAGCAAAATCGCTGCAACATCTTGGGAGGCATAAAGGTGCTTTTCCACCAATGCCGATTCATTCATTTTGTGCTTTCTAAAGTCTTTCTTGTTTAATGTTCTTGTGTTTTTCGTATTGATTGTTCAACTTCATGAATTTGTTGTATACATCCTATGTAAGCTGTATTATTCTTATGTGACAATTAAGAAAAAGAGATATGTATGGGAGTGTGATAAATTTGTCACCTAAAATCCTAACAGATGCAGCAAAGAGAGTATGACCCAAGGCTGCTTAACAGTTGTGGACTTAATTGAATTTAAGCTGAGAAATCCTTAGATTTTCAGTTTATTTAGTTAAAAAAAATTATTTCTATCCATTTCTCTTTAATGGAAGACTGATATGGATTTAATGATTATTCATTGCTGTTTGCTATTTAATAATATATCCTCTTCTTTGCAAACGTGAGGGTGAGTTCCAAAGTAATAAGGTTATCTATGTATCCTATGCTAAAAACTTCACAAAACAGAGCTGGATGGAGGAAGTACTGGCTCTAGATTCCTACAAATGAGTTTATTGTTTGGTTAGATTCTTCTTGTATAATTCATAGTTATGTGTGAAATTTGTCATTTGCAACTTTTCTAGTACAGAAACTGTATAATGAACATCTCATAAAATGTTCCTGTTCCCTTTTATCGTGCAACTACCAAGCTGGTTGCCTTGTGTAGCCATGATTTGACATAGAGACAACCTATGATCTTACTTTTTCTTTAGTTTGGATACCTCTTCAAATTTGTTGTCTGTGTTGCACTTCCTTCCCCCTTTCTACCTGCTGTCTGTTTCTGTCTTTCCAATTAATTTGTAATTTCATTTTAGCAAAACGGTACTGGAAATAATAGAGATTTGGCCTTATAATATTGCTAATGCATATATCGATTCCTTCTTGCAGAAGCTGCACAGTCTTGCAAAGTTATTCTGGACATAGTTGAGTCTTCATTACCAGAAGGCTTGCCTGAAAACTTTGCTGCTGACTGTAAATTGCAGGAACTTTTGAACAAGGCCGTTGAGTTGCTTCCAGAACTTTGGAAACTCACTGATTCCCCTCATGAAGCAATTATGTCATACAGGCGAGCCCTGCTCTATCAATGGAACCTTGATGCAGATACAACTGCAAGGATTCAGAAAGAATTTGCCATTTTTCTTCTGTATGGTGGAGGTGAAGCCAGCCCCCCTAATCTCCGTTCCCAGATGAGCAGTTCATTTGTGCCAAGAAACAATATAGAAGAGGCTGTACTTCTGCTAATGATTCTTTTGAGAAAAGTTTGTCTAAGACGAATTGAATGGGATTCATCAATCTTGGATCATCTTTCTTTTGCTCTTGCCGTGGTGGGGGATCTAAAGTCACTAGCCAATCGTATTGAGGAGCTGCTTCCTGGCATTATTGATCGGAAGGACAGGTACCAGATTCTAGGCCTCTGTTATTATGGAGCAGGTGAGGAAATGGTTGCTCTGAACCTATTTAGGAAATTATTGCATAAGAGTGAGGATCCAGATTGCATCCCAGCCTTATTAATTGCATCAGAAGTTTGTGGAAAAGCCCCAGAACTTGCTGAAGAAGGGATAGATTATGCCCGTAGAGCACTTAAAAATATGAAAAGCGACTGCGATCAGTTAGAAGGAGTTGCCAATTGTTTGCTTGGTGTGTCTCTTTCGGCAAGTTCTAAATCTGCTGTTGGTGACTCTGAGAGGTATACAAAGCAATCTGAGGCACTTCAGGTACTAGAGACTGCAGGAAGAATGACAAGCATGCAGGACCCAAATATACTTTACCATCTCAGCGTAGAAAATGCAGATCAACGGAAGCTGGATGCAGCATTGCTTTATGCAAAGCGCTTATTGCAAGTGGAAAGTGGATCCAGAATTAGAGGATGGTTACTATTGGCTCGGATTTTATCAGCTCAAAAGCGGTTTGAGGATGCAGAGGCAGTCCTTAATACTGCATTGGAGCTAACTGGGAAATGGGATCAGGCAGAATTATTGAGAACCAAAGCTAAAGTTCAAATTGCTCAAGGACTGCTAAGAGGTGCCATTGAGACATATACACAGCTTCTGGCTATTACGCAAGTCCAGAGTAAGAGTGTTAGGTCCGGGAAGAATGCATATAAGGTCAGTTAACCCACTCTAAGTTACATAAACATTGAAAAGAACATAACTCCTTTAAAGGAAGTGATCATTTGGTCAGCAAAGTTGTAGTGGCCATTTTGCGACATTTTTGACCTACTTTTTAGCAGATAAGTGGATTTCTTTTTTCCTTGTCCGTGAAAGGCTGTTGTGGATAGTCCTTGATCAAAGTGATAAACTGGGTTGGAGGTAGAATATAGGTGTTAATTACTGTCAGAAAAATGATGCAAAGATCTGTAGCTAAGTGTGGTGGAGGGAAGGTTTGGTGAAATTTCGAGTAGAAATTAAGATTAGACAATTGGAAATCCTAGATTCTCTTCCCAAAATGTTTTTGTATATCAAATCTTATATTTATTGAGAAGATTTTTTTTAAGGCAATTAATGCAGTTACAGTTACCTTGTTACTCTAATACACTTCCAAAACTTGAAAGCACATTTTGTTGTCAGGCTAATGTAAACCCTGCTAAACGTCTGGAATTAGAAGTGTGGCATGACCTGGCTTCCGTCTACATAAGCTTATCAAGGTGGCAAGACGCTGAAATCTGTCTTTCAAAATCCAAAGCAATCAGTTCTTATTCAGCATCAAGATGCCATACAACTGGTATGTTGCTCCCTTATCTGGATTTTAATTTTTTTTTCCTCACAGCTTCTCGGTCTAGAGTTAGCAGACAACTTTCTCATATTTTCATCCTAGTAATTTGAACTTATTTGAGAAACTGTCTAGCTTTCTATCGTTAACTGCTCTGTTATTGCTCATTGCACTAAAGTCAACTTGAGATATTCGTGGATCCTTGAGCCTCTTTCTTCTTCAGATATTCCTTGATCCTTCCTACCTTCTTAGGCACAGTCTAATTTCTTTGAGATCCCTTTCTTGTGTTAAAAGAATCAAGTAGTATCAAAATAGCTTCAGATATCTGGTCCAAATAATTTAAGAAAAACTTGATATGTTGTATCGTTTATGAGACATTTGGTTGGTGTTTTGCAAATGCCAGAGAAAGAGAGAGAGAGAGAGAGTATCTTGGTTTAAGTGGAATACTGAATCTGAAATTCTGGATTAAATGGCAGGTTTACTTTTTGAAGCAAAGGGTCTGCATAAAGAAGCGGTAAAATCCTTTGTAGGTGCTCTGGATATTGATCCCACCCATGTCCCAAGCTTGATATCCACAGCTGTGGCACTTAGAAGGTTTGGTAACCAATCAAATGAAGTGGTAAGAAGCCTGCTGATGGATGCCTTAAGGCTTGACAGAATGAATTCATCAGCATGGTACAATCTTGGCCTGCTTTATAAAGATGAGGGCGCACGTTCATGTATAGAAGCAGCCGAGTGTTTTGAGGCTGCAACATTTCTTCAGGAGTCGGCTCCGGTTGAACCTTTCAGATAATGTAACATTCAATATATTATCATCTTGTTCTCACGTAATATCCATGTACTCGAGCACCTGCAAGGAATCATAGAAATGACATTTTCCTATACTTCTCTTGTACTTGTATGTTAAGCTGTTGTTAAGTGCAGGCTGGAATTTTGTCTTATTTTCTTCCAAATGAAAGAAACATATCCAAATATTTTGTACAATATTTCATATTTTTTAATTTAAACAACACGGGACAAAATTAAATTTATTTTCACGAATAATCATAAACATGATTCACACGTATAATCGTACGTGTGTGTGTGTGTGTATGTGTGTGTGTATAATTGTACATGCGTGTGAGTGTATAAATAGAAAGTTTTTAATTGCGTATAAAATTCTAAAATATTCAAAATTAACCATTAAAAATTTATTTTGATTGTAAACATTAAATATATTTGAACAAAACAAATTAGAAAAAACAAAAGATTATCAAAATTAGTATAGGAATATTAAAATAATGGCAGATTAAAATATAAATCACAAAAATATGATTAGAAAAATAGATAAGTTGATTATTGTCATAATTTATGAAAAATTATTGGTTAAAATGGAGATTTATTTTAAAGAATAATTTAAAAAAATTGAAATGGATACCATTTTTCAATATTATCATAAATGGCCCAAACTCACATTAGAATAAAATTCAATTCCACGATTCAAATCAAATAAGTGTATGTAATTAAGTTTATTGACAAGTATACGATAATAATGAATAGACAAAATATTATATTTTAAAGGACAATCCTCAATTAAAGAGATTAGAAAGGAAAAATTAACGTGTTTTTGTAATTTTTTAACAAGAAAGCTATTTTATAATTCAAATTTGTAATCTTATAATTACAAAGTAGCAATTTTTACCATTAGTTCAAGATTCTTTCTTAGCAGTTGCTCCAGAGTTTTACCTCCTATAAAAGAACTATTAATGCATGATAAATCAAATACAATTGTATAATACTAATATGGATGAGGATGAGACCAATGTGTTACTATTTTGTTAAGATATAGGAAATACACCATCATCATCGTCATCATTATCACACCTAGTTTGAAGTCTCGCAATTAAGCGAAATTTAGAAAGGTCTGATAATACACAATCTTATCTTTATACAATAGAGAGATTATTTTCGATAGACCGACAATGCAAATGAGATAGTAAAAAAATGATGTAGGTTAAAGAGTAAATAGGTAAAACTTGCGCTATAAAAAATTATGAAAAATAGTAGTACACTAAATATATAAATAAATAGAAAAAAATAACCAAAGGATATATTTGATATGATTTTTAGATCTGTTAGTATTCGATAAGCTGTCAAGTCCGGCTTATCTTATCTCTATTCAAATTAAGAGTCCTTACTCAGAATTCTAAGGATATGACAATCCAATAATTGCTGACAACCTCACGAGATTTTTACCCATATACCTGTCCTGAAAGGTTAAGTTATAGGCTCGTATTTTTGTAAAAAAAAAACCAATATAATACGTTAATACCTATGGGCCCAATTTCTATATATATATATATATATATATATATATATATGGTGTTAACAAGACACCACTTCGGTAGATAACGGAGGTTGGAAAGCCTTAGGCATTAATGCTTTTATGAATCGGAAATGATGCAAAAGACAAGTAAGAGTTCAATTCTTTATTTATCGGAAATGATGCAAAAGACAAGTAAGAGTTCAATTCTTTATTTAAAGTTTTTTTTTATAGGAAGTATTGAGTTCAAGTCATCGTAAAGAAGAGGAGAAGGGAGAATTTTTCAGTTAATAATCTTGTAGCGGCTTCTTCGTTGGATCAATTGTGAACATTTCATTTATAGCGGTAGTGTGGGAATTGGAACTACTGAAAATTTGGAGCTAATAGAAACCTAATGCTGAACAGAGTCATCGATTAATCAGCAGTCGACTAATCAGCATATGATGACCTTTATACGCAGAAGTGTACAGGCTACATAAGAACTTGATGAATCTTGAGTTTCCAAATTTACATTCTTTAGAACTCTCAGGATGGAGTCTTAAGAGCTTAAGATTAGTCCAATAAAACTAGAACACCTAATATATATAAAAAAAAAGATAGGCAAAAATCAGATAAGTTGATATGACAGAGACAGCTTTCTCTTTTTATAGGGATTTAGATGTATCAAACTTATTTTAATTTTATTTCATTAAATATATATTTATATAAAATTTATGTAAATATGTAAATAAAATTTAATAAAACATGATAAGAATTTCATAATCATAACAGAATATCTAATCTTGATTTGAAAAAGCTCGTAAGTAGAAGTTAGAGCACGCTATTTTAGATAAAGTGTTTTAACCTTGTTATCTTTAATCTTGTTTATACATTTATATAAATCTTACGCAAATATATAAATAATATAAATAATATTTAATAAAATAGTTATTTAAAACCGAGTTCTGATCCCGTAAGCAGCAAGGTGGTGGATTCATAAGCCATCTCGTTTAAGTCTAATAAATTAAAGACGCAGCCTCCTCCTTTTGATGTTCGTTTCATGCTGGTGGCATGAATGGAGCCAGTCATAAAAGAGGCTTTAAAGAGGATCACAACTAGGCAGCTTTACGACGACCAAGTAGGCCTAGGAGATAAAACTATTGCTTACATCAGACCCAATCAAACATCAGCACCTATCTCCGCCGTGAATGGCTGGTTTTGCTTCGTCAGATGGCCCGCCCTTTGCTTTCCAAAGCATCTATCTTTTTTCTTGCTTCTTTCACTGTCTGTCCTTATCCTACTTCAATTTTATATAAGTCCCTGAGGATATAGTACGAAATAAAGCGGATTAATATGGACTACTTTGCAAACAAAGAAGAAAAAAAAATTCAATCTTTTGTTTTCCTTTTCTGAAAATCGTTGGCTCCAATGTCCACTTAGATGCCGACACAGTTCCCAATGAAATTAAGACAAGACAAAGACAAACAAACAAACTCGGTGTTATGGACAGAGGCACAGGCGCGCTCATCACTTAAAAAGTGTTCATACCTCAAAGTTCAAACTTTGAAACCTTAATCGTGCCCCACCATAGTGGTTGTGTTTGTGTACACTTAACAGTGCACCGCTTGAAAGGGTATTGTATCATATTTCGGGGGTAGTGAAGAAGGGAAAGAAATGGAGGATGGGAAGATAGAGGAAGCAGGTCCATCAGCGATCGCTGGAGTTGATGACAATCATCAAAGACAAGTGGACGTGACTGAGAAGGCAACAACTGAAGTTTTAATCCGTGAGGATGATGATGGTGATGACGATGATGAAGAAGATAATAACGGGGCTTCTGTTACTGCTTTTGTACCTGGTCCCTTGCTCTCTCTAAAGGAACAGATTGAAAAAGACAAGGTTTTAATGGTTCTTTTGATCCCGTTTCTTCCATTTGCCTTCACAAATCTTAGTTCTAGCCTTCTTCCTACTTTCTTGTGGTCTTTAAACTTGAAGTTTGTATTTTTATTCCGTTTGTTTCCTTATAAAAGATCCATTCTGTACCACTTTATGTTACAAATTTACAATATGTGGGGAGATGCAAATCTGTGCCTAGACCCGATAAGCATTTTGTGGTTTTTTTTAAGTTAATGATTGTAGGAACTGGGGAGCTATAGCTGCCAAGTAGTTGTAAAATCTTAAAGAACAGCGCAATCCATAGACATTGTATGTGTATGCCCTTCTTGTTCAAGTTCTGCATTGTTTCTGCACCCAAATTTCCCTATTTTCAGTATCATTATTCTTAAACGGGGGTATTGATTATTGGATCCTTCTCTTCTGTTGCGCGTGTTGCAGGATGACGAAAGCCTAAGGAGGTGGAAAGAGAAGCTACTAGGTTGTGTTGAAAGCGACTTTAATGGTCTGTTTAAAGCATATACTTATCTTTCCGCATTTTCACTTTCTACTTGTATTGCTACCTTGTTTCGTAGGATCGCTGGGTAATTTTTCTCTTCTTTTAGGCCAAATGGAACCTGAAGTCAAATTCCAGGCGATTGGAATTTTATCTGATGATTTTGGGGAAATAAACACACCCTTGCCTGTCAATGGAAATCACAATGTTGGTCTCTTTTTTTCTCTCAGAGAGGGATCTCGATACCGTATGAAGTTAACCTTTAGTGTTCTACACAACATTGTTTCTGGCCTAACCTATTCAAACACCGTGTGGAAGGCAGGGCTTCAAGGTGCAGAATTGTTTATTCCACTTCATTTACAACTTCTTCTACCGTGATGTTAAGCTGAAAATTTGTTATTGCCTATATGATTCTTTCCTCACAAAGCAAATACAGCCTTCAAATGAATATGCAATATCATCATGGACTATATGATTCTTCTTTTTTTTTCACAGGCAGTGTTTTGGTTCAAAGCATAACCTTAGTTTCTTTGGCAAAAATCTGAAAGCATGTGAATAAATATGCAATATCATCATAGACTACTAGATGATTCCATATCAAGCAGATATCATTCAATGTCTCATCATTACCAGCTACTAAATATTTAGAACTTAAGGGTTACGGTGATGAAGACTCTGACCTTGAGCATCTCATGTCAACAATACCTCAATTCAATTTTCAACCTCTAATCCTTCAGAGTTTAAATTTTGGCTGCTGGTTATTAACCTTAAATGTTTTCATGATTGTACTTCCCTGGACTCTCAGTTGATCAAAGTAAAGAAATGCTGGGTACTTTTGCTCCACAACGTGAACCATATGTACACACTTTGAAGGAGGAGATAACTCCATCTGGTTTGCTAGCAAGAGGAACTTACTCAGCAAGACTTAAGGTGAGTCAATTCTTCTTCCTCAGTAGCTTTACGCTCAGGACCAGAAAAGTGATTGTTCTCAGTTTGGTTTGTGGGCATTTGCTTTCAGTTAAAATTCTCTGCTACCTCGTGCATTCAGGTATCTGGAAACCTGAATGCATGAGGTAGCAGAGAATGGTATTGAAACTTCATCTGATGCAATTTTGGGTCAGTAAGTGAATAATGAAGAGTAGTAGTTAGAGTGTCCTTATGATTTTCTTTCTCTCTGGTGTTTTGGCAGAGGAATGCTCTATTACTGAAAAAGTAGAGCAACATATTCGTATGTTTATGTAAAACCTTAAATCCTATTACAAAAACTTCTAACGTAAAAGATATTTATTTATGCGTTTTGCTTAGTATATTCTGTTGCTGCCTTATGCAGTTTGAAGACGACGACAGAAGATGTCATATGGAGCTCAAATATTCGTTTGAGATCAAAAAGAAAAGCTAGCCATTGTTTTCTGTCACTCAACATAAGTTTGATCTCATTGATGTGCTTTTCTTCTAGTTCTGTTCTTGTCTACATCAGCCTGCTCTGCAATGGATTCTCCTCATTCAAGTTTCATTTTCTTTTCCAATATTTTTATTATTTTGTTTTCTAATAGGGTCTGACAAACTGCAAGTTATATAAGAGTAAGTAAAACTGCAAGATGATGTTTGCCTGCATAAGTAGAAGTAGAACCTACTTTACTTACGCTCTTATATTCGCAATATACAAATTGACAAAAATTTCAATAAACAGTCCTGAGCATGAAGGTGATGGACTCTGATTTTTCTACTGATTTTAAGTAGAGATAGCAGCCCGAGCTCGGCCCAAACAAAAAGAAAAGGCCCCAGTCTTGGCCTGAGGCTTGGGGCTTGGCCATATGGGTCAGGCCTAAGGCTCGAGTTGATTGACATTATTTTTTGAAAAATTGAATAAAACTTTATTTAATTAAAATTTTAATTAATTTTTATTAAATTAAATTTAGTAATGAATGAGGATAAGAATATAAGAACGAAAGAATAAGATTATAGTTAAAGAGATTAGTTTAATTAATTTAAAGTTACAAATTTTAGTTGATTAATTAAATTTGAGATTTTATAATGAATGAATATGTAAAATATAAATACGTACGGCGATAAAATGATAAGATGAAACTAAAGAATAGGATTATAGGAAATGAATAAAAAAGATTATAATTAAAGTGATCAATTTAATTAATTGAAATTATAGATTTAAATTAATTAAGAAAAATTAAAATTTTATAATGAATGAATATATAAAAAGTATATATATTAATAAAATGAATAAGATGAAATCAAATTCATTAACGAATGAGGAAAAAATTATAAGAAATGAATGAAAAATATTATAATTAATGTAATCAATTTAATTAATTAAAATTAAAAATTTTAATTAACTAATAAAATTTGAGATTTTATAATAAATGAATATATATTAAGTATATATATATTAATAAAATGAATAAGACGAAATTAAATTGATTAAGAATAAGGAAAATATGAGTATAGGAAATGAAAGAAAAATATTATAATTAAAGTAATCGATTTAATTAATTAAAATTATAAATTTCAATTGATTAATAAAAATTGAGATTTTATAATGAATGAATATATAAACATATATATATTGATAAAATAAATAAGATGAACCCAAATTTATTAACGAAGGAGGATAAGATTATAGGAAATGAAAGAAAAAGATTATATTAAAGTGATAACAAAAATTGAGATTTTATAATGAATGAATACATAAAACGTATATATATTGATAAAATAAATAAAATGAAACCAAATTAATTAATGAAGGAGGATATGATTATATGAATTGAAAGAAAAAGATTTTAATTAAATTGATCAATTTAATTAATTGAAGTTACAAATTTCAATTGAATAATAAAAATTAAGATTTTATAATGAATGAATATATAAAAGTGATATATATTGATAACATAAATAAGATGAAACCAAATTCATTAATGAAGGAGGATAATAACATAGGAAATGAATGAAAAAGATTATAATTAAAGTAATTAATCAACTAATTGTAAGTTACAAACTTTAATTGGTTAATAAAAATTGAGATTTTATACTCAATGAATATATAAATTGTATATATATTGATAAAATAAATAAGATGAAACTAATTTCATTAATGAAGGAGGATATGATTATGTGAAATGAATGAAAAAGATTATAATTATTCAATTAATTAAATTTACGAATTGCAATTGTTAATACAAATTAAGATTTTATAATGAATGAATATATGAAATTTACATATATTGATAAAATGAATAAGATAAAATCAAATCCATTAATAATGGAGAATAAAATTATAGGAAATGAAAGAAAAATATTATAATTAAAGTGATCAATCCAATTGATTGAAATTATGAATTTCAATGTATATATATTGATAAAATAAATAAGATGAAACCAAATTCATTAATGAAAGAAGATAAGATTATAGGAAATGAAAGAAAAATATTATAACTAAAGTGATCAATTTAATTAATTGAGGTTAAGAAATTCAATTGATTAATAAAAATTGAGATTTTATAATGAACGAATATGTAAAACTTACTTATGTTGATAAAATGAATATGATGACACTAAATTTATTAATAAAGGAAGATAAAATTATATAAAATGAAAGAAAAAGATTATAATTAAAGTGATCAATTCAATTAACTGAAGTTAAAAATTTCAATTAGTTAAAAAAAGTTGAGATTTTATAATGCATGAATGTATAAAATGTACATATTGATAAAATGAATAAGATGAAATCAAATTCATTAATAAAGGAGAACAAGATTGAAGGAAATGAAAGAAAAATTTTATAATTAAAGTGATCAATTCAATTAATTAAACTTAAGAATTTCAATTGATTAATAAACATTGAGATTTGATAATAAATGAATATATATAAAATGTATATATATTGATAAAATAAATAAGATGAAATCAAATTTATTAATAAAAAAACATATACTTATAGGAAGTAAAAGGAAAAGATTATAATTAAAGTGATCCATTAATTAATTGAAACAATAAAATTTGGGATTTCATAAATCATAATGAATAAAATTCATAACTTGACAACATAATTTACAAAAATGATTATCCAAATTTTTAAATGATACAATTTACAAAAAATGAAGATAAAATCATAATGGAAATTAAAGACTGGAGACTGGAAACTAAATATTGAAGATTGGATAAAATAGAGACTAGATAAAGTGAGAGAGTTATAGTCAGGATCGTCATAGTTTGCATCACTTCTTCTGTATGTAGAAACATTATATTTAGTACCATAATATTAAAATTAATGAAATATTAAAGACATGGTAATAATTATTAAATAATTAAATATACCTTCATCTTTGAATATTTTATTAAGTCACCTCTGCATTAGTTCCTGTGGCTATATTAATATAGAAATTAAAAAAAGCAATATAAGGTAAGATAGTATAGAAAATAGACAAAATTGATATATCAAAAAGAAAAAAACTTACCCTCAATATCTTCATCATCTAACCAACTTCGAGTACAGATAAGAGCTTCCATAGTATAAGGATGATGTCGAGCATGATGAGGAATAATAATCCTACCACTTGTGGTTAAAGTAGACTATGAAGCAATAGTGGATGATGGAAAATTTATTTTCACAAGTTTTTTGCCTTTATAATACATTAAACTGCGCACGTTTATCTTCTCTCACAAAATCTTCCATCAAATATTTATCTAATTGTATCATATTATAAGAAGTCCTAACCCTCCTTTCTTTTATAAATTTTGTAAGTGAAATTAACAAACTGCTTTTAGAAGATGAACTTGAATCTGAAACTAAATTCAAAATTTAACAATCTGAATTACTGTGATCCCGATCATGAATTTTGTCTATTTTGAGTTGATAATCATTAAACAAATTATACTAGAATTGTTTAATGGCATCTACATGCTCTTTGGCTCAGTCACCATCAATCACATTATATATCATCATCATCATCATCGTCATCATCACCCAGTCCGAAATCCCGCAATGAAGCGGAGTCTGGGGAGGTCCTGTAGTACGCAGCCTTACCCCTATACAGCAGAGAGGCTATTTTCGGTGGACCCACATGAAAATGAGACAATATACGAATGATGCAAGTGACAGAAAAAACAACAGAAAATAAATGAAAAATACCTGAAGGGGGCAGAAAAAACAACAGAAAATAAATGAAAAATCCCTGAAGGGGGCAGGCTGCTCGAGTCGAAAAGGCTACTAATTCCAATCCCTCTTTGTCTCTCCGTAGGTAAGGTGGCCATCCTCAGAACCCCTAAACGGGGTGACCCCTTAGTATCCCTCTGCCTTGTCTTATAAACTGAACAACGTGCCTTAGCAGTTCCTAGGAACTACTGGACTGCTTTTGAATATCTGGTACGGTTAATCCATTACACGGTTAATCCTTTACCCGTATTCGGTCCCTCTAAACTTTTCTATAATTAGTTACTACCTCATTTAGTGCAAACTTTGATATATCCTCTTTGATTACTTCTCTCCAGCTGTTATCAATCACATTATATATAAAATTAACAAATCATACTAGAATTGTTTAATGACATCTTGGGTCTAGCAAAGATAAGATTGCAATAATATATCTAGTCATATACCAATAAGAATTCAACTTTTCCATCCTTTATTCTACCATAACCCGAATAACCTCATTGGAATCAAATATCGAATTAGATCAAGCTTTCTTTATCTTACACATAATGTTGAAGCAACAGTGTGAAGTTGGATATTTTGTTCCTAAGAACAACTCGTTCGCATTAGAAAATAATTCGAACTTTGCACAAAGCTCTCTAACTAACTCCCATTTGTCTTCTGTAAGCATACAAATGTATTGAGAATCTTTTTATCTCAGTTTTGTAAACACATCAGCATATTGGATTACTGCCTCCAACATTTTCAAGGTTGAGTTTCATCTAGTTGGACAATCCAAAACCAATATCTTCATACTCGAAATGCATAGTTATCGTGCAATTTTTTCAAATTTCTCAACTCTTTTGAGTGTGGCACTCCAATATACTACACTAATTTGAATCAAATCTATTGTTTCCTTTATTATATCCAATCCATCCTTCACAATCAAATTCAAAACCTGTGCAAAACAACACATATGAAATAACCTTTTACCAACCAACAAGCTCCTAACCCATATCTTATTCTTCAACTTTTTAGTCATAACATTATTCGTGGTACAATTGTCGATTGTTATAGTAGATAATTTGGTATCAATATTAAAATATATCAAAGAGTCTCCTAACTTGATTACCAACCTTTCACTTGTATGTGGCCTTCTCACATAAATGAACCTATCATGTATAAATATTCCAACATCAATCATAACATAATGAAAAAGTAAATGATAACAATGTTGGAGAATATAAATTACCTCAAAAGTTTATTGTATAGAGCCCAGTCATTATCAACATAATGTGCAATTACTACCATATAACCTTTCTTTGGGTTATCAACTATCCACATGTCTGTTGTAATGGTAATTTATTCTTTAATACTTGACAATGTTCTTAAAATTTCTTTCTTCTTATCCTTGTATATCTTCATAAAGTCCTTCTTCCACGTATTCCAACTTAAAACCTGAAGGTTAGTTGTAATGAGTTACAAAACATCCTAAATCTTTTGATATCAACTATAGATAGTGGATGTTCATCGCCAATTACCATAGAAGCTATCAAAAATCTTGATTTGTTGTTGTCATAACATGTTGCAGTTATTTCATTCTAACCTATCAAAAGCTTAGGGGTAAAAAATATTTGACCTCCTAATACCATCTTTTTTCTATTGAACAAATCCACGTATTTCTTTAAATGAGAGGTTCCACCTTTTGAACTCTTAGCCAAAATCTTTTGACAATACTTACATTCGACTTTTTTTCACTCTATCAATCGATCTAGTCTTATTAAAGTGATTCTAAACTTCACTTTTTAATTAACTTCGAATTGGAATTCTATCTTCACTTAATATTGGATTAGAAGTTTCCACTTTTGTCTCTGGTACTATTATGATTATGAAAAACATAATATTTATATGTTGATTGTTTCAGATGGATGAGCATATTCTTTTAGTTGAGAAATATAATCATAATAAGTTATCAGTGGCATATATGGTCACATATACATGTGTGTATGCGACTGTGTAAGTCATCACAATCACACACGAGAGTGCATGTGTTTTTGCGGACTTACACGGTCACTTACATGTGCATGTGTATGACCGTATAAGTCTACGAAAATAACTAGTTGCTGGAAACAATCTGAAAAATTCCAATGTTTCATGAATTCAATCTTCAATCAAAGTCAGAACACTACAAAGTAACTTTACTTTCGTGGGTGGGGGGTGAAGATAAGTCAAAAAACATGCAGTGGGGTGGCGGGAAAGTGGGATAGTGGGGCGGTGATGCGTGCTAGGGGTGGCTAGGATAAGGGGCGACTGCAGCTAGAGGGAGAAGGGGTCGTGACTGGTGATTGATGTGGCAAAGGGATGAGTGACATTAAATGCTTACAACGATGGTGAGAGAGACAGAGAGACAATAGAGAGAGAAGTGAAAGTGGTACTAGTGGTGGCTGGTTGCAACGGGGGGAGGGGAAGAAAGAAGAAAAAAAAACCTAGGCCCCTTTTGGCTAGCGGGAAAGTAAAGTGAATTTGGAATCTGATTCCTCGGAAAATAAATCTATAGAAAGTGAAGATGTTCACATGTTTGGATACTTATAAGAATTCTAATAGGAAAGTTGGGTAAATTCTTATTATAGTGTTTGGTATGCAACAATATTTCATAGAATGTAATTTAATTTTAACTTGTGTTTTCAGTTATATCCTGACAAACCGAGTAAAAATTGAAATCGTTAAATAATGTTAATTTGTAATAAAAGTTATATTATTAAATGTTAATTTTTTTCATTTATGATATTCTAATCATATAATACAATTATATCATAAATATAGTATTGAAAAATACTAAAAAAATAACCGAGTACAAAGATAAATCTTAAAATTCAATAAAAATATACAAATTATGATCTAATGAATATAGGAATAATCTGACGAATATACAAATACTTGGGAATTTAGGATTAGAAATAGTCTGATGAAGACGACAGAAAAATTATGATGGGAGAAATTACTAGATTTATTTCTGTAGCTATTTCGATCATTTTTTTAGAAAAAACACAAATGCTACTGTAAATCTAGGCCAGTTAGTCCAACTGAGTGGAAATTGCTTTCATAAATCAAACAAAAATTGCATCTTTGTTTATCAAGTAATATGACTACTTCTGATCAAGACATTTGGAGTACAAAAACACCATAATTTACTATAAAGTGCTACTGATTGAAAAAATAGCAAGAGCAATCAAATAATTGCTTTCATAAACCAAACAAAAGCTACACAAAAGTTAAGTAAGAAGGAAAAATATGAACCTGAAGACTGTCGATTGAAACTTCTGAGCAACAATATCCAAAATCATGCTAATGGGTGAATAATAAGAATAGTTGAAGAGGAGGTAGAGTTTTATAAAAGAATTGCCGTAGAGTTAAGAGAGAAGCAAGAGTTGAATTAGCTAGCGTACTTTTAAGATTAAATTCCTGAGGAAAGTAATTTAAATACATGAGATTTAGAATCCAAATAAAGTGTTACTACTGTCCCTAGATTAGGAAAGTTTTTATTTTCTTAACTACTTAAAAAAATGAATCAAACGTGATAATATAAATTTTAGGAAAAAAATTACTTTTCCAAATAAGAACCCATGCCAACCAAACAATGCCCTAGTGTAAAAGTAAAATGATCTCGTTTTATTTTGTGAGAAACAGAAGCGTAAAACGATTTTGTTTTACTTCATCGCAAAGAATATTGATGGAATAAAATGAAAATGTTTTGTTCTATAAGTTAGTTGAGCCTTGGGCTTGTTGGCCCGAACTCAAGACTAACCCTAGGCCTAGTCAACTTAAGCCTGGCTCATTGACCACGAGTTAGGTCAGCCGAGCCTGGGCGCCAAAGTTCAACCCTAATTTTAAGTGTGGTTTTCTTTTTAATTTGTTCATTTCCTTTCACGCGATGAATTCCACAACTCCGCCACCATACAGTATGGTCTAATCGGTGAAATCTTTTAGAAACTTTTCAAAGTCACGATAAGAAAATTGTCATTGACAAATTTTTTTTTAAGAATGAATAATAGTGAAAATGAAAATTTCAAGAAGTAATTTATTTATAAAAATATGATTTATGATATGCATATTTGATGGTTTATCCAATACATGTTTGAAAGACATGAATTGGAATATATTTCACAACTTCATACAAATATGTGATAAACAATTGATTTCTAAAATTTATATAACTTTAGTTTCTTACAGAAAGAATATAAATCGCAAAATGAAAATTAGATACAAATATGAATAAATAAATAAAAAATAACTAAACTTTGTAACATTATTCTTCTGTAAGAGGTTAACTTTTGAATGCAACAGAGGGCAATCTAATTCTAAATATGTTCCAAATGAAATTTTGTTTCATACCATTAAATATTATTTCAAGCATGGTAGTTAATCTGAATGGTTCATTTCATTAGCAAATGAAATCTAAATCTATTTGGTGCCAAATGGTAGGCAAGTATATTTTGATAGCAATACTCCGAGAGTAATATGATGACACGGAAACTCCCATCATCAAGTTGCAGGTCGAAGGTATGAGGTTCAAAAGACAGTTCCACATGATGAGCATTAAAGTTACTTATCATCTGTACCTACTCTCTCAGGAGTGGTGGGAACTACAATTTTACTACTGTTATTTTTCAAGCATTTATACAGAAATGGTTTATTCGCTAAAGTATATATACAGTTGACCTTTTAACGAAAGATCTACCATATCAATCTGCATCCTTGTTCAATCTATTGTTGTCACCATTACCCAATCGCCTGTTATTGCTTAAAGTCTGACAGTTTTTCGAGCAACAGATGGAACCAGAAAACAGTTTGGAAGGCAAGTTCCTCCTGAACTTGGTTCGAATGAAATACCTGACCATGTAAGTGTCTTGGGTGAAGCAAATAATCTCTTCCACCGTGATGGCTTAAGTACATTTTTTTAGTGTTATAAGAAGCTACCAAAAAAAGTTTAAAAAAAAATGATGGTAGTTGGCTACAGTCATGCATGTTGAAACATCAGCTGACAAAGGCACAGCAGGAAACTAACTGAATTGAGGAAACAGCCGAGCCAAGTTAGGATGGTAGTAGAAAGGGAGACCATGAGGAATGCTTTATCCAAACAAGAATTACTTCCGTATGATTGGTTATAAAGGGCACGGAAACAGGTGCCTCAAAAATGTGGCAGTATTAATCCACTGTAGCAACTATCACCAAAATCATCAGTGGAACTTGAGTCCAATAACAGCAACTGAGACAACAAAAATGGCAGGTTATTTAAAAGAAGAGACTAGTCATACCTCAAATGAGTCTTCAAGGTTCCATATGTAATGAATAGCAGATATGCCAATGTGATCAATTGTTAAACAGTAGACCGACTTGTTACACCACGAGAGACTAGTTCTCATGACAAGGAGATTGGATAATGCATTAGTGAAGATTTTATCCAGCAGCCACGAGTGTCCAAGTTGAACTTTATAACAATCTCTTCGTCATTTTGAACCTTTTAAGATTCTATTTAATTTCTATCATTTTAGCAACAAGATGATTTACGCCACTATAAAGGAAATATTGGACATAAAAGAATTCATGCTGCATGAAATGCAGTTACGCAAACTTAATTAGTATTTGCTAAACAACTTCAGTGAAATCAAGAAATCGCTGTTAAATAAAAATTAGAAAAGGTTTAGTTAAACTTGTAGTAGAGATATATTATAATTTTCTAGTTCTAGAACATAATTATTGATATGAAGAAACGAAGAAAGTAAATACCTTCCAAGCTATATCCTATATATAGTTCAATAGTGTGTCAGTTGAAGAGTTTTTCAACCTACAGCTTTGTCCCAAGTGAACATCTCCAAAAATATATCTGCAGTCACCGTAGGGTAAACGGGGTTAAAAAATAAATGAGCACCAACAGTTGACATAGGAAAAAAAACGATAGAGGGAATGACCTGTATTCACAATATTCAGGCCACGCACACATAGCTTTCCCGTAGTCCCAATAGCAGTCATCATCTCTCAGAGGCCCACGTTTAGCTATTGCAGTAGAACATCGATGAGCATACACAAATAAGTCAATGAACAAGAAAATATAGTTAGAAAGACTCACCTTTTGTCACAAATTTTGACTTGGCATCAGGATGAATGTCATGCCACATCTGGAGCCACAACTCCCGCATCAAAACTGGAGATTTAACAATGTTCCTGTGATTCGCTGTAAGAAGATACTTTCAATTTAGTTTGTATAGTTATGTTGTCAATTATCATGTCAAAATAGAAGCCATTAATAAAGCTCGATTATAAAGGGTATTTTAAGGGCATATAAAAAGATACGATACCTATATCGCCTTTCAAAAGCAACAAGTCACATATAAACATAATATACACTGATTTTAATAGCATATCTATTTAAGATATGATGGTCTTCGATATTTAGTCCTACCTTCTGGTTTATAAGTTCTGGTGCCTAAAATTTCTCCAGAATTTCCAAAATATTTTAAATTTAAACAAGATAAACATCAAACCAACTATTACAGATTTCTAGAAATAGATATGCTCATTTACTAAATCCCATTTTGAAATGCCAAGATCTTTAGCTACCGCATTGGTACTGCCATGTGGAATGTTAGTAACCTTTATCAAGCTCCCAAACTGCTGTCCTCTTTCCTGGAATACTTTCAGAGTCTTCATAATAGGTAATGTACTTTACTCTTGGAGATCTAGTCATGTTAGGAGCTACATCAGATCCATGTGGATGATCCACATTCAAATCCACTTGAACGTCAGATCCATCATGTTCAGTCTGAAATTTAAGAAGAAGCAAGATCAATTCTCAAACAGACTTTACATTTCCAGTAAGAAGTTAACCAACAACTACTCAATAATAGAAAACTGTTCTTTGTTCAATTTACAAAAAGTGTTTTCTTTTGAATATGATCAACTTTTGATAGGAAGACATTAAATAACAAGGAAAGATGTCGTTGATAAAAGAACTAGCAAATAATTTTCAGTATGAGAGATCTCATACAGGTTCTAAACAAAGACAATGAATAGGTTCACTATCAACAAGGAAATATGAAAATCTAAGATGATTAATTGTTTTAGATATGGATGGACTGTATATCTGTCAAGTAATCATAAATAAATATATTGTCACAAGAACCTAAACACAATAAAATACCATGTCAACAGCAAGTCTCAATCTTACTTCGGCTACGCAAACAAAATTGATTCTAGTTTTAGATAACTGAATATCCAGAAAGAAATGACAAGCTATTTTGTCTCATGTGTTCCATATTATCCTGCAACTACAACCTTATCTTCCCAATCACATGAAAGCTTCAAATGAATTTCTCCCTTAAACCAACCCCATTTTCATTTCTTGTTTATTTCTCATAACATTCATAAATACAAGACGCACCTGAGGGGCCCTAGTTATATTCACTTTTTGTCCAAGCCAATTTTTGCACAAAGAGAGGGAGTTATATGGTACCTGCAAAGGTATGACAAATTGGCTGAAGCCGAAAGCAGTCCTTATTACTACTGAAATTATCATACATCAGTTGGAAGATCAAATATTCATAAAACAGCAGAAAATCAATTTAAAGATATATTCTTGTACTTACTGTTTCGTCTCCACTTGTAGCTCCAGGATTTCCGTCAACCAGATTTCCTGACCTATAAGAGTAACTCTTCTGTATCACAACTCATAAAGAAATTGAATCATTTCAAAGTACATTTAATATATTGCCAACTTGTAAATATCATTGTACTCAACAAGTGGGATGCTAAAATCTATTCATATAGGCCGTAGACTACATTTCTAAATTTAAAATACACAGAAAGGTCTACAAAAGAAGAGCAGATGTGCATAAGAATCTCGTGGTGAAGAGCAGTTTGTTAGCATTACATTCTATTAGCATCTCTATGGTTGTGTGTAAGAAGTAGGGGGGAGGAACATGAACAACATCTCGTGAGACACTCTTCAAAAAAAAAAAAAAAAACTTAACGTCAGCTGTAGGACAATTGAGTGAGAAGGATTGACAAATTGAATTTGGTAGATTAATGCATATATCATCTGATTAATTTTTTGAATACAACATCGAGGAGCTATAACCAGTAAGGTACCAGCCATCATATGCAAATCAATGTATCCACTCCGGGAAAAAAAAGAAGAGAAAAACCCCACACACATACCTAGTTCACATCTCAATTCACTGTATGAGAAAAGCATCCTAACCTTGAGATAAGAGATCCTTCAACCTCGTAAATGACATCAGTTATAATCCAATTATCTGGGTAAGGCTTGCCACTTGGAGCAAAATAATAACCAACCTGCTTTGCAAATTTTAAGATACATAAATCACTGTCTCCAGGTCCGATCCAACAACTATCATAGAAAGTGCACAAATGCATTTAGCTACCGCACAGTAATCAAGAACAACAGATAAAAGACAAAGGAAAATGAAACTGATTGTTACTGTGAACTTTTTCTTATACCTATGTTTAGGAGGAGGTTGTATACAAGAGGAACACTACATCTTAATTTAAAACCTTAAGGCATTGAGTTATAGTCTCATTCTTGTATATAAAGCATTATTAATTCTTGTTTCTCATAGATCTGAAAATTTTACGTACTTAACACCCTCCACCTATGCTAAGGAATGAGCATCTAATATTTGAAATTTGCAGAAAAGAATATTTGTGTGGACAGGACATAAAATTTTTGTTAAGACACATCATCGAACTAGCTTGAGACTGATATCATATTATATTTTTTGGATATTTCTATTTGGGTGAAGAAATTCTTTATATACATGTGGAGCAACATATCTCAAATCAAAACTTTAGAGCGAGTTATGGTCACATTATTACATATAAACCACCATTACTTCTTTCTAGTTGATGTGAAAATTTTGCATATGTAACTGTTACAGTGAAGATAAAGTAGAACCATTAGGACAATATGTAATTGATTGTATCAGCTGGAATAAAAAAGAATGGAAATGATGTCAAACCAGTTGCTTATGTGACTTTGGTATTAGACACAGACCAATACATGAACTCCAATAGTACAAGAAAAAGAGATAAACTTCTCTAATTAGAGATAAAGGTAGGATCGCAAAAGAAAGTTATTCTGATTTCCAAGTTTCAACATTCACATTGAAGAAACATCAAATACATGAAGGTAAGTGCTGGAAATATTGTATATGAGAGTAAAGGAAAGAAAATTTTAAATTGGAGAAACACAACTGCAAGGTTCATAATAGGCCTAGTTATTCCCAAAAAAAAAAAAAAAACTCATTCCAACAGGGTCATTCCCGAAAAAAGTTATCACGTTCAACTGGAAGAAGGTTTATACCTCAGTCTTCAAATCAACTCCATAGATGCAAAAGACATTTTTTATAGGCGGCCTGTCCCAAGGTGTGAGTGGATTCATAACTGGATCATCATGGTATGACCTGAGAAACATGGAGAAACTCAGATTTCTAGAATTGTAAAAAGAAATAATTTAGTCCATATAGGCCATATTGCATCTAGTCTTCACCATCAAAGAATTACTCAATGCCTTCACTTCTTTGGGCCATGCATATCAAATTAGTAAATATCCCTCTAGTCTCAACGAGAGAAAATATTTTTCACTTTTAAGAAAAACTACTATTGCAGACTACAGATGATGAGATTTTTTCATTACTAATATTGAAGAAGTTTTCAGAAATTGTATCATGAAATCATACAGTAATAATCGCTACCGAATTTTCTGTTCACTTTATTCCTTCTCTAGCCTTTGTGTTTGGAAGTGGAGGGGTTGCTGCAGTTAAAAAGATCAACCCCTTGAACAAAAGCTTCCCAACTTAGAACCAACTTATCAGGAAGTCGTGAAGGCTTGTAATAGTGACAAAAAGTTCAGAATAATTGCCCAAAAGAAATTGTTGGAAACAAATCGAATGGGGTTTTGATGGGCAAAATGAAGCTGCTTGGATAAAAGGATAACAAAATAAAAGGCAACTTTCAGCACTTAGCTTCAAAGAAGCTTCTTAAGTAGGCCAGGATGACACAAGTAACTGTTAAAAGTCATAAGGAAGATGATTACTTGTGTAACTGGTACAAGAGCCTCTTGATATCAGAATCATAATCTTCTATAGCTTTGAAAAAGGTTCCATCTGATATTTCATCAGCTGAAAATGACAACTGAAGTGGAAGACCATATCCGATGTTAGACATGTTCACTCGATTTACTTCTGTAATTGATGGATAAGCATCAATTGCTGTAGATGTAAAAATTTGAGTAAGGCACATGTACATCATAACAGCATTTTATTCGTAAGAGAAAACTAGAACCCTTACCATGTGTAGAAGGAATTTCAATATTGACAATATTTGTGGGCCACCCAGAGTAGACTTCTTGTCTGTCACAATGATATGGATGATGATCCTTCTGAAAATTCCCAGAGAAATGCCTCCAATACGGGCGATCAGCTTTACAGTACTTTGAGAAAGGTAACATCCATATTGAAGACGCAAAAGAATTGAACATTAGTCGAGCAGTTCCCTGGTACCTTGCCAAATATGCCATATTAATTTGTTAAAACAATTATCAACATCCAACAAGAAGTTAATACCTACATAAAAGTTCGAACAAGCCAGAAAATCTCACTTTGCTTAAACAAAACACTGGTAAGAATATGCAAAAAACCTACAAGATTAAAAATCACATTATTCAGTGACTTCAATTCGGAAATCATAAACTTATTGGCTTTACTGTAGAGTTCATATAGCAAGAAAAAACTTGACGAATCCAACTTAGATAACGTTTTGAAACATTCCCTAGAGTCCAATATCACTAAAATTTGTTATAGTTGCAACTAACTTGAAAATTTTTTGCAGTGATATGTCATCATACATACATCTGTAAATATAAGCTGACAAAAATAAACTCATATTGGTCAACATGAAGATTCCAATTAAAGAAGGAAACATGTGAAAATAACCTAAATAGGTTACCTCAGAGACGGGAAGACCAAATGTGTTCCCAAACAATGTTGCTTTCAATGTCTCGGTTGAACCAAGAAGAGGAGAACCTGAAGTTGGATGATAATACAATGCTAAATGTACTCTGAATCAATTCTGTATCTTTTAAAAGATTGACTGTGACATAAGCGATCATACCAACAGCAAAATATGCGTGAATATGCTCATCCAGCCATTCATTGTAATGTTTTGGAGCAATTTCTAGCTTTAGCCATTCCAAGAAGTAGCGAAAGACATGGTTACCCAAAGAGTGAGCAAATACTATAGAAGGTCCACCACGAACTTTGAAGTTAGTCTCAAATGTCAACCTGCAAATAAGAACAAAAGAAGAAAGTGTTAAAGCCCCTGAATTAGCTGTCAGGAATTGCTACAGTTAAACTGCATTTCTGCATCGTTTATATATTATAGAAAGTTTTCGATAGCAGTGGAATATGTATGGTTCTTAAAATTAAAAGCGGAACAGAGAAGTGCACAATTGACTTATACAATATGACAAAATATAAAAATAAAACAAAATTCTGATTACATAACGTATTGCCTTCAAGGAAATCATTAACTTTAATAGAAACATTACTTTCTCTATCATTTCAGAGAAACAACATTTGGCTTGAGAAGCAAGAAAATAAAGTACACAGAAAAAATATACGCACTTAAGCCGATGGAAATACAGATCTCGCTTCTCAAGCATTGAAGGTGACAATCTCCAGTCATAGGGAACCGCAATAATTGCATTAGCTTCAATACCAAACTGAATACACCACTTAATCCACTCCTTCCACACAGAAGAAAGAGGACCTAAAAAGCATAAAGTAGATCGTTTATTCCAGAAAATAGGGAACACACTGCATTTATGTGATCATCACCATACAAGACATGATGTATTATTAGAGAAATTAGTTAAACCTGTTATGTAACCCGGATCAAGCTCTGTGATAGCTGAAAGACTGCTATCAGGCCGTGACTTGCACTCAGGATGATCTGTTTGATTGTAGGGATCCAACACCATGCATTTAAGCCAACAGTTGACTGCAGAAAGTAGCTACACATGACGGTAATTGCTATCAAACATCTACAACCTTATTTCACCGTCAATTTCTAGATTTTTTTGCACGATTTTGTTCACTGCTTACTGAAGTGTTCGATGGTTATAGAAACTAATATTACAATAACAGGTAGAAGATTTGGAGTATCTGATTTAGCAACTAACAAGTAGCGTCCATTTGATCTCTCAGATTTAAACTAGTAAGCAACCTAAAAAACTGACGAAATAGCAATTAATAACTGTCAAAAGTAACAGCTATAGTTAGAGCCATAAATTTATGCCTCTTAAAACAAAACAAAGCATCAAACATCTGTTTATTAGACAAGTGTCAGGAGATTGTAAAAACTTCAAGAATCGATCATTATCTTTACAGAAGTAGAAATATCCATTACTGTCAGTTAAAAGTCAAAAAGTTTTGAACAGTTGGACAAAAAGTTTTGAACAGTTGGAATCATCTTTTAAACACACGCATTCTGTAGCTTAGAAAGGCAACTTTACACACAACTTTCTATTCAAAGCTGACAGTACATAACAGAGAATAAGAGAGTGCGAGGTACTTTGGTAGTGTCGAGCCAAACTAAGTCAAGGGGGTTGAAATCGAGAGGAGAGTAAGGACAATCAAGAATGGACCACGCTCTGAGCTGAGTAGAAGCAAAACCAGGGATTATAATCCCCGATATCTTGGAATAGTCTGTCCCCGATATTCTGGAAGATTTTGAGTTAACCTCTCTGTCACTGGTTGCGGTTGCAGTCGGAGCGCCGACGATCACAAGAACCACGATGACGGCGATATTCCTATGAGCTCCCGTCATCTCTTATCACATTCCCGCTCCCTTTCTGGTAAATTCTCTACTAGAGAGAGAAGAGAAATGAAGACAGAGACTGTGAGGTGTCGATTGTGCAACGGAGGAAAGAACTATCAGTTATAGAACTTTTGACGTCCCTCTGTCTCTCACCTATATTCTATGCGCCTTCCTTACCTGACTGTCTCTGGGTCGTTTCTTGCGTAACTATCATCCGAAACGGCGGGGAAAATCGTCGTTTTCTGGGGGAAAATAAGTCAAAACTGCGCCGTTCGAGAAAATCTATTTGCGACGTCGTTTTTCTTAAGAAGCGTGAAAAAGTTGTGAGAAAAGAGAGTAAAGTAAGAGAGATGCGGTTGGAGAGAGAAAAATCTCAAAAATTAATTTTGCCTACAGTATCCGGAGGTTCGGTTCTTATATATAAGCTAATTAACTAACTCTAATCATTAGGAAGCTAATTAACTAACTCTAATATAATTACAAAGTAACATAAAATACATAAAATGCCACCGTATCCTTCACAGCCCCCCCTCAAGTTGGGAACATAGTAAGACCCAACTTGGAAGATAATTGCAGGTGAGAATCGTGACCCAGAGGCTTGGTCATGAGATCAGCTAGTTGCAGCTTGGAAGGAATATAGGCAGTTTGAAGAAAATCATCTTGAATTTTTTCTCGAGTGAAGTGACAATCAATTTCCAAATGTTTGGTTCGCTCATGAAACAAGGATTAGTTGCAATTTGTTGAGCAGCTTTATTGTTACAAAATAAAGTAACTGGAACCTGAACAGGAATGGATAAATCCTGAAGTAAATAGGACAACCAAAGCAGCTCATTAGTTGTAGCAGCCATACTCCGATATTCAGCTTCAGCAGAAGACTTAGAAATAGTAGATTGCTTTTTTGTCTTCCAAGAAACTAAAGCATGCCCTAAGAAAATGCAGTAACCAGTAAGCGAGCGACGAGACATCAAGCAAGAAGCCCAATCTGCATTCGAAAATGCAGTCAACTTGAGCTGGGACTGCACGGGATAAAACAGTCCTGCAGAAATAGAACCTTTCAAATACTTGAGGACATGAGTAACAGCCTGCATATGAGGAAGCTTAGGAGCAGATAAAAACTGACTCAAATGCTGCACTGCATAAGAAATATCCGGCCTAGTCATGGTTAAATACAATAACCTGCTAACAATTTTCCGATAAGTTTCTGGATGTTCTAGGGGTTCTCCCTCAGTAAGAGACAGCTTGAGATGTTGAGGAAGAGGAGTAGAGCAAGGCTTAGCTCCAGTCAAACCAGCATCAGTTAAAATATCCAAAATAAACTTTCGCTGATGTAAAAATGTACGCTGCTCATTCCTATGCAACTCAATACCCAAGAAATACCGCGCAAGTCCCAAGTCCTTAATTGTGAACTTAGAATGTAAAGCGGTCTTCAAACTAGCAATGTCAGAAGCATTATCACCAGTAATCAAAATATCGTCAACATATATAAGGACAACCGTAAACAAATCTCCTGCCCTCTTAACAAACAAGGAATAATCATTAGTGGACTGAACATAACCCAAGTGAGTAAGAAACTTAGTAACCTCCTTATTCCACTGTCTTGAGGCCTATTTAAGGCCATACAAAGACTTCTTTAAACGACAAACCTGACCAGGTTTGGCAGTATGATACCCATCAGGAGGAACCATATATATCTGCTCATCAAGATGACCATGCAAGAAAGCATTATTAATGTCAACTTGATGTAAAGGCCAATTCCTACCAGTAGCCAAGGCAATGACAACTCTAACAGTAGCAAGTTTAGCCATAGGAGAAAAAGTATGCTTATAATCCTTACCCTCCTTCTGATCAAAACCTCTAATGACTAACCTGGCCTTGTACCTCTCGACGGTTCCATCTGGATTATATTTCATTTTATAAACCCATTTAGAAGAAATAGCTTTATGGCCTGCAGGTAAAGTGGTTAGTTCCTAAGTATTATTCCTCTCTAAAGCATTAAGCTCCGATTCCATAGCCTCCACCCATAGCTTATCCTGACTAGCATCAAGAAAGTTAGCAGGTTCATGAGTTGTAAACACATTAGCCAGGGAAACCACATAATCATGAGGTAGGTATTGAAAATCGGCAGAAGAAAAGAGAGGATGATATGTAGAAAAATTGTGGGAAGAAGAAGAAGAAAGCACATTGTTGGCATTGGCAGATAGAACAAAATCTTGTAACCAATGAGGTGATAGAACAAAATCTTGTAACCAATGAGGTTGTTTTCTTTGTCTGTGAGATTTACGCAAAATCGGGGAAGGAGCACAGGAAGAATCAGTATTGGGAGGTAAAGAAGTAGAGTGGACAGCAGGAGGAGGAGAAGAATGAATAGGAGAAGAAGAGACATGCTCAGGCAGAAAAGTATCAACAGAATCAGTGGAAGAACCAATTAAAGAAGGGGATATAGTATGGATAGGAGAAGAAACAGGAACTGAAGGACGTTCAGAACAAGACAGATTAGGGGAAAATGAAGAATGTTTAAAAGGAAACACAGTCTCACAAAAAGTAACATCTCTGCTTAATAAAACACATTGTCTCTCAAGATCAAAGAGCTTATAACCCTTTTGTGCAGGAGGATATCCTATAAGTATGCATTTATAAGCTCTAGGTTCGAATTTATTACCTTTTGGACCCACCTTAGCAGCATAGCAAAGACAACCTATAGTTCTCACATGAGTATAATCAGGTTTGGAGTGAAATAACATTTCATGAGGACTTTTCCAGTGCAAAATAGGTGTTGGCATTTTGTTAATGAGATAGGTGGCTGACAAAAGACAGTCTCCCCAAAAATGATTAGGTAAATTGGTATGGATTTTTAGAGATCTAGCTGTGTCAAGCAAATGTCTATGCTTTCTCTCAACAATACCATTTTGTTGTGGGGTATAGGTCATTGATTTTTGATGAATAATTCCTGTATCTCTCATAAACTGATTACATTGTGAGTTAATAAACTCAGAACCATTGTCAGTCCTCACATACTTGGGTGTTTTTGAAAAATGATTTTGTATGTATTTCACAAAAGAAACAAAGGTACTACTAACTTGCTGCTTACTTTGCAAAAGATAGGTCCAAGTAGCACGAGAAAAACCATCCACTAGAGTAAGAAAATACCTTGAACCATCAAGATTACAAGCTCGATACGGTTCCCAAAGATCCATATGAAGAAGCTCAAAAATAATGGAAGAAGAATGTGTGTAACAGCCCAGACCACCCGCTTGCGAATATTGTCCCCTTTGAGCCTCGGCCTCTCGGGCCTCGCGCTCTCACGGTTTTGTTTTTCCAGCGTGTAAGCCTCTTTAGGGCATTAC
>JANZXR010000009.1:12338597-12350347 GCA_027575705.1 Erythroxylum echinodendron
CTCCGAAGTTAAATGTGCTAGGGCAAGAGCAGTACCAGGATGGGTGACCTCCTGGGAAGTCCTGCAGGAGTAATGCCCTAAAGAAGCTTACACGCTGGAAAAACAAAACCGTGAGAGCGCGAGACCTGAGAGGCCGAGGCTTAAAGCGGACAATATCTGCAAGCAGGTGGTCTGGGCCGTTACAATGTGTACTTCTTGGAAAAGGAATTCGATGAGATTTAGTCAATTTGCAAGTGTCACAAAACAAGTTATTGATATCAAACTGTTTACAATCAGCCACATGAGAAAGTTTAGAAACTGAAGAGTGCCCCAATCTTGCATGAAAAGTATGCAAGTCTACATTATTTGGAGTAACAAGACATGAATGCTTAACATCAACTAAAGAATTCTCCATATGGGATGAATTCTGTAAGAATTGAACATAATGGTTTACAAAAGTATCATGAGGATCAGCCACAAGGTAGTATAATCCTTTTATGCCTTTGCCAACAGCAACAACTTTGCTAGTGATAGGGTCCTGAAAGGTACAACAAGAACTATGAAAATGTGCTTCAAGTTTTTCAGATTTAAGTAACTTTCCAACAGAAAGAAGATTGTACCTAAATTCAGGTACATAAAGCACATTATGCAGAGTTAAAGTAGAAGTGATGGGTATGGATCCAACCAGTGTAACTTTTTTGGTTGAACCATCTGGTAAAGTAATGAAGATAGGCTGAGAAAGGGATTCGGTGCGAGAGAAAAGATGAATAGATGGGGTCATATGGTCCGAGGCGCCTGTATCTACAATCCATTTATCATGCAAACTATCATTATGCAGACAAGAAAAAGCTGATTGAGTAAAAACAATACCTGCATAGGTTGTACTTGCACCAGATGCGTCTTGTGGGATAGTAACTTTTCCTTTAAGCATTTTCATCATTTCCTGACATAGCTGCGTAATCATCTGTTGATTCACTTGATTCCCATTGTCACTATGCAAATCCAGTGGATTATCTTGTTCAGTCTCACTATCAGGACCAGCAACGCTGACTTGAGCCGCCATTCGACCAGGTTTCTTTCCTTTTCTCCCTTTGTACCAATCAGGATATCCTATCCTTTCAAAGCAGTTCTCAAATAAATGTCCTTCCTGCTTACAATGAGTACAGAATCGTCTACCATTCTTCTTAGATCCCTTTGAAACCACACCAGAAATTTTAGTACTTTCATTATTCGCTAAAAAAGCAACAGGATCTACAACTTGACTGGTAACTTCCTTTTGTTTCTCAATTTGTTGTATCAAATAATAAGCTCGATTAACCGAAGGTAAGGGATCCATTAACAACACTTGATTCCTTACTCCTTCATACTCATCATTGAGCTTAAGTAGGAATTGCATAAGCTTGGACCTACTGTCCATTTCAATAAACTTTTGAGCAACTCCACAACTACAACCACATTTACACATAGGAATACCAATCAGACTATTTAACTCATCCCAGCATCTCTTGAGTTTACTAAAATAACTAGCCACGGACATGCTTCCCTGAGTTATTTGATTCAATGTACGTTCAAGTTGATATATCAAAAGGACCATTGCTTTAACCATACCTTTCATTAATTTCTTTCCACAATTGCTCAGCAGATTGAGCATATAAAAATGAATCTGAAAGCTCTGGAATCATCGAGTTCAAAATCCAGCAAGTGACCATATAATCACATCTAATCCATCGTTGATAATCAGAATGATCAAGATCTGGTTTAACACAACAGCCATCCATGAAACCTAATTTCATCTTAGCTCCTAAAGCTATTTTTACGGTTCTACTCCAACCTAAAAATCCCACACCAGTAAATTGAACGGTAGTGAGTGATATATCAGGATGATCTCCACTCGATAAAGTCAGAGGATCAGTCGCACTAGGAAACGTCACTATAGATCCAACACTGCCATGTACATAGTCAATCGAACTTGCTATCTTCAATCACTGATTGTCCTTGAACAAAACCAACTTAGGATAGGCAAATAAGCCACGAAAATCAGCTATAATCTTCTAAGTCAATCAACTATCATTGAAGTAACAAGTAAGATTGGAAGAAAACGATGTGCTCTGGTACCATCTTAAGAAGCGTGAAAGAGTTGTGAGAAAAGAGCGTAAAGTAAAAGAGATGGGATTGGAGAGAGAAAAATCTAAAAAATTAATTTTGCCTACAGTATCTGGAGGTTCTTATATACATCAGCGGTAATAAGCTAATTAACTAACGCTAATCATTAAGAAGCTAATTAACTAACTCTAATATAATTACACAGTAACATAAAATACATAAAATACCACCGTATTCTTCACAGTTTTAAGTCAAACGGTCATTGCCGACTTTCTTTGTTTGTATTGACGCGGTGTCGCCAATTAAAATAATGTTTTAAGAGAAGCGAAGGAACCGAAGCGAAGCTAATGGTGCTAAACGACGAGAGGGAGATCCAAAGGAGAGGATTCTTGAGTCGGACTCGATTAAAGCCGATGAAAGATCTTCATTTATGGTGGTGTTTGGTGAGAAATCGGGTTCAATGGAGGCCTCCTCCGCCTCTAGGTTTCGCTTCAGAGACCATGTTGATACCGAGAATGCGACCTACACTAGCTCCGATATCTCATCCGTCTTCACCGAAGAGGATGATGATGATGAAGGGTCGGAGCTCGAGTCCATGACTGCAAAGGTAGATGGCTTATTTCATCTTTCTATTAGTCTGCTAAGAATAGATTTTTCAAGGAATTGTTTCTTTATAGGGAATAAAGCGTCTGTGCACAGAATTACTGGAGATAAAGGAGGCATCGGATGAAGATTTTCATAGAAATATAATGTCAAGTTATTCGGCCTTTGTTGGGTACTTTACTTGTCTCTTTCTTTCTTTCTTTCTTTCTTTTAATAAATTTTGTTCTTTGTGAAGTTGATGTGGCTCGAGAATGGCAAAATTTTCTTTATGTAAGAATGATAATAAGGTTAGTATCAATTGTCCGTGTGGATATGCATCCGATGCAACTTATATAAGTATAGAGCTCTTTGTTTTCTTCCTCTTTGATTTTCAATACTTGAATCCTTTAGATTATTGCATAATATGTATTCCTAGATAATAAGGAAATGATATGATTATTTCTTTTTCATGGGTTGGGTTGATTATTTTTATCGTTTAAGCTCAAATTGTCCCATTTGCGGGGAAATGATATGCTTATTTCTTTTTCATGGGTTGGGTTGATTATTTTTATCGTTTAAGCTCAAATTGTCCCTTCTTTGCAAATGGCTGCAGAATATTAGATGAAGTAAAAGACATGGAGAAAGAACTGTTGCAGCTTAGAACAAATGTTTCGACACAAAAAAGGCTTGTAAAAGAACTAAGTGATGGTGTGTATCTTAAAGTTTTTTCAGATGAAACTATACAAAGAATTATTAGAGATGCTGAGGATGATGAATTAGCTCCTCCAACTGAGTTGGAGACACAAATCAGTGATGTTTCTGAAATTCTAGATATGCTTCTCTCAGAAAACAGGATTGATGAGGCTATATCAGTTCTCGAAATGGAGGAAGAAAACATACAAAGGGTGGAAGTTGAAGGCAATACTCCTTCAGATGTGCTACTGTTGTACAATTCTGCAATTTCTGAAAGAAAGGCCATGCTTACACTGCAATTAACTCTGGTTGCCGAAAATCCTAGAATAGGTGCTCCAGAACTTCAAAAATCACTAATTGGACTTTGCAGACTGGGTGAAGGTCATCTTGCAACTCAGTTATTGATTAAATATTACCATACACGGGTTGCATCTGGAATTCGAGATTTGAGGAATTCAAAATCCTTCTTACATGTAGTGTATATCAAGGAACTCTCAAAATGTGTGTTTTCCATGATTTCTCAAGCAGCGAAGAGCTTTGTACTGTTATATGGAGAAACCTCTTCATATGTTCCAGAATTTTTTCAGTGGGCGCAGGAAGAAATTGAAATACTTGCCCTTTCTTTAACTAAATATGTAATATCTGTCTCAGAAATAAGTGGTGGGCTCTCAACAGCAATAGAAGCTGTTCAGTTTGCCATATCTTATTGCTGTTTGTTAGAAAATCAAAGATTGCTGTTGCAACCATGTTTGATTGAACATGTTCGCCCTTGTATGGAAGAGGTTTTACAGAAACACATTGAGCATTTTGTTAAAGTTATCAGCATATTCACAGCAACTGATGCTTGGGTATTGGGTAGATATCTTGTATCTGGAATTCTAAATGAAAGCTATTCCTCTATGGTTGTGGGACAACAGCCAGAGTATTGCATGCTCACTAACAGTGGCCGGAAGTTCATAACTCTGTTGCAGGTTGGGTGGTTTATGTTTTTGACTAAGCATAAGGATGGGAAAACTTTTGAAAACGGAAATTTTACAGTTAAAATTTAGTCCATGATGATTGAGTGATTAGATGGATATGGTTTTCTGCAAGATCATCTTTGTCAATGATGCTGTCTAGGCACAATAAAATGATGGAGCATTATGCTATCTCTTGCTTATCTTCACCTTTTTTTTAGCATTATTTGTTAGGAAGCGCATCAGACATGTATTTGGTGGAAACTGTCTAACATGTTAGTTTAGTGGACCTTTTCTAGATAAATCCAATGGCATGAGAAATCTTCGGATGCGGTTAAAGTGACCAGTGAGCATGGATAGAAATGAAAATTCTCTAGAACTTTGACAAGTTTAGATAATAGTTGGTTTTGGGTCTGCCTCTTCAGACGAAGGATTTTAATGAAGAGATAGAATGCTATTGTTAAGAACTAGTAAAGGTTGATGAAGGAATTAAGCGTTCATCATTTTGCTATAATTAGAGAGAATATCTTTGATTATATCCTTGCTTCTTTTTCAGGCTATCACTGAAGATGTTTCTGCTTTGGTTACGCTTAAAATGGAAGATGCCGTAATTAGAGGATTAACAAGCCTCTTCATGGAGTATCTATCCATCCTTGAAACAGCCATCACCACAGAAACGCAGTCATCAGAAAAGGCTGCTTCCAAAATAATTTTGGCACAGTCAGTGCAACAACAAGCTTCTATTTTGGTGAATCTGTCAACTCTGAAACATTTCTTCTCTAACACTGTTACAAGCATTTTCAAGGGTATAAAGTGCACCAATTCTGAGCTGACAGAAAATGGTTCAGTTAGTTTTCAACAACAAGAACTTGATAATTCTCTTCTTCTAATTGAAGAGGCATCTATTGATCTGAGAACACAATTCTGCCTCCAATTTATACGCAGAGTGTTTTCTCTTAAACACTTCTGTAATCTGACCCCAGAAATGGGCCTTTATGGCAATGATGATCCCCATCTGGTTCATGATTTGATGCCTTCTACTCCCTTCCAGGTACACCTATTCTCGTGTCAGAAGAAATATGGTAACCTAGTGATGGTAGTCAGGAAGAGCTATGTTGAACGTGGATAGTTTTGGGTTTGTATTGATGATGTTTTGTCTTGCAGCACTGGGTTTGTCTTATAACCTTTAGGCTGCTCGCCTACTCTTAGTTGTCATTTCTTCTTTATATGTATTTCCTCTTTGCATTTTCTTTTTCTTTACTATGTAAACATCTTTAAATTTTTGCACAACACAACATTTTTGTTTATCTATTGCTTGATGATTTGCCACATCAGGTGCTCTTTTTAGAATTGAGGAAGCTGGATAACCTTGCTGAAGATGATTTCCTTGAATCTAATTGGTTGACCGAGCTGATAAGGGAGCTAATTGAGGCCATATTTGTTTGGCTGTCAAACAACAAAGAAATTTGGGAAACTAATGGAAAAAATTTGAATTCCTCAAATTCCGATGTCTTCAATCAGGTGTCTTGCACTTGTTCATATGCTTGTCAATTTTGACGATTTTACAATGTCATGCATCTGTGTTGGTATTCTTGAGGTTATTGTCTCAGCACACATGGGTTTATTCGCTCAGAAATCTAACTAGATTAAACTGCTTAAAATAGTTCCAGTTTTGTTAATTTCAAAACAACCTATCCATATTCCGGATTATGATTCTTCCAATTGTACTGGAGACTGAAAAACAAATCAATTTCTGTTACATTACCTGTTGAAGGCACAAAATTCGGTGAAATTGTTAATCTTTAGGCTAATATCTCTTGGGAAAGGTCCTGTTTCTGTGTCGATTTAAATTTGATAGAGTCAATTCTTCCTTTCATAGTGTTAGTTTTTCTTGCATTTTTACGCAGTCTCAGTGATGAATCTTGACTGCATTTCTTTGTATAAGACATGGCTGGCACTTTAATACAGCAAGATTAGATTGCTTCTCTCGTGCATCTTAACTTATCTCAGATTTGCTTGAGGTTTTGTTTGATGTACCTTTTTATGCCAAATTTTCCTAGAACAGTTCGTTCTGGACATGCACTTTATGGTAGAAGTTGCAAAGTATGGACAATACTTCAAAGAGGATCTCTCTGGCCCAGCAAGTCTAATGAAATCTGCGTTTGTTTCAGCTGGACTGGACCCTGAAGGGTAATGCTTTGAAGTGCCAAAGATTAGTTGTAGGAAAATGATGGTGCTCTGTTCCGCATAGAGTTTTTATGTTTACAAATACTGAAACAAAATATGTGAATTCTACAGATTCACCTGATGAAATGCAGACATTCAGTAATCTAACTAATTGTCTGTGCAGAGATACCGGGGATGTTAAATGGGCTGTTGATGCTGGCACCAAAGCAATTAAAAAGCTTGTAGAGATGGATAAAACAACTTCTTCACATGATGAAATTGCTGGTGACGTTGTACGGGAACCGGCTGAAAATCACGCTGAGCGTGCAAATGAAACTTTCAAGGATGCTATTTCTTCTATTGATTCTCTACAATTGGAGGAAGACGAAGAGGATTCGGATACATCAGAAGTTGTTGCTAATGATGTGGCCTTAGATGATTTGAAAGGCAAGAGGCGGAATGATGAAAATTCTAGAGAGCTGTTTGGAGTTTTTGAAGATTATGAATCTGAAGAGGAAGCATATGATATGTTCCATGAGACAAGTTCAGCGGTTCAGCTATTGTCTGCAGATATTACTTATGAAACAGGCAGTAACCACGAGGAGACTCAGTATCCTGCTAATAAGATGGAACCCAACGCAGAGTCGGAGTCACTTCGGTAGAAGACTTGCAGCATTTCGGTCCGTAGAAGGCCATGGAACTCTCTATTAAACGTAGATTTGCCAGGAAGAAAGTTTCATGCATTATAGGAAAGGGTTGAAGAAGCTCATCATCAAAGAACTTGATCATTTCTTTTTAAGCGTAATAAATTAAAATTTAATTATATCTGTCAAAGGAAGGGCCTCCAATGTGGGGGAAGTTAAACACCTGATTACTCTTTTTATAAGTTCATCTAGTCAGTCATTGATTGGAGAATCCAATCAAACTATGTTTTCCTCACGTAATTACTTTAGAATAAATATATGGATCAAATCTAATTTATATGGATCATATTTTCTGTTTCGGTTAACCAGTCTTTATCACAAAATGTAGTGACATAGAATTGAAACATTCTAACAAAAATAGGGTGCTCTAACCCGATTTATATATGACTTTCGGAACCCTTGATGCTTACAAGTTGCAGCCTTCTGTGGCATGACTTGACCTCTACGTTGACATTTCCCATCTCTCTTTCTTTCGGCTTCATGTCTTCTTCTTCTTCTTTATTTATTTTTTATTTAGTTGATTAAAATAAAGATTAAAATATATTAGTTATTTAGTAAAGTCTTTTATATTTTAAAAATTCGTAGAAAATATTTATAAAAAGTCCTAACTAACCTATTTCTTGAATTTTATTATACTTTTTGTTAATTTAATATTTTATATAAGTGTTATTTAATTACAAAAAGTCATAAAATTTACTCAATTTTATAATATTAATTCAAAATTTAAAAAATGACATTAAAATATTAAAAAATTTAATTTATTGTGAGTATAATTAGACCGATGCTAAATTCTTTGTTAATATTACTAACATGACATATCACAGATTCGATTAAAGGTTTTCACAAATATTCACTTATTTTTCATTTGATTATTTTATAAAAATGGAGTTAGAACAAATTTAATAAATTTGGAGTTAGAATAAATTTAATAAATGTGGTGAATCTTATTTACTCATCTCTTAAACAAGATCCTACTTGGAGTTCCTCGTATGGATACATTTTTCATGTCGCCGGACCTGTAATGATCATATATGCAATATCTTAATAGGTGAAAAACCTGATAAGCTCATGATTTTTGCGCCACTTTTTTAAATTCGAGTTAGGATTACAAAATTAAACAATATAAACAACTACCTTATAAAAAATAATTGAAAAAGCAAAATTGTTAAATTTTGCTAACTTAATATTACAGCCATGTTATAAAGAATAATTGAGAGAGCAAACTAGAATAAATTATTATATTCATTGAAATATCTAATTAACTATCATGCTAAATTGATTAATATATTATTAGTACTAACAACCTATAATAAATTAATATATTATTAGTTATTAATAAATTAAATAATATTTCATATTAAAAACAATTTATACCTTCTAATATAAGTGATGTGATATAAATAATTAATAAAATAATAAAAATTTTATAATCATATTTATTAATATAAAATTAATTAATTAATAATTAATTAGAACAAGTTTATAATTTATGACAAGCAGAAAACTTTTTTTTTCACATATAAAACATACTTAGATTCAAATCATGCATTCATTCATCATGTTAGATAATTCATGAGCACTTAAGCATATCAGATGGTTCGGGTGGATCCAAAACAGAACGTACTACACATTTTCCTTAAGGGTCCTGTGTAGCCGTGAATAGAACGTACTAGCACAATTCTATTTTATGGTCTTGCGTAGCCGTGAACTTATGGGAGTCCCTGAAGGAGCTCCATGCCACTAGCGGGCAGGCGGAAGAAGCTTTTAGACAAATGTACTGTTATAATTTAGGGGACCACCATAAACCCACATAACACAGTATTTTCATGTTCTTGAAAGCTTTTTGCCCAAAATAGTAGTTCTTGAAATTCTTGCTTTTCAGATCATAAACTTAGTTTCATAAAGTATGCAACTTTTTGCAGAAAACAGTTTTGTATGCAACATGCAACACATTTATGACACTTTGTGCCATACAAAAACAGAACAAACAAATGCACATTTATGCAGAAATCGAAATCATTGAAAACAAACATTTTGTTGGCTTATTTTTTCATTATAAAACTGTAACCCACCTTAAGATCCTTGCTTGCTTCTGTATACGACTTATAGATGCCTTTCCTCTTGATTTTCTTGTCTCTCTTGAACCCCTCCTTGATTTTCCTCATAAAAGAAATACAACTTCTATTTAACCAAAATATCCAGATTCGTCTAACTCAAAATGTACATTCACCAAAATGACTTATTGTAAATCTTCACCAAGCAATGAGATTCTTAACTCTAAAGAAAGCTCATTCCTCCTTCTTTCTTTTTCCCCCTCTTGCATGCACTCGAATTCTCTCTTTAAGCCTTACAAAAATGGAAACTTAGCTCACAACTCTCTTCTTTCCACTTTCCTCTGAAGTCTCTCTTCTTCTGTTTTTGCCTTCATTCACAGTACTACTTTGCCAAGAAGACAAGTCTATCATGCCTCTCCCAAAAGTCCACGTTACCCTTGGTACTTAAGCTATATACCAAAAATATCCTCAATTTCTTCTCATGCATTTATTCCATAAGCTATTATGCTTAAGTTAATGGAAAAAAATTCAAGGGGCCGACAGAAGCAGAGAGGAAGGAGATGTCTCTAATACCGTATGCATCAGTCGTGGGAAGTTTAATGTTCGTTATGATTTGTACAAGACCAGACATTTCACATGCAATGGGAGTTCTTATTCATTATATGGTAAATCCTGGTCGAGAAAACTGATGGGTTGTAAAGAGGATCCTAAGATATATTAAGAGACCTTAGATGCTGCTCTATGTTATGAAGGATCTAAATTTGTGGTCAAAGAACATGTTGATTACGAATTTATAAGTGATTTTGATAGAATAAAATCCACTATAGGCTATGTGATTACAATTGAAAGAGGAGTTATGAGCCGGGTGTCTAAACTACAGACAGTTGTAGCGCTATCTACAATAGAAGCAGAATATATAGCAGCTACACAAGCTTCAAATAATCAATTTGGATAAATAGGTTTTTACAGGAGGTTGGGCACCGACAAGAGAAAATTCCCTTGTATTGTGATACTCAGGGTGCCTTCTATATTGCAAAGAACCCAACTTTTCATTCCAGAAGTAAACACATAGGAGTTTAATATCATTTTGTCCGTAAAGTGGTAGAAAGTGGAAGTGTGGACATGCAGAAAATTCATACAAAAAAAAACCTAGCAGATGCACTGACAAAGCCAATCAACATTGATAAATTCATATGGTATAAATCCTTGTATAACTTTGACAGAAATGTAGACAACAAAGAGATAAGATAAAAAGAACGATATAGAGATTAATTGATTCTCAATTAAATCTCCAAATGGGAGATTATTGATTTTCTATCCCACTTCGAAAGTGTGTGAGATTAGAAGAGACATATACTTAAGGTTTTATATATCCCAAAATCTTTTTCCCACATCCTTGTGTATTAATTCATGGTGTGGATTATGAAATCTTCCTTTGTAATCTTTGTTGTCTATAGTAGAAAATATTTTGTTCTTGCCCGTAATTTTTCCCATATTTGTTATGGGATTTTTCACGTAAATCTTGTCTATCCTTTTTGTCTCAATTTCCTTTATTGGTAGATTTGCTCTATCTGAATAGAATCCATCTCCTAATAATAAGAAAAATTTTGAGTTGTTTGAGATTAACTTTTAAATACACAATTCACTCATTTTCATGAAAAAGAAATTAAAGAATCTTTAAGAGCTAACAAATGAATTGACATCTACTCAAATAATTAAGGAGCTGAGACAATAACATGCCTCACAAACCAAAACCCATTTTGGTCTTCCATTTCTAGTAGACTTTTGAGAGTTAAAAGAGTTGTCTTTAGACCTTGATTTAGAGGTCTCACTACTTGTATGAGTGGAATCTAGCAAGTGGAGCTTAGTATCTATGGCTACTTTTAATTGGGAACACCCTATGTAATTAAGGCTCTTGCCCAGTACTGTAAAAAAATTAATTTCCAAAACAAAATTCTAATTCTGAGTAACTGAATCTTCATTACTACTTTTTTTGCTGTTGTTACAATACTGAAGATGCAAGTTGCAATTCCCTAAAAGCATAATCATGCAGCAGGGCATATTTACCTTTCACCCTATTTACCTATTAATAAGCAAAAATATTAAACCTACAATTTTATAATCCTTTGAAACTATGGTCAAATTGGCAGTCGATTCTTTTGGAAGTCTTCATTAGCGGGAATACATATGCAGTAACTGAATAAACTAGAGCTGTTAAAGCGAATACGTAATCGTTATAAAAGACAAATACATAAAACAAGTAACAGCCAAGTGGCCTTATTGATCTCTACATGGTCGCAGGCAACAAGCAGACAACAAAGGAACAACCAAAACCCAAAGAAAGCAACCAATACTGATGTGCCGTAACCTAAATTCCAAGTTTGTTCTTCAACTCAAGAACAAAACCATAGACCTTCTCACTGTCGGGAAGAGACCTGGACACGGACTCAATTTGCAAGCACCTCTTAGCCCATTGAATGAGCTTCGGACACTCAGCCTCAATGCTGAAGCTA
>JANZXR010000009.1:12350447-12365304 GCA_027575705.1 Erythroxylum echinodendron
ATGCATGTATATATAAAAGTAATACCTCATAATATATTAATAACAAGTCATAATGTTAATACATGAATCACAAATATTCATTGGCCTAGGGCACACTACTAACAAGTTCCTCCTATCCCATCCTTTCAAAATGCCTCTCCCTTAACTCTTGTACCAATCCCTTACTCTTTCCCAATTCTCATAACAACATATGATTCATTCTCAGCTTCTAGTTCACCTATTCCTCTTGCAAAAAAACTTGGAGCCAAGTTGTTGGGAACACTTTTAATTTTGAAAAACTTAAATTTACCCTCCCACTTAACGCTCATCGTCTAACTCCATTAGGATCATTTCCCTTCACTAGAATTGCTTAAACATGGAGCCTAGTAGTGGTCTGGCAATTTTTTTGGGGTTCTTTGCAAATAAAAAAACTCGTATTCCCTATTGTGGAAAGTTGGGCTATCATAAATTGGACAAAGTTTGCTCTACAGGATATCCTTATCTATGATGAGGATGTCTTCCTCTTTAAGACAGTTGAAGAGAAAAACTTAACAAGGATCTTAGAAGTAGGTCTATGACACATTCAAGGTATATCCCTTTTTTAGTTAAATAAAGAGTAGGGTTAGATCTTAAGGGAATGAAGCTCAAACATCTTCTTTTATAGGTCTGATTTCATTACCTTTCTTTAGAGAATTAGATGATTGTAGGTTTGAGTTGTGCGGCCAACTCAATAGAGAGGCTTTTTTTTTTCTAGATGAGCATACTATAAGACTGAAGAAATTAGGGATTACTAGAGTTTGTATTGAGACTAATATAAATTACTTTATCCCTAGTTGACTCAAAATAATGAAGCTTGACATTGATTAGTTAGTTAAAGAGGAAATTCAAGTAAGTTATGAACGGAAACCTTCATATCCAAATGGTAACAAATAATAGAGAAGGACAGGTATTGTGTTCCAAATTGGTCTTTCGAATGATCTACAAGGTAGCCCTTTATTTAATGATACTTTGGAAGAAGTCCTCCTTAGTTAGTGCATATCTAAAGATGTTAGTGTAAGCAACCTCAACTAAGGTACTGTTAGTGAGCAAGTAGTTGAATCCCTTAAACTACTAAATAGCCTAATATAAGGAAATACAAAGTTTAACAATGGTATTGTTAGTTCTTTCAATTAATGTTCATATTAGCTTGAAAACCTTTATACCTACAGATTGCTATTTAATAAATAAAATTGAAGTAAGATCGCTCTTCCTTACTCAACTAATAAAAACGAGAAAATAATAAAGTTTTTACATGCTATATCACAAAATAATTCTTGTTTTGACGTAAACTCATAATGTAAAGCAGTTACAGAAGCATCCCTAGGTTTTTCCACAAAGAAAAAATCTAGGAGAAATACAAGAAGAAAGAGCTATTTGCCCTTGGCTTTTCATATTCACATAAATTGTGAGGGGCATAAACTGCCCTAAAAAGACGTTGATATATGATTATTTGGGTATAAAATTATTATATCTTGTTGGTCTTTAGGAGATGAAGATTAAACAGAATAAAGTCAATTCCACCATATGGTTATTTGCTAAGAATTGGGTGATAATTACTAACCAACAATCTCTTTTTTTGCATAGAATTTTGGTTGCTTATGATCTCAATTGAGTCTCATTCATTCAAGTAATATCATCTGACCAATCAATCCATTTAGTGAGTAACTTAAATCGTGATTCAAATGATATTGAAGTTGTTTTCACTTATGCTCCTAACTTTGAATTTCAAAAGAATTTTCTATAGAGAGTTCTCAGTAATATGAGCACCTTTATAAAGAATCCATGATTAGTGTTAGGGGATTTTAATAACACTATATTCCTATAAGAAGTTAAGGTAGTTATACTATCCAAAAAAGATAAGAATGATGGATTTAGGGAGTGTCTTTCTAACCTGAGTTGTGATAGGACTTTCTTCATGAGAAGCAATAAAGAAGAAGGCAGATGGTTAATATGGAAAAAACAAGATAAAACTTTGTTTAACTCTCTTTGATTGTCCAAGATTTCCTATAGCTTGGCCCACTTCTATAGTTTCCTTTATTTTGATCACTATCTTATTGAGGTGATGTTAGGAACTAAACTAACGAAACTCAATGTTCCATTTAGATTCAATAATTGTTTGGTGAATGTTGAGGGCTTTGAAGAATCTCTCCTTACAAAACTTAACCTAAATGTTATTGGATTTGACTCCTACAAATGTGTGAAGAAACTTAAGGCTTTGAACTTTGAACTTAAGAAATTCTATGTTGACAAAATTAAGGATACTTGTTTTGCTATTTCTAAAGCCAAATAAGATTTGTGCATATCTCAGTACCAAATGAATCTCTATCCTAATTACACGAGGGTAAGAGAAATTAAAAAGATAACTTTGGTAGCTTATAATATGGCTCTGAATAACCATTATTCTCTTCTCAAATAAAGAGCCAACATCAATTGGTTAAAAAAGGGAGATAGGATACCAAATATTTCTATATTATTATTCCCTATAGAAGGAATAACAACAAAATATGCTCACTAAATAGAATCTTTAAGGACGTTATTTATGATCAGTTTGAGTTAAAAAGACTAGAATTCAATCATTTAGAGTTGTCCTTAGCATTGCTAACTTTTCTTAGTCTTCTTTACTTGAAGCTTCATTCCTAATTCTCTTTCTCAACAAGAAAAGCTTGCACTGTCAAAATATTTCAATCCCGTGGAGATTAAGCAAACATTTTTTGACATGAATCCGAATAAAGATCCAGGTCTTGATGTTTTAATGCTTACTTCTTCCAGAAAACTTAGCATTTAATAGGAGACCTAGTTATAAAGGGTTTTCTGGAGTTCTTTACTAAAGGAAAAATGCCTAGTAAGTTGAATAATACTCATCTCTACCTTATTCCCAAAATATCTAATCATATATCCTTGAATGATTTTAGGTTCATTTCTCCTCTAATATTATCTACAAAATCAGGTCCAAATTATTGGTAATAAAACTGAAATAGGTATTTTGGGGCTTCATAAATATGAGCCAAGAAGCTTATATAAAAGGGATAAATGTTGGTGATAATCCCCTCCTAGCTCAAGAATTATTCAAGTGATATACAATCAAAAGTCTCTAAAGAGTCGTATTTTAAATATAGACTTATATAGGGATTTTGACTTATTTAATTGAAAATTTATACTTAAACTTCATCATTGCTTTTCTGCTTCCACTAAATGATTCTTCCTATTGATTGAGAAATTTTTATACACTCCTCATTCTCAATTCCAATCAATAGAGAGGCTATTATATCCTTCAAAGAGGCTAGAGCATTAAGACAAGGTGATCTTATTTTACCTTCCTCACTAGACTAATTAGAAACATGATCTCTTTAGGAAGAAACTTTAATTACCATCACTAAGGTAAGAGACAGGGTCTTTTTAGCATCTCATTTACAGGTTATCTTCTTTTTTTTATGGAGCTGATGATGGTTTCTTAACCACCTTAATAGAATCCTTAAATCATTTCTTCAAGCTCTTTGACCTTCATATTAATAAGACTAAAAGCTGTTTATATATTTTTATGATGTTAGGGACCAAATCAACTTACTAACTTTAATATCTGGCCATAAGCATAAAGATCTCCCCTTATAATACTTGGGAGTTCCCATATCTGATAAAAGACTCACTATAAAAAGTGATTCCCTCTTTTTGATGCTATCTATAAGAGAATTGGCTATTGGATAAACAAGTATCTTCTTATGCAGGGAGAATCTAATTGATTTCCTCTATTCTTAGTAACCTTTATACTTATTGGTTATAACACTTGTCCCTTCCACAAAAGCTGACTAAGAAACTTGAGAGAATTATAAAGAATTACCTATGGTCTAGAACTTTTAATAACCCACTATAGTACTACAGTTAAGTGATTAGGTATTTGTTCTCCCTAACAAAGAGGAGGATTTGAACTTCATTTAAAAAGAGTCACAGAAAAAGTCCTCTTGGCTAAAAGTATATGGAAATTATTCATAATCCATGAGTCTTTATAGGTGAGATAGGTATACTCTTATATAAACAAGAACTGTAGCTTTTAGATGATTAAATGCAAGTCTTCCTTCTCATAAACCTTAAATTAGATAATTAGACTGAGAAACTTCATGTTTCTTGTGATAAAATCATAGTCAGGAATGGATGTAAAACTATATTATAGTTTGATAATTGGTGTAAGTTGGGCCTTGTATTCACACTTCAAGGTCTTGATCATGTAAGGCTCCTTATCTTTTAGAAAGCTAAAGTCAACTTTATCATAGAAAAATGTGAACGATTTCGTAGGTTTAGGATGTTTCTCACTAATAATGGAACTTCTTCCAGCTGTTTTCCTAATCAAGTTGAAGTGGATAAATCTCAGTTGATTCACCATAGGTTCACTAATGAGTCATGTTTACACCCAACCAGACCTCCTGGTGGTCATATATCTTAGTGGAAACTAGTTTGGCTTCCTAATTATTGCCCCAAAGATTTATTTATCATGTGGATAATAATTAAACAAAAGGTTGTAAATGATGGACAAGATGAGGGCTTTCGTCCTCCCAGATAACACATGCAAATTTACAACCAGGCCTTTGAGAACCTTGGTTATCTTTTCTTAAATTGTAGCTTCTCTGCTTCTTTTTGGTATGATGAGTTGGAGTGATGCAAGCTGAAAATCCTTATTTAAGATTGGTTTCATTTTATCTCTTGAAAGTGATAACAAATCTTAAATTGGTGATCATTTATTACACATATGCTTACAGTGGGAAAGAAATTTAAGAGTGCTCCAAGATAAGCAGTTTTCAATCCATGAATTCACATTTCATCCTGATATATAATGTTAAGCCTCACCCAAGTTCAATTCTTGCGTCAAGTTGGGTTGTCAGAACTTAGTAATCTTTAGTCTTACACTTCTTATTCATGGTCTTTTGCTAGCTAGTGGTTTAAATGGTTGACATGAAGTGCATTGCTTTCGATAATCTCTTATGTACTGCGTACCTAAATTGGCCAGTTTTAGTTTTGTTTCAACAACAAATTGTTTTTGGATTTGTATACAATTTTTATACCAATATTATGTCTTAACAAACTCTTTCATTTTCGTAAAAATCATGATTAATGGAAACAACAATTTTTTTTAATAATAGATATGTATAAATTGACCTAGTTCTTTTAATTTAATAGATTAAATCTAAAAATTGAAGTTTATTCATGAATTGAGTTTAAGTTTTAAAAATTAAATTAAAATTAAAATATTAATTTTAAATTTATAAAAACTTTTAAAATTAGTTTGATTCAATATTTATAAATAATTATTCAAATATTTATTTTAAGTTGTTTATCATTTATATAATATTGTAATATTTTCACTTTAGCATAACAATAAAATTTTATAATTATTTTTCTAATCTAAGTTTTATAAATTTAATTAATATTTTACATATAATATTGGAAAAGATTATTTTTTATTTAAATTGTTTATAGATTTATTTTATTTTAAAAATAATTTAGATTTTATATAATTACAAAAAATTTTAAAAATATGAGGTTAAATTAAAATTTTTATAGTTGATGAGGTTGGAATTTGAAGATGAGCTTATTTTCTGAGTAATACAGACTTCAACTCATCCCAACCATATAGTGATTAAGTGAACTTTAATTCTTGACAGGAATGCCATTCAACAACAAGACTTGTTGATTAAATAACTTGTCGAAAAGCTAAGTTCTATAGATTCAAACCTGTGAAACTGTTTAGAACTAACCTTTGTAAGTACACGAGGACATGTGAAGACATAGGTAAATTGCTGCATCGACTATTTGGAACTAACCGGCATTAAACTCTTCCTTGTCTGGCTTAGAAGTTGATTTATCAAAATCCCTCCCGGAGTCCACATCCACATTGTAAACAAAGAACCGTGCAACAACCAAAAAGAAAAGGAAGTTGATGGAGCTTAAGATAGCGTAGAAGGCATAATACTTGTCCAAATGTGATTGATTAAGATTGTCTGAAATCCACCCTCCATGACCATGCTTGTTTGTGATATCGGAAACAGTTTTGAGCAGAAAACTGCTGAGGAAATTCCCAATTCCCAGGCTACTAGTGAAGTATGAAGTTCCAAGGCTCTTCATTCCTTCCGGTGCTTGGTCGTAGAAAAACTCTATCTTCGCAACTTCTACGAAAGAATCTGCAATTCCCGTCAAAGCAAACTGAGGGAGAAGAATAAAAATGCTAAGAGGGACCGTACCACCCTTGGGAGTGTTGTGTTCTTTAGCAGCACTAAGCCTCTTCTTTTCGGTTAGGCAAGCAGTGATCATAACTATGATTTGCAAAACAATGCCAATCCCCATTCTTTGCAGCAGAGTAATCCCTCTTGGGTTTTTGGTGTAACGTCTAACAAATGGCACAAAGAAAAGATCATATAAGACAACGCTGATCATCATGAAGATAGTAACAAATGCTGTGAGGCTCGCTGCAGGTATAGAGAAGTGCGTTCCCATGCTCCGATCTAAGGTGGTGCCTTGTTTGATGAAGAGTGTGTGTACTTGAGCTAGCATGGTGCTTGGTATGCATGTTGCTACTAAAATTGGAAGCATTTTAACCATTTGCTTAGTTTCTTCGACTTGGGTCACTGTGCATAGAATCCTTGGTGAGTCTGACCCGGTCTTCACAGCAGCTTTGTCAAAGAATCTGCAGACAAGGCATGAGGATTGGATACTCAGATAGTTCTCAACCAAATTGTTTATGATGCTAAATATAATCTGTTCACTGTTAAGACATTAGCAAAGGATAAACACATCCACAAATGGTTTCTAGCTTTAGGACCTGCAAATAAAGTTAAGAATCAAACCTCAAAGAAGGGGTGTGATCAATTCTGAATTTTCCTGATCTAGATATGTCCTCCCAGCTAAGTTCATGCAGCTCTTTAGGATCATCGGGAACTTTAACTTTCCACTTTCTGAAAGTTGCCGCAAGCACTTGAGATATCCTGGTGAATGGACTGCCTGCAGGCAACTTGTGTCTGTACAAAGGTGTGCCCACCACAAACACTATTATCGAAATTGCTAATCCCAGTGTCGGAAGGGCATAACCAACAGGCCAACCTACTTTTTCTTGAATATACACCAAGATTGTGTTTGAGAATAACGTGCCAAAGAAAATACTAAACATCCACCAATTAAAGAAGGATAGCTTTTGGAACCTCTCCTTAGGTTCAAAATCATCAAATTGGTCTGCTCCTAGGGTGGATATGTTAGGCTTGGTTCCACCAGTACCGATTGCAACTATGTACAATGCAGTGTAGTATATGCCCTTCTTGAAAGATGAGACCTTTTTGCCACAATCCACCTTGTCTTTTATATGATTAGAGCAGGATGGTGGCCTCAGCACAGCCACTGAAACAGACAGTGTTAACAAGCACATACCCTGTTTAGTTGTCACAAGTCAGAACCAATTGGTTGGAGTTTTAAAGACATTGACAGTAACTCTGTATCGCGTATATTGCAATTTTTTCTATCATGTGTATACTCCGCAAAATGAATCTTCCTGAACACATTTATCTGATATGGTCTTTGTGGATTCGGCATGAGTACTTCAAATCAGTTGTGCATAATTTCCACTCAAACTCTAGGTTAGCATAATTAAAAAAGAAATCTTTCTCAGGTCCAAATACCGCAATGATCAGCAATTGGCACAAGGTACATGCAAGTAAGATTATTGCAGTTACGAATCAAACAGATGCCAAGTTGCTTAGTCATACATTGTGTGAGGATTTCTTAGTTTGCTTAAAATTCTGCTTCTCCGTTTCTGGGACTTGAACGCACAGAAAAGCAGTATTCAGGAGGGTCTAACATAGGTTTTCGTTTTCCAAGTGTATTACAAGGTGTCTTGGTTATTTTCTCCGAATGATTGACCTCATAGGACACAAGTTTTTAACTTACTGTTACTGTAGTCTTTCTCTGCCAGCAAATCCAGGTTAAATATCGCTAGTTATACAACCCATAAGAATTCATGAAAAGATGACAGATTAGTTCTGCAGAAATGGGATATTAATTTTACCGCAAGATAGATAGCTGATGCAGAGATAAAGGTCCAGTATCGACCGAGGTGAGCTTCTGCAACATAAGCACCTAATATGGGCAACATCCACACTGTGCCGAGCCAGTTGGTGACATTGTTCGAAGCTGTTACAGTACCTTCGTGAAGCCTTGTGGTCAAATATATAAAAAGGTTTGTTGCTATCCCATAATAAGCCAGCCTCTCAAACACTTCATACCCTACGACACATATATACCAAAGAGAAATGAGTTAGAAAACAAAACCTCTAATGTACATAACGGTTTCATATCCCTGAATATGCGAACTATACCTGGGTTATGGAGATAGTTCAAATTTTACGAGATAATTTGTTTTTCATTAGCACAACTATCATGCATGCCTAGTATTATGAATGGACATCATTGATTATAAACAACCCACCAACGATGAAGAAACAAGCTTTCCATCTCCCAGTTTTTGATCTTAAAACAGGCCTTCCCTTGAGATCCACAGTCCCATCTTCAGTGTAATCATCTGTCTCATGAAGAGGACCTTTCCCTTCTACTCTTTCCATCAGAGTAAATAGATTCACTTTCAACCTGGAAGCTTACTCGAGGAACATGGAAAACTGAGTGTCAGGGCAACTTAGGTAAGAGATATGTGAAGAATTTATGCTCTTCCTTGGCTGTTCTCCTTTGTTTTTTTACATCTAACTTTTTGCTTATTTTATGTAAACCAAATACGTAACTATCTGGTTTACTACCTTCCAGTTATCTGAAAACACCAACACATAGCCATAGGCATTGAAATTAGAGCATGTGTAGCAGCAGTATCTAAAGAAACATAAAGGGTAAGCTACATGCATAGAAACTCTCACCCAATAAACCATATATAATTGCAAACCTGTTTATAATATCCGTAAATGTCTACTGTGCCGGCTAGTTAATAAGATACCATTAATAGATGAAGTAGAGGTTCTAGAAATGTATCTGCGTGAAACTTTCAATTGTTGACTCGTTTGGTGTTGAGAAAATGGATAATCAAGTGTAGAGAATAATGAATGAGGAAAAAAAAAAGAAAATTTTTAGCAAGTTTTGGTCAGTTGAGTGTGTTCATGTGATAAAAAAATTAAAAACGATTGTTTTGTTATTAAGATAATAATTACGACCTATATGCTTACGATATATATTTTTAAATAAAAATACAAATTTCCTCAAATAGTTTAACTTAAGTTAGAATGATTCTCATAGGTCTTATAAGTCATATATAGTTCAAAATCTACTATAAGTTGTAATTTTTGATAAGATTGATGTGCTTACATAGTTTGAAATATGATCCCTCGGTTTATAATACAGTTGTGTCTCAAATCGTATCCTTTTATAGAAACACTTTAACGTATCAACATACTCGTGTTTTCAATTTGTAAATTTTATTGATTTACCTATATATAATATATTGTCTGCGATGCGATCATGTTTTAAAACTTTGTCCTTTTATTAACATGTTTATCGCAATTTCTTCTCTAATTTTTAAAATAAAATACGAACCTGTATTTTAGATAGAATTTACTAAAATTTTGTAAGAAAATTTATTTATGTGTTGAAATTACAAAATTGCATATATGTATGAATCATATATATTGTTTTTCTCTCTCTCTCTCTCTACCTTCTCCTAGTTAGGATTTCTTGGAAATGTGCGGTTGCAACCTGGCAACCTGCAGTGGAAAAAAAAAAAAGTGGACAAGCTTCCTTGGTTTGCTTGAAGGTGAAAACTTGTTAGTACAAAACCCAATAATTTACGTTCTAGTGGGTATATTAGGAACTTAATTATCTGTTACATTTCAAAAGATTGATTTGGTCAGTCGACTTCTACATAAATTAAGGGATCAAAAACTTAAATCGCCCCTCAGATTTATGTTAACCTTCTAGTTCAGAATGCTAGCTCCTTGTTCTCACTTGTAATTCTTCTTAAGCAAGGACATGCATAGGGTTGTTCCAGATTACCATATGAGTTAGAGAAGAGCAATAAACACCAATAAAGGCATAAATATTTACACTTATCTTGCAGTGCTGTGCCAAACTATGGTTAGAAATTGAACAAGTCTTAACAAAACCACCAATTCTACATCTATGAATAGCGCATAAATGAGGCGTGTGATAACCTTGTCCTGTTGGCCCGACCACCCCACTCAAGGACCCCATGAAAACCAACGAATCTGCATGACATGCTGATAGGCAATTACTGGAGTTTCAAGCCTGTGACAGCTAAATGGTGCTAATGACCGATATTATCAATCCATGTGTAATTAAGTTAATCTCATCAATCACGAAAATATATAATAAAAAGGTTCGAGAATAATATTTGACAAGCTGATTTTATGCAATAATTGAATATTTTTAAGTATTTGAACATAACTTCGGATAAAATTATTGAATCGAGATGATTCAAAAAGTTACAAAAAGTTAAGAATTTTTTAATGAATTATATAAAGACATTAAGAGTGTTTTGTCAACCTAACTAGGGCATTTAGTAGACCAAATAGTCATCCAGACATATTCTTTAGTATAGTTAACACGTAGGAAAAAGGGTTTCATTATCATAAGTTGAGCCAACCCTCTTAAGACAGTCAAAGCAAACCCTCCCTTAAAACACTTTTAAGATAGGGTTATATTGACATAAGTTAATAGTTTTCATGAAAATAAAGTATAAGAACTTTATTTATGATAAATGAATTTTTCAAAATTTTCTTTTAGATTTGTGGTTGATAATTTGATTTAGTCTTAACCTAATAACAAGACTTGAGTAATTAATTATTGTCATTAAGGAATGAGTTTATCATAACTAATGAACTCGACTTGAACCCTTATCAACTTAAGTTAAATTCGATGACGTTGGGTAGCATTGAGTAGAGCTTGGGATGTTTTGTCATTTTTACCATATATTTTATCTACTTTTATTTCTCTCAGTAACTTCCCACTTGCCTCACAATTTTTTATAACATTGTCACTGGAATGCTCGATCTTGCGACATTTGTTATAAAGCTTGTGTATCTCTAAGCTTCTTTAATGTTGTTGTTTTTTTCATTCTAGTTTTCTGTACATATTTTATCAGTTCCTTTTCACCAAAACTTTACCGTCAGATCTGAGAGCCCTATTTCATATTTGGACTCTTTTAGTTCACATCTCGTGTTTCATACTCTTTCATGGAGTATCTTTAGAGCTTAAGGAGGTCTGCTTCATATTTGAGGTTGTTTTCTCTTTAATATTATATATTTGATAGAGTATTTTCGTTATTACTACTCCAACTTCTATTGATAATGATAAAACTGCTGTTAGAGCAGTGAAAGGATTGATATGTGCTGAACTTAAGCATCCACTCTATAGCTTCACGGCAAGCTTTAGTAAGAAATGGATTATTTTCTAGGTTTTTGTACAGTTGGTTTTGTTCTTTTTAGAAAATAAAATGGAAATTTCCTTATCATCCAAGATAATGATAAAAGTATTTTCTTTGACAAGAATAATAGAAAAAATAATACAAGAAATAGCAATTGAATTGTCTTTTTTTAACAATGGATGGAATGATAGGATTTGTAATTATTAATTAAAAAACTGTTGATTCACATAAGGATTTTGAAAAGAAAATTGCCTAATAAAAGAATTGGTGTAATGATCTAAAGAAATAAATGAGTATCCAAATTATCTCTTTGAATCGATTGTTAGGAAACTCATAGTTGTTGTTATGAACCATCAATTCCTTTTTATATAAAACAATAATGACAATGGAAACTTTTTTTGATCCGTGACAATTAGTTTGTCATTATGTGAAATAAACAAAGCCCCTTTTCTTGTGATTTTCCCCCTCTCTGCTTTTCTTCTTTTCATATTCTTCTTTATCTTTTTGTAATCATCAGCTTTACATAGAGATGGGAGGATCTAAAATCCCTTTTGATTCTAATTGTCTTAAATCTAATAACCATCATATTGGACCCGTTTCTATTAGAATTAGTGCAATAAATTATGTGGCCACTATAGATTATTAAGATATTCTAACATTCTCCTACTTGGCCCTTACTATGATTTGGTAATTCAATAACAAATTATAAGAGTTGCACTATTTATAGAATCTATCAAGTTATCATCCTTAAGTGAATTGAAATGGTCAGATCATAGCAATTACATGTAATTTGGTAACATGATTCCTTCCATATATAATATAACTAACTCAACTCAAAATATATTTAATGGAGGAATACTATAATTCTCAACTTTATATTCTTCCAAAAGACAACCTATCATCACTCCAAAATAAGTATACAATATAATACGAAACAAGAAAACAAGCATAAATATAACTTTAATTAAATTCCAATGTGCTATAATAATATAAGCAAGTTAACTATATATGTATGTACATATAACACTATAATGCTACTAAGGACTTGTCTATAATGCCTATCTATTTAACATGGACATAATATAATTTAGGTTGAAATCCTTTAGTTAATGGATTTGTTATCATTATGTCAGTACAGATATGTTCAATTGAAACTTTTATTTTAGCATTTATTTTTTTAACAAGTACTTCAAATCCATATGTTTTGCGTCATTTAAGTACTTATTATTCTTAGAGAAGAAGATAGTTGTAGAATCACTGCAGCAAATTCTTAGCAGTCTAGTTATGTTGTGGACAATACTAAGCTATAACAAAAAAATTTTGCAACCATAATACATTAATAGTGGCCTCAAAGCATGCAAAAAATCTAGTTTGTATAGTAAAAGTAGCAATGATGGATTGCTTTATGCTATTATATGTAATTGCTCCTTCAACTAACAAGAAAATGTAACTCAATATGGATTTCCTTAAGTTCACACATCCAACTTAGTATGAATCTAACTAGCCAACCACTTTGAGGTGATCTAACCTTTTTTACGTGAGCATGTAATTCTTAGTGCCTTATATACATGTAAAGTCTTCATTTTCAACTTTTTAATGGTCCATTCTAGGTTAAAATTCCAATAGCAAGATTGATATCCAATTGAGTGTATATTTGAGCATGTATCAAGATCCTAACCATTGATACATAGGAAATAGATTCCATTGCCTTCTGTTTTTGTTTTTGTTTTTGTTTTTGCCATCTTTCAAGTTTGTTTTTGTTTTTGTTTTTGCCTGAGGGCTAGCAAAACTTTAAGCATAGGGATATTGGTAGTTTTAAGTATTTCTTAGATGATTATCATGTATATAGTCTTATAATTATGTTATTATTAATTTTTTTTGTATTTTAAGTGTTTTACATGGTTTTGAGCATGATTTGAATCTTAATTTTATGTTTCAAAAGGTGTGTGATGTGTGTTTGAGTGTATGGAAATAGGAAAGCGAAGAAAACAGAAGAATTGGAAGTATGGAAGCAAGTCATGATCGTGACTTGCTTGTCATAATTGTGACAGAGAACGCAGACAGCAATTTTAACGAATTTCAGCTTTTCAAGCACACGACTCTTTTTGTAATTTAAACATTTTGGGGCTATTTTTGGAACCAAATTAAATGATTAAACCCTAGAATCCTCAAGAACTATTAAAGAAAATAAAACGTTCAAAAAAAGAGCAATCACCATTTTACCAATTTGAGATTATTCTAGGGAAGATCAAGAGGAGCATCAGTTGTCCAGCATTTTCTAAATTTGCAGATTTAGGTCCAAATCAACTTTTTCCTTCTTTTCTTTTGTTATTTTCATCAAAACTGATGTGTAAACTGAATTGGAAGATGTTATACACGTAGATATGTTCTAATTTCATATTAGGATTTGTTCTTGAGTTATTGTTTGACTTGTTAATTTCATATTAGGATTTGTTATTGAGTTATTGTTTAACTTGAAAACTCTCACTACAAGAAAATTGCGAATTAGCGTCGGAATATTACCGACGACGAAAATTCCGTCGCGGATTACTGACGAAACGTCCATAAGCCGTCAGAGAACAGAAAGTTTTACCGATGGAAAATCTATCCGTCGGGAAAATTATGGGAAAAAATTCAGCACAAAATCTCCGACAGAAAATAGCGACGGAAAATGTCTCGGCGACAGGAAAAAATGCGGGAATCGTTCCCGCAATTTAATTGCTTTGCCATTTACCGACGGTATAATTGTCCGTCGGTAAGTAGCTTCAATTTACGGACGACAATGACGTCCGTCGGTACATGTTCAATTAATATACCGACGGCAAATCTTTTCGGTCGGTAAACACACCGACGGAAGGGAAATATTTCGTCGGCGAATTTTTGAGAGTCAAATATTGCCGACGGTTAGAAGTTACCGTTGAAAACATGGAAGCGTATATCGACGGACGTATATCTTACCGTCGGCAATTATGGGCAGCAAACTTTGTTTACCGACGGAAAGTTAAAACCGTCAGTATTTGCGATTTAATTATAATAAATATCGTGTTTTTACCGACAGATACGCTTCGTTCCGTCAGTATTTTTGTCTGCTGATACCGTCGGCAATTGTCGACAACAAAACCTAATTTGCCAATGGAATGCGGTGTCCGTCGCTATTTGAGTTTCTTTTAGAATGTAAATGCCGCTCTTTTACTGACGGATAGATCGTTTCTGTCGGTAACTGTCGGCGAATCCCGCTCTCTTACCGACTGAATGGTGTTGTCTATCGGTAACTGTCGACGGTCGCGCATTTCGGAAACCTATATTGCCGACGGAATTTATCGTTTCGTCGGTAATTGAGCGGCTATATAACCCGCCCGACCCCCCTCTCCCTCGCGCTTTCACTTCTCACTTCTCCTCTTTGCTTAAGGTTCAGAGTTTTCCGACTCC
>JANZXR010000009.1:12365404-12390022 GCA_027575705.1 Erythroxylum echinodendron
GACAATCTTACCGTCGGTAAGTTTACCGACTGTATTAGAAACATTCCGATGCTAAATTTACATACGGGTAAGCCACCAGTCGGTAAATTTAGCGACGGAAAAAATCAGATGGTCGGTAAATTTTTTGTTGATATTACCGACGGTTTATCTTTTCGGTCGGTAATTTTATTGACGGTATGGACAATGTCCGTCGGTGAATTTAACTACGGCCGAATCTTCGATGTTTTCGACCGTCGGTTTATTCTGTCGGTAATTTGGTATACCGACGGTATATTTGTTTTTTCCGTCGGTAATTTCCGTCTGTAATTTACTGTTTTCTTGTAGTGTCTTAATTTAAATACAATGTTTTGGGTATTGTGATATTTGTGTTTACTTATACATTGATAATAAATCAAGAGAGTGAGTCGAAAGTAATCCGATTAGGATGGGTAATAAGATTTAAAAACCTAATAAGTGACACAAATATCAAATTGATGATCATACAAAAAGAGATTTTGTGTGAGAACTCGATCATCTGATAGATTGCTTAAGAACTAGTTGAAAACGTTAGCTTATTTTTTTTAATTGTGAGACTGCAAATCTGGAATTTCATTATCAATTAGGGATACTAATTAGGGTTAAATGATTAGGTCTTGAGACAGAATAATCAAACCCTTCAAAAATCTAGGATCGGCACCAATTGAATAAAAAATTATTAAGGGAGTAAAATGATGATAGAGCGAATCATGTACTTTCATAGTTGATCATCCTTGTTTTATTATGGCTACTCATTTGTTAAGTGGTTAAGTGCTCAATATTTCTTAATTACTTTAATTTTTGATTATTTCTTTTCATTCAAATCATATTATAAAACCTTAAACAAAGCTAATTTCATTTAGTTTTAGCTAATTCCTCGTGCGATTGATGCCTCAATTACTACAATTTTACGATCCATATATTTTCGGATATTGAGAGTTTTATGTTAGGTAAAAATTGCTCAACATAGATGCACTTATATAAGCTATGAAGATAATTTCTTAGTTTTTTATAAAAAATTCACAATAAAAGAGAGTTGCTCTAATACCACTTGTTAGTCCCTAATGACACTTAAGAGGAGAGTGAATTGGTTAAGTGAATTTAAAGAAAATTTTTAGAACTTAAGAAGCACATTTAAAAGATTTCAAATTGAATGATTAAATTTAATGACAATTTAAAAAATCTTATTCAATCAATAAAGTGGGAAATAAAAAGTATAAAGGAAGATAGGTTGCAAAATGATTTTATCGTGATTTAATAAACGAACTTTGCCTATGTCCACTCCTAAAATATCTTTTAAGATTCCACTATTCTCTTCTTTCTACTAGTTAAAAAGGAAGCTTCTTATAATAACCTTTGATTGACAAAGCGGAAAATAAAGTTAATAGTTTTCATGAAAATAAAGTATGAGAACTTTATTTATGATAAATGAAAATTTCAAAATTTTCTTTTAGATTTGTGGTTGATAATTTGATTTAGTCATAACCTAATAACAAGACTTAAGTAACTAATTATTGTCATTAAGTAATGAGTTTATCATAAGTCTAATGAGCTCGACTTGAACCCTTATCAACTTAAGTTAAATTCGATGACTTTGGGTAGCATTGAGTAGAGCTTGGGCTGTTTTGTCATTTTTACCACATGTTTTATCTACTTTTTTTTCTCTCACTAATCTCCCACTTGCCTCATAATTTTTTTTAGCGCTGTCACTGGAATGCTCGATCTTGTGACATTTGTTATAAAGCTTGAGTATCTCTAAGCTTCTTTAATGTTGTAGTTTTTTTTCATTCTAGTTTTATGTACTTTTTTAATCAGTTCCTTTTCACCAAAACTTTACCATCAGATCTGAGAGCCCTAGTTCATATTTGGACTCTTTTAGTTCACATCTTGTGTTTCATACTCTTTCATGGAATATCTTTAGAGCTTAAGGAGGTCTGCTTCATATTTGAGGTTGTTTTCTCTTCAATATTGTATATTTGATAGGGTATTTTCATTACTACTACTCCAACTTCTATTGATAATGATAAAACTGCTATTAGAGCAGTGAAAGGACTGATATGTGCTGAACTTAAGCCTCCACTCTATAGCTTCACGGCAAGCTTTAGTAAGAAATGGATTATTTTCTAGGTTTTTGTACAGTTGGTTTTGTTCTTTTTTAGAAAATAAAATGGAAATTTCCTTATCATCCAAGATAATGATAAGAGTATTTTCTTTAACAAGAATAGAAAAAATAATACAAGAAATAGCAATTGAATTGTCTTTTATTTCTTTAACATAAAACAATGGATGGAATGATAGGATTTGTAATTATTAATTAAAAAACTGTTGGTTCACATAAGGATTTTGACAAGAAAATTGCCTAATAAGAGAATTGGTGTAATGATCCAAAGAAATAAATGAGTATCCGAATCTTTTTGAATCGATTGTTAAGAAACTCATAGTTGTTGTTATGAACCATTAATTCCTTTCTATATAAACAATAATTACAATAGAAACTTATCTTGATCCATGACAATTAGTTTGTCATTATGTGAAAAAACAAAGCCCCTTTTCTTGTGACTTTTCCCCTCTCCTTTTCTTCTTTTCATATTCTTTGATGGTCAAGAGTACACTAAAGTTTTATGGTGCTCTTCTTTAACTTTTTGTAATCATCAGCTTTAAAGAGAGACGGGAGGGATCTAAAATCCCTTTTGATTCTAATTTTCTTAAATCTAATAACCATCATATTGGACCTGCTTCTATTAGAATCAGTCCAATAAATTATATAGGCCACTATAGATTATTAAGATAATCTAACATTCTCCCACTTAGCCCTTGCTATGATTTGGTAATTCAATAACAAACTATAAGGGGTGCACTATTTATTGAATCTATTAAGGTATCATCCTTAAGTAAATTGAAATGGTCAGATCATAGCAGTTACATGTAATTTGGCAACATGATTCCTTCCATATATCATATAACTAACTCAACTCAAAATAAATTTAATTAAAGAATACTATAATTCTCAACTTTATATTCTTTCAAAAGACACAACCTGTCATCACTCTAAAATAAGTATACAATATAATACGAAACAAGCAAACAAGCATAAATATAACTTTAATTAAATTCAAATGTGTTATAATAATATGAGCAAGTTAACCATATATGTGTGTACATATAATACTACCATGCTAATAAGGACTTATCTATAATGCCTATATATTTAACATGGACAGAAAATATTTTAGGATGAAATCCTTTAGTTAACGGATTTGTTATCATTATGTCAGTATAAATATGCTCAATTGACACTTTTATTTTTGCACTTACTTTTTAACAAGTACTTTAAATCCATATGTTTTGCATCCTTTAATTACTTATTATTCTTAGAGAAGAAGATAGTTGTAGAATCACTGTAGTAAATTTTTAGCAGCCTTGTTATATTGTAGACAATACTAATATATAACATAAAATTTTGCAACCATGATACATGAATAGTGGCCTCAAAGCATGCCAAAAATCTAGTATGTATAGTGAAAGTAGCAATAATGAATTTAACTAGCCAACCACCTTGAGGTGATCTAACCTTTTTTACGTGAGCATGTAATTCTTAGTGCCTTATATACACATAAAGACTTCATTTTTCAACTTTTTAATGGTCCATTTTAGCTTAAAATTCCAATAGCAAGATTGATATCCAATTGAGTGTATATTTGAGCATGTATCAAGCTCCTAACCATTGATACATAGGAAATAGATTCCATTGCCTCCCGTTTTAAACTGTACTTGGGACATTACATTTCACTAAACTTGTCCCTTTTTGAATTGCAACTATTCCTATAGAGCATTTTTTTTGGTCATAATTCTCTCTAAAACTTTATTTATATAGACTTTTTGAGACAATTATAATAATCCTTATTATTTATTAAAGAACATTCTTATTCTTATCATATAGGTTACCTCATCCATATCTTTTATTTTAAAGTTCATAGAAAGAAACTTCTTTATATCTTTTAGCTAGCTAATATCATTAGCAATAAGAAGGATATCGTCAACATATAAGACCAAAATAATAAATTTATCCCCTCTAAGCTTCCTGTAGATACATTGATCATCAATATTCTCTATAAAATCATATCACACAATGGTATCATTAAACTTAAGATGAAGCCTGCTTTAGTCCATATATCAAATTCTTTAACTTATACACTAAATTTTCCTTTCCTATGGTTAAGTACCCTTTTAGTTGATCCATATAAACTTCTTCTTCTAAGTTACCATTCAAATAGCAATTTTTACATCATTTGTGAAGCTCTAAATCATAATAAACTACTAAAGTCATAACATTCATTAAAGAGTTCTTCTTTGAAACTTGAGAGTAGGTCTCTTTATAGTTAATTCCATCCTTTTAAGTGTAACATTTGGCAATAGGTCTGGCCTTATCCCTTTTGATGTTAGTTTCAAGTATTGTTTGGTTTTGTAGGCTTATGTATAACCAACTTGCTTTGAACCTTTAGGCAACTCGAATCGCTCCTAAACTTTGTTAGCCATTGGCTTTAACTTTTCTTTTTTGGCATTAAATAATTTTTTAGAATTGCTACATTTTATGGCTTATTTAAATGAGACTAGATCCTCATTAATGTTTAAGTCATGTCTATATTTAATTCAGTAAGCTATATAATAAACCAAAACATTTTTATTTTCTACCACACACTCATTTATAATTTGCACATTATTAGTTGGCTTAGAACATATATATTTGTCTTATGGGTTTCAAATATTGATTTGTTGTTTCGATATGTTGTGCAATTTTGATACAATAAAGGGGATAATAACTTGAGGAAAAACATTTGGTGTAGGAGATTCCACCTGAATTTCTCAAATATCCACCTTTCTGATTCCCCACTACTACTAAATTGACCATTCTTAATTAAATAAGCATTACCAAACTTAACTATTCTTGTACTTTGGTTAGGAAAATAAAATACCCTTTTGAATTTTTGGGATAACTAATGAATTAAACACTAATAGTCCTTGCATAAAGTTTCTTTTCAGGTAGAGTATATATCCTGTTGCCAGGGAAACCTAAAATGTGAAGGTGTCTCAAACTGAGTTTCTTTCCTATCTATAGTTCATAAGGAGTCTTAAGAACTAGCTTACTAGATACCTTGTTAAGAGAATATTCAGTAGTCTTCAGTGTATGCATCTATAAGAGTAAAAGTACAACCTTCCATAAATAACGATTATTTCTTTCAACTACGCCATTTTATTATAGTGAATAGGATATTGTATAATATGTTCATATTCCTTGACTTTCAAGAAACTTTACAAATGGACCCGAGCATTGTCTACTTTCATCAAACTTGCTATAATATTAATGACCTCAATCATACCTTACTACTTTTATTTTTATGTTTAGTTGCTTTTCTAACTGGTTAATAAATACCTAGAGGACATCCACCGACTAAGAATTTTATGCAACAGATACATGTAATAATACCATAAGAAGTCGTCAATAGAAGTGATGAAATACTTTTCACTATCCTAACTTGGAATGTCAAAGGGACAACATATGCCATTGTGTATTAACTGAAGGAGTTGATTGCTTCTTGTAGTTTAGTTCTTGGCATGTGTTTGATTAGTTTACCTTTAATGGAATTCACACAAACATCACATTTAGAAAATCTAGTTAAGGTAAGATTTCACTTTTTACTAACCTTAACATCCTTTATTTGTATATGTTACCTAACCTTTGATGGCACATAAAAGTAAAGCACTTATTATATGCACTTTGTTTACTACCAAACCATAATAGTACTTATATTTATATAGTAAAAAAAACATTATTTTCATTCTTAAAGTCAAATCCTATATGATCCATCTTTCTAATAGAAACTAGATTCTTAGCAGATTCAAGAATATAAAGACAGTTTTATATATCTAAACGATAACCAGTGTTTAAGATTATTCTATACATTGTAATTCTGTCTATTCGTGCCTTCATTATATTCCCCATATACATGAAATTTTCAATTCTATTTATAATTTATATTAGAAGGAATCCTTGCGTAACATGTGACGCATAAAGTCACAGAGTTGGTTCTGCATCACTTAACTGTTGGTTTTTCATGAGTTACGGAGCTGATCTTACATCAGTTACCATAATAGGTTAACTGCTATAAATTGGTAGTTACGGAGCTAGTTTTACATCGCTTACCCATAACAATTTCCGCTAGCACTATATATATAGAGTTGGTTCCACATCGCTTACCTGTAACAATTTTGGCTAGTGCTATATATACTTCATACATGCAGCGGACGACTCACTGAACTACTAACAAATATAATACCACCCATTATTAGTAGCTGACACCCCCCAAACACTGCTTGCATGATCAAAATACTCTAACCAGTATAATAACATATATAAAACCTAACGATGTACCATACGCTAAAACTTCCCTTCCTTTTTATCACCAAGTAACATAATTTCAATGTAACTTCAATTATATAAAATTTAACTTTCAAGTTAAAATTCATATATTGTTAACACATAAAATTATGCTCGCAATATTCACTTGTAATATATCATTCACATAAAACTCAACATAAATATTCATTTCATGATAAAATAAAATTCGTTTGAATAAAATCAATTTAAAGTACACTTACTACTTGCTAGTTTCCTTTTCACCACTTCGAAATCCTTCAGTTGGATTCTTTTTTTTATATAAAAACCTTATACGAATATATTCAACTCCTTAATATATTTTCCAACCAAATACACTATAAATCATTTCAACTTCATTGCTTTCCGCATATACTCCATATACTAATTTTTTCAAATAATAACATAACACTTCATTTAATAATTTCAATGCCACAAATACACTTAGTGACTCTCCTTAATCACATTCACATGGTCATTACGTCGTAACCATACTTTTATACCAAAAATGCCCTTATGGTCAAACTTCACATATTTTACATTAAAATTTTCCAATTTAATTCCTTCTGATTGCTAACACTTAAGACAAATCCAAATTCACTTCCATGACATTTTAATACACATATTTAAGCTATACATTTTCATTCATAAATTTTTACATAATCATGCACCTTTGGCCGAAATTCAACCAAAATCAATTCTTTTTTCATTTCTTTACTTCATTAGCATCAAAATCATGCTATGAACATCGTAAAACATCAAAATAGAATTTTGCATCATATAAGATTAAAAACCCTATCCATGGCCGAAATTTCATCTATTCATTTCCATGGTTTTTCTTCCATTCTTTCATCATTAAACTAACTTCCTAATGTCATTCATTAATCTTAAATCATTAAATGGTAAAATAAAACACTTTAGGTAATGGATCCTACCTTTGACCAAGGTTCCACACACTAGGTTTAGTGATTTTCTTCTCCTAATAACTTCCAATGCAATAAAACCCTGATACCACATTATAAGGGTGTAATTCACACCATCAAAATCAAAACTCAACTATAAGACAACAAATCCAAATTTTCAACAAAACTAGTAAGCTTACCAACCTATTTTCTTCTTATTCTTCACTTGGATGGCTATGGGATCTTATTGGATGCTTGATTGGAGGTAGAAAAGCATAAAAACTCCTTGGATCACTTCTCCATGGCCTAGCTGAAGCTCTCTCTTCTCCTTTTTTCTTTTCTTTTCTTTTATTTTTCTCTCTCTTCCTTCTTTTTTTCCTCCTTGGTCAAATCTCCACCTTGGTTTCTTTTCTTTTCCCTTTCTTTTTTACTCTCACTTTTAGTCTCATAGTTAACACTAAAATGACGCAAAATGTGACAAAAGCTTGCTTTTTATACTCATTTAGTGTATTACACATATCACTTTCTTATTGGCCATCACTAATGACTCATCACCATTTAATTAATGATTCTTAACCCTTAAGAAAGCTTCTAATTGGTGATTAAGTGTGACTCACTAATCCAATAACACCATTTTGTAAAAAAAGATCATTTTTTCACTTGTCGAATTAAACCGATATACTTTTTTAAATAAATACAAAAAATATTCCATATAATTATAAACCTCAAATTGAACTCGATATACTCTAATTAAACCTAAAAACCCTTTAATTGCATGCTTAAAACAATTTAATTGGGAACATTACCCCAAAAATCCACTTTTTCCAGTACGGGTCTTTTGATCCTAAAATTTTCGAATTACCTGAATTTTATTCAAACAACCTCCGTGTTGACCCATTTTAGTTTATAGGGACTTCAATCCTAATTTTGAAGCTTTTCATAGTATTTCAAAATTGTTTGGTAACTTTTTTGGTTACCTGAAAGAATTTTCATATTGAATTCGAAATTTACCAAAAGTCATTGAAATTGTCCAAATTTTTTTCAAAAGTGTTAACTAAATCTCTAAAATACATTTCGGGGCTTTAAAGCTCATTCAGACTCATTCCATAGCTTTTTGAAGTTTTCAAAAAATTTCTAACAAATTTTTGGTTGAGTCCAAAACCATCTTCGATCTATTCGTGATCTCCATTATAAACTCAATAATACATTTAAACACTTAAATTACTCTAATATATCATAAATAGAGAATACTCTATAAAATGCATGTACAACACATCACACAATACAATAATCAAACTAGTATATTACAATTTGATAATTTAGATGTCTAAGATGAGCACGCCAATCTTCTAACTTGACCAAAAAGGTAAGTGCATTCAAATAATTGTTCTATTAAAGTACATTACATAACTTGTAAAGACCTAACTCATTAGTTCCATAAAACATTATTTTCTTGGTAATCTATTTTTTCACAAGATAATAATCAGGGTGAAATTCAAACAATTATTATTATCACAATAAAAATTTTAAACTGATAATAATGGCTTAATTATATTTGACATATGTAAAATATTATTCAAGAAAAATGAGTTGGAAGGGGATTTTGTGAAACTAGAACCAATACAAGAAATGTTCAATATGTACCATTGCCTACTACTAATATATCCTTATTGGGGATGACAATAGGTCTAGCTAGGTGGGCTGAAAATTAGTATCTAAGCCTGAACCCAAACATAAGCCTAATCAAGCCCTAAGGTATGTCGCCTAAACCTGAGCCCTAACTTGGCCTAATTTTTTTCTTTTTAATTTAAAATTTGAAAATAATGTCATTTTTTCAAAACGATGTCATTTTTCCCAAAACTTTTAGGCTTCACAAAAATTTTTAAAGAAAAAAACTAAAGCCAGGATCGAAGCTCAGTTAAATTAAGTCGGGTCTATTGACTTTGGGTTAGGCTAGGCATACCTTGACCTTAATTGTCTAGCCTAATCCTTACCCTTTTTCTCATCCAAAATATAAAAAGAAACTAAGTTTGGAGTGACATGATGACTAGCATCGATATTAGAGTACTAAGTAATAGGATAATCAATCATATAATTAGAGTTTATGTTTTTTTATTCAGATGGAAAGATGGAAAAATTTGTATGTGGTTTAGGACCTACAAAACAACTTGTATTAAAGGAATGATTTTTCCAAAAAAAAATTACTACTAAACTTGGATCTGCAACCAAAGGTTATGTAGTTATTATATCTGCAAATATGGCACGTAACAAATGACTGACAATTTGAGAAATGTCTTTACTAAGTAAAGGATCCATATTTACCTCTATTCCCATATCTTCAACCATTAAAATTTTACTCTATTGAAAATTATTTGAATTTGTAGAACATGCGCATTAGGCAACATTCAATGTGGGCAAATAGTTTTGTTATGATATGAAAAGTAGTTTATAAGCAACCAGTTGGCTATATAATTCATTGAATGATATATGTTCTACTATCTATTGAAGACCTCTAATAATGCCATTATATTTAACTCCAAGTCTACAAAAAGTAATAGCACTAAGCTCTATTAGAGTGATTGCTTATCTTGCCAATGGTAATGAATCCACAATTAACTTTTCTTGAAAGAGATATTCATAATATGTTTGTCTTCTTTAGAAAGATTATGAATTTTAACATGAAATTGTGTTCTTTGTGCATGACTAACAACACCATATGCAGAGCATAGCTAAAGCATTCCAATTTTCTAATGATTATTTCAAGCCTATTAAAAATTGATTAATTTCTTTTTTAATAGAAGATAGCAACCATGAAAATAAAATTTAAGCTTTATTAAACTAAGTGATGCATGCGAGATTGGTTTCTATTTGATTATAAGAATTCAGAATTTCTTTTGATGGGGATGGTTTAGTTTCATTAGGGATACCATAAAGATTGTAAAAGCTTATAAATGGAGTGAACTAAAGTTTCCCCAAGATATAATTCTTTTAGGTGAGTTTAATTGAGAAAGTCTTATTGATATGGGTTGGACTTAAAGGTAAAGAATTAGAAAATATATTTGACAAAAGAGGAGTGTAAGTAGTCTTAGTAGAAGTAGAGGTAGTATTGGATTTGAAGAAAAGGAGATTGAGTAAGCCACAATTTTGGTATGATACCAACTCACAATATTAATAAGAATTCAAAAGATCTATTATCATTTACAAGATACAACAGTTCTTATATAAAGGGATGCAAGTAATAAATTTATCAAATTAATAACAAACATATAAAAAATTGAAGTGTAGTTATCAAATGTTTATTCTTAATATAAAGATGGCAAAGCAACCTAAGCCTGGGCTCAACCTAAGCTGACTAAGTTTAAGTTTAGGAGTGTTAGAGCTGCTTGAATTGATTTGAACCGATTTAGCTAAAATACTAAAATAATATCATTCCCAAAGCAAGCTTTTTAGTTACACATCAGATTGAGCTAAGCCTAAGGCCAAGCTCATATTAGATTGTTACTAACTCTAGTAGTAAAGATACAAAACTACTAACTATAATATTATCATGTGAATCAGTTGCTACAAACTTAACATTTATAATACATATAAAGGTAAGCTGGCATATACTTACAACGTCAAAATAAAAATTACTGTAATAAATTCAAAAGTGCCTATCCTTTTGAGATTTTTTTCAATTTAGTATCCAAGCTTTAAAATTTTTAATTTAATGACTAACCTTTCAAAAATCATACAATCTAAGTCAAAACATTGTCTCCATTAATTATTTGATGACGTGACTAATTATAAAGTGGACATTTGACCTGATAAATGAATATCTATGTGACAATTGGTAGACACTTAGAAACCTACATATAATTGTACCCAAAATAACAAGCAAATTATTTAACTTGTTTCTTCCTTGGCATACATTTACAATGACTCCCTTTTCCCTCATTGTAGTTGTTACTATAAGACTTTTCTCTTAATAAGCAATATATTAAATTGGACTAAAAGGTAAACTGATAAGATAAGAGATTTAAGTTTTTAAAAGGTTTAAACAGTATTAAATCATCATAAAAGTAGTTAACAATTGGATAAAATTAAATAATTTAAATTATAATGAAAGAAGATTGTCCTTACCAATGGAAAATTTTAAAGTTTAATTGAAGAAAAGATTGATAAAGAAAAAAATTAACTTATTTTAGTTTGGAAAATCAATTAGGTTACGAAAACTGACCGATTGATTAACAAATTGATTGATTGTTAACAACAGGGGTTATCAAAGTAAATTGAACTGAAAATTTGAAAACTGAACTAAAAAGTTAATCGATTCAAAGTTTTCAAGGTTAATCATTGTTAATAAGCAATTTAATAGTTTTGTTGTCAAGAATTTTCACAAGAGCAATAACATTTCAATAAAAGACCTACCATCATTTTTATACATCAATCCAGTATTTCAAGTTGGTGTTAAACTTTCTTTTTTCTTTTTCTAGAATGAAGCTCAAACTTCTCTCCAAGGATTCCCTTATATTGTTCTCAAATAAAAATAGTTCCATATCCCTGATCAATTCATGATGAAACCTCTAAAGCTATAACTCATCTGATTATTCCTAGACAAAGAGTCTCTTTTCCATCATTTATCTTGTTATCTTTCCATCCTTTAAATCTAACATAGGATTTGATTAACAACTCCTATCAAGAAAATTTGTAAATAAAGGATCATATACTTGGCATTTAAGTAAGAATCTTTAGTACAAAATAAATTCCAATTCACCTTGTCCTCAAGCAAATTTTGGCCTGCAGTCTAAAGAAAAATACAATAGGTGCATAGCTTCACCACCTAAAAACTAAACCTTAAAGGTCATCATTATCACATCTATGTACCTAATTTTTGTGTGCATTGTAATGTTGGAGTAAATTTGATGATGAGTTACTTATGGTTGCAAAAAGCTGGGAAGAAACAAGCTAAATGAGTTATGGGTTATGGGTTATAGTTACACTTTATATAAGTTATTTTAGGTCCAAATCTACTTAAGTGTCTACATTTCCACCAAGAATCATACATATGTCCAATTGATCAGGACAAAAGGGTGACTCCTTAGCCACATCAACAAACAACTAATAAAAATAACATTTTAACTTTGGTTGTATGAGTTTCAAAAGATTAGTCACTGAACTCAAATCTTTTAAAAGTTAAGAAATTAATTAAAAAATTCTAAAAGATTAGCTACTTTTAAATTTGTTATGGCTAAGAGTTAATATTACCTTATGGACGAACTCTACTTTTTAAGTTTAAGCAGCATCTTCAAGCTGTTAAGTGTAAACTATACAATGGACAATAAAAGAATATGAATAATGCAATGGAAGAATATATCAAACAGATTTGTTGATGATTTTAAAGTCACATCTACATCCTCTAAAATTATATGAAAAATAAGACTTTACTTACTAATGATAACATAAAAGTGCTAGATGAAAAAGGTGAGTAAGATCGTTTAGAACGACTTGGCAGTCTAAAGTTTTTTTTTAGAATTTAAAACAATTCATTTAATAAAGAAATGTATACATCTGGATAGAATGGTCTCCCTCATACGTGAGATAAACCATTTGACACTAAACCAAGTTAAAACAAAATGGTGATGCACAAAACGAAACTAAAGCAAGGTCGTTTTACATTTAGGGTATAACAAACCCCCACTTTCTCGAGCCCTTAAGAAGTTTCTCGAATTGAGGGGAGGAGGCGATGGCGAGTCTCTGGCAAAGCGCTGGCAATCTACTTATTTCCCCAGGTTCTTCTACATTTTACTCTGCTCCAAGGATATTTCAAGACTCAGGTACCCTACTCTTCCTTGTGATTATGATGACTTTTAGCAATTAGGGAAAAACTTAGTTTTTCCTTCTCTACAAACTCTACTCTGACTATTTCTCTCTGCTTTGAAGATTAGAGGAGACGGCCGCTGCTCAGGTAATCATCTCTGCTAATTGTATTCTCGCCCTTTTTGAATATGAATCTTCACAAATAACCCTCTAACTGTTGGTAACAGGGACTCAGCGGCGATCCACCAAGCATAGAGCAACTTGTATGAAGTTTTCTTAAGAAAGCCCCCTCCTTTCCACCAAGTAAGTTCAAAAGCGAATAATGTCATTTTTTTGTAAATAGGTGAATTTCTGAACTGCTAGAATTTTTGATCAGTCCTGCTCTGTACTGATATGAATCCATGGAATGAATTAGTATTGAGTAACTATGTATAAGAAAAATCATCAAGGACTAGACTGTCCATGTGAGAGCCATGCCTCTACTGCAATGTAGGTTCAACTGATGCAAAATTAGTTGTTCCCTTATGCTAGCCATAGTAAGATCTGTAAGGGAGAATGGAGTATTTGATTGCTCTCTAAACCTTCTGTTGTTCCTCTTAGTCCAAATTGTTTAAGCACATATAGTAACCGAGATTATAATGATATCCCTATTATATTTAGAAATATTCAGATGAGATATTTCCAGTAAGATATCTGAGAGCCTGCAGTAGAAAATTCTAGGAATACATAATGTAGAGATTCTAGACCAAATCTCTTTGGAGAAAGCACACTCAAAAAAGAGATGGTCTCTAGTTTTATCCTCAAGATTACATAGGGTGCACATTTTAGAGGAGGATAGGAACTTCGACCTATCCATAGTGATGAGTCTATTCAACATAGCTAGCTAGAGAAGAAAATTGACATTATGTCTAAGAACCTTATTCCAACTCAGGGGGTACCATCCTACCCTATTAGCAGGCCCATCCCTAATATTTTTTGCTTCCTTTATAGTTATATCTGAAACTGGGATCCCATTCCATAGGTAAATATCCCTCTCCCTATGGCTTCTAAAATATGGAATGGACAAGTGTCTAATGTCATCTGATGTTAGCAACCAAATTCTATTTCTAGCTATTTCTAGGAGCTTGGTTTTCTTACGGAACCTCTCTAATAGAGTTCTTGCCATTTGATTATGAATTAAAGCTTCTTGCCTTATCCAGTTGTTATACCATAAAGAAATTATTTCCCTTGTCCCTATTTGACAAGTGATGTTCTGCTAGACTTCATCCCTCATTCTTAGAATCTAGTTAAAGAACCAAGTGTATCTGTCTTTGATTCTTAGAAGCCAAAAACTCTCATGTTTCAATATATAGATGTGAATCCATTTGATCCACATTGATTGTTTTCACCTAAAATTCTCCAAATCCTCTTGAACATTAGTAGTCTGTTTTTCTTGTTAATTGATTCCAAGCCTAAGCCTCCTTCTTCTCTCAGTTGGCAAATAGGCCTCCAACTAACTTTTTCTATTCCTTTCTCACATTCTTTTCCCCCATAGAAACTGGTTCATCAACTTTTCAATTGATTTAATCAGTCTTTTGGAGAGAATAGGTACGAACACCAGTAGGTTTGCATTGAGATAATAACTTATTTTAGAAGCTGAAGTTTTCCTCCATAAGATAAGGCTCTATTAGACCATGAATCCAATCTTTTCTGAATTTTTTTATTAAAGGGATACATTCACAAAATCTTAGTCTCCTAGATTAAATAGGAATTCCCAGATATAACAGAGGAGGATCTTTGCTTTCTATTCCCGTAGCTAGTGACAAGACACTATAAAGATGAGAAGTACTTCTGGAGAGAATGAGGTAACTTTTCTGAAGATTAATACATAGACCTAACACCTCCTTAAAGGAATTGAGGATACTCATCAGTATAGTGATTGAGTGAACATTTGTCTTGCTCAGAAGGATAAGATCATCTGTAAAACATAAGCTTGTGAGGGAGAGTTTCTTATATTTAGAATGAAATCTGAATCTGGAATCTTTAGAAGTGTTATGCTTCAGAATATGAGTAAGGACCTCCATGTAAATTAGGAATAGATAAGGGAACAGAGGATCCCCTTGCCTAAGCCCTTTTCTTCCTCTAAACAGCTCCGTAGGATTCCCACTTATTAATAAACTATAGGAAGCAGTAGTAATGCATTCTTGAATCCACCTTTTCAAAATATGGGGGAAATTCATGACCTTCATGGTTTGTAGCAGAAATTTTCAGTTCATACTATCAAAAGCTTTCTGTAAGTCTACTTTAATAGAACAGTTTTGAGGGTTGTTTCTACAGTTATACCCTTTCAAAGGTCCTGCACTAGAAGGATGTTATCCCCAATATCCCTGTCTCTCTTAAAAGTTCCTTGATTCTCACTGATGAGAAAATGTAGTAGGTCTTTCAGTTTATTTGCCAAAATCTTGGTTATGATCTTATAGAGGAAATTTGTACAGAAAATAGGTCTGAATTTACTCTAGGAGGTAGGTTTGGAGTTTTTAGGGAGCAAACAGAGAAAAGTCTTGTTTATCTCCTTAAGCAGTACTCCTTTTAGAAAAAAATTCATGCACAACCTCTTTAACTATCCCCCCACACTACTCTAGGATTTTTGATAGAAAACCCCATTCAAACCATTAGGTCCAGGGGCCTTTAAGCCATTCATATAAAAAAACAACCCTCTCAATTTCCTGATCCGAAACTAGTTTAGTTAACAAAGAAGCTTCATGTTCAGGAATTTTTGCTTGAATATAGTGCTTTAGGTCAGCTCCAAACCCTAGAGGGGCAATATCTGAACCTAGGAGATTTCTGTAGAAATTCATTGCATTCTTAGCAATTCCTTCTTGTCCATAAACGACATCTCCAGCTTCAGTTTTGATGGAAGTGATTCTATTCATATTCTTTCTAGCTAACACTGAATTGAAAAAGAACTTAGTACATCTATTCCCTTCTTTTATTCAATTGATCCTGGCCCTCTACTTCAATAAAGAGCATTGATTGTCTACCAATTGTAACAGTTTTTAAAGGCTTCTTTTTCAGTTGTAGCTAATGATTCATCAATAGGATTTTCTGCCAACATTTTCTGTATGACTGAAAGATTATCTCTAACAGTTTCTGTCTCCTTAGAGATATTCTGACCTCTTTTTGAGTTAAGGCTCTTTAATTCCTTTTCAATAGACTTGAGCTTTTGGAGGCATATATATTGTTTTGTTCCATAAAACTCACACTCCAACCCCTTTTTTATAGCTTCTTGAAAACCCTCCATATTGACCAGAAAGTTGTTAAACCTAAAAGGATGATAGGTTCTCGTAGTAGGAAGCAAATTTTCAATCCTCCTAGGAGTATGGTCAAAAATTCCAGAGTCTAGAAATTTTATTGAGCTTCCTAAGAATATAGTAAGTCATTCCGAATTAATCATTGCACTGTCCAATTTTTTCCTAATATGCCAAATAGAACTTTAATTGTTTGACCAAGTGAATATATGGCCCTCAAATTTTAAATATAGAAGTTCCACATCCTGCATACAATCAAACAAATCAGAAGAATAATTGTGTAGATTACAATTACCTTCTGCTTTCGATCTAAGGAGAGTGATGTTAAAGTCACCACTAACCAATCATAAGGCATTAATTGAAGCCTTATTTCTTCTTAGAGAATTCTAAAGTTTAGTTCTTTGGAGCATAGTGTTAAAACTATAGACAAAAGTAGCTAATGCATAACAATTTTCCATTTTGAAATAAAGCTAAATATAAAGAAACTACTGACTAGATTCTAGGGCCTTTACCGCCACAAAATCTCCATCACAAGCAATAATAATCCTTCCATAGGCATAACTTTGGTGATTTGTAAGAAACTACCATTTACCACCTAAATTACATAGTTTATTTAAATTAACTTCTCTAATTTTGGTTTCCAAAAGACAAAAACAAAATCCCTTAACACATTTAGTTTGGAGGGGTTATTTATTCCATGAAAATTCCACATAATCAGAGTCATACAAGGTTACTTTTACCTTTGGAGCCTTTCTTACTGCTCTTATTGCTTTTCCTAGATATTACTTGCTCAAAATGCTCCTCTTAAGAGTCTCCATTCTGCAAGTCTGCCTTTTGTCGACTTTTTTCACACTTTATAGGATCTTGATCGCCTCCACTTGGAGTAATCCCACTAGATTCCAAAACATTCTGCCCCTTGTTCATTTTTGAATTATTTTGGTTATTAGGAGGCTTTTGAAAAGCACCTTCTTGCTAGACTAAATTTGGACTCTGCTCCCTTTAGGTGTTCTTCCTATTTGTAGGAGAAACATTTTCGACCTGAACTATTTCATGGTTGTCCGATACTTGTTCTGTCTCCTCACAATCTTTGTTGTCCCCCGAAAAATTCTTTTCTATTCCCATCACCTCCCAATAGTCACCTCTAGTAAAGGCTTTGCCCATAAGTTTCCATTTTTTGCCTTAAGCCTTAAGAAATGGTTTCTATTGGTAAATAACCATAACTTTATCCTCTTTAAGAGGATGTTCATTTGCCAAACTTAGGATGTCTTTCATTTCCTTTGAAATATCCATACTCACACATAATCTAGCAAATCCTACCCTTTTCTTCAATGCAGTGTTTTCATCTATACATATTGGTTTCCTTAAGTAGCTAGCTAGCATATTCAATCGCTTAGTAGTCCAATATACTAAAGGAATTTTGTGAGGTTCACCCATAGAAGTATGTTCTTCATTTTGATTTTTTCCAATTCCAAGGCCAGTTGCCAATTTTGAAGAAATAAAGGAAGTTCATATATGTGCGAAGGGCCTTCTTCAATTACCTTTTGAGCTTCCGTTTTAGAAGAGAAGGAGATTATCAAGTTATCCTTCTCAGTTAGCATCACTTCCATGAGACCTCTTCCTTTTCAATTTCTCTGAGCCCATGCTTGTATTACTGGAAAAGCAGGCGTTTTGTCCATAAAAAAAACCAACTAGGCTAACTTCCCATGACCTCGCGCCTTCCTATACATTGTCAAGATTATAAGCAACAATTAGCTTCCCATCAATCTCTATGGGTGGACTAAAAATCATAGAAGAGCCAGAGTAGTCTCCCACAACTTGCTTCCATGTTTTCCTATGTCCACTTACAGTGTCACTTACGGTAGGGCTAAAAGTTTGGGAGAAGTGTCAAAGGGAGTGGTGGTAAAAGAGTGGGATGGGGAAGAAAGATGGGCTGTAGAAAGTTTAGGAGGGGATCAGGGTTTAGGTTGGGGAGACGGGGGGTAGGGTTGTTTTACTAGAAGATGATAAGGGTGGAAAGTCTGTGTCCATTTTAGGTTTGGAAACCTACAGGACATCAAGGAAATCAAGGAAAGAACTGGATATGGTTAAGGCTTGAGATGTTCTGATAGAGGAATGGAGTATTTTCAGATCTAAGATTTGGGTTGAGTGAGTGAAGGAAAAGATTAAAGAGAAGCTAGAGTTTCTCTCTCCATGAAGAAATATGGATTGTTCTTGGTCATCTAAAGTTACCCACTGCAAAATTGCTGTTCTTTTTCTTTTGCTCTCTTTTCTGTTGTTTTCTATCTCTTTTCCTAGTTTCTCTCTTACATTTGTTGCCCACCAATGCCTCTCTTGCTTGGTGTTTCTCACTAGTATTTTCTCTGTAGTTATTTGATTTTTGCCTCTTTTGCCTAGTTTTATTTCTTACCAGCATATCTCTTTTTCCTAAATTACTCCCCTAACCATAATATGAGATGTAAAATATTTTTAAAAACCCCTTTAAGTGGCAGTGGTGGTAGACAACCACTATACCGAATAGAAAACTTTTCCTAAGCACTGGATACATAAGTTTGGAAGTATTAGGTGGTCTAGCTTGTAAGGAAGACTTCTAGAATTATTAATGATAAAGATCAAATAGGGGAAACGTCTCCGAGATCACATGTTTGAGTTCTAAAATTAAGAGTTTTGGGAAATTTTCTAGAGATTCATTCATAGGCTTCGTGTTAATTAGTGCAAGGGCATTTGTCATTGCACTTTACTACCAATCAATCGAATTGAGTCTATCTTCTGAATTAAGTCGCTGATCCATTAATGACGTGCTCAAAATACGTAATTGATAAATTATTAGGTGTTTATTAAAAATTTAGGGTTAATTGTTTCAAAATACCTAAGTTTAGATAATTATCAAAAACTTTCTTTATAATTTAAACATTATCACTTAATTAATCCCTTAAAAAATTTTATAATAGGATCATTATATCATGACGTCATACCCAAATCTCTTCAGATGAGTTGAGAAGGCCTACTCCACATATATAGAAGCATGTTTATCTTCTATTAAGGCCTTCTCCAAATTAACTAACACATGCTTCATTGCATGCAATTCATCATTTTATGTGAAATAACAAATCAATGAGCAAACCTAATTTCAGCAAACTAACCTATTCTATCTACAATATAGATACTCTCGATTAGTTATGGATAATAAATTTATGGTAGAACTTGAAAGTAATATATCAAGTGGACTTACCTCTTAGAATTTTTGACAGAAGTTAACCAATTTAATGTTGTGTCTTTCAGTCATGTAGTAAGTACAAGTAACGTAAAGCTCAATACAATATAGGATGAATTTTCATGCTCAGTAATGCAGCAAGTATACGTAACGCAATTTTGGTGCTCAACATAGGAAGGAAATAAGTCAGGATGATCACCGAGCGAGCGTACAGACATAAGGGTCCACATTCGGCAGAATATATTTAGATGGGGTCCGACTAGGTGAGTGATGGCTATGTATAGTCTGTTGAGTCCCACAGAACAATAAAAAATAACAATTTTTATTTTATGAAATTTGTGAAATATGAATGACCACCGTGAGCTATGCAGCATTTTTCATATAGATAAATGTCTATACAAGTACAAAGTAAATGAGACAAAAGTGACTGGTAGTTTTGAGAGCAGAGAAGATGAAGATTCACCTTCCATTTGACTCACCCCATGCATAGTATAGGCAGCTTGAATTGCACGGCAATGTCGCACAGATCTTCCATAGCATCAGTATCTCTTTGCATTCTTCTGTATCTCATTCTCACCCATCAATTCTTGACTAGCCAACACTTGGTACCATCCTCACTAGCTCCATACCCTATAGGCGATTATTTGCTGGCTGCGGGCTATTAAGAGGAGCTTCTAACAAATATGAAATTACATAAATAGAAAAAGCAAAGCAAAAGGAGGAGAGGATGAGCCGCTGTATAAAATCAAAATGATTATTTTATAAGAAAGCAAGAAGAAAATATTATCTTTTGTACAAATATAAAGTTTGCTGGCTCTTTCAAAGAAATATCATTTCATACATTCAGCACGTGATGAGACCTGTTAAAAGTAACTAACCCAAAGGGATATTTATTAATTTTTAAAACACTAGCGACAAAGTGAATATGAATAAAATAACAAGAGCCTAATGTATTTATCTTTAAGTTCATTTCTAATTAAATCTCTGTTTTTTATTGTTTGAAATTTATTAGATTTATTTTGTATCATTTTTGGTTTATCCTAATTGAAAGGGATTAGCAATAAAATTTCATGCGGGCAGCAAATATCAAAGCTCATGATTATGATAGCTAATGATAAGTAGCAGAAAGGGTAAATACAAACTCTGAACTATCTCCATCATGAAAGAGTGACTAGTTCCAAAAGAAAATACAAGTGGTAGACAAGGAAAAGTACCCCGTACGCACAAGCAAATTAACTAATCAAAAGGGTTCATCAATTTGTATGACACAACCGAAGCAGTTCTAACATTGCTAGAAGCAGAATCTAGGGAATGCTCTCATCGGATCAAACATTGGAGAAAAGAAACATATTCAGAGATGGCCATTATGAAAGCTTCGTTAGTAAAAGAAGAAGAAGATCAGATCCACCTTTACCTGAGGAGGAGAAAGGTTTTGGAAGCCCCTTGATCTTTGTCCCTCTAATCCATTCGACAACTCTGATACCAACCAATCAGCAGTACGACTGTAGAAGAAGGGAAAAGAAATCAGAAGACACTTGACCCAGAAAACACAATGACCTAAATCTAGAGGATGCAACATACGCAAGTCAGAAACTTAACTTTGCAAGCGTCAGTGGTGGCGTGTTTGGAGCTGACCCCAGAGAGACGCATGTCTGTGCTGAGGGATTTTGGACGCTCATCAACATCATCGGAGCCAGACAACATATGAGAGAAGGTGGGGTTTGTTAACAAACAAAGGGTAACTGAAAGATGAATAACTTTTAGAGAAACCAGCAAAAGATTACCTTGCGATGTAGCAGTGATTTGGTAGTTCTTCGGCATGGCCATCTGGAGAAGGAATACAGAACCTAAGAAGTGCAAAAGATCTCCTGAAACCCAAACATGAGGTGCTATTATTCAAGGAGGAGACGAAGAAGAAACCAAAGGACTTAATCTACTTACCTGGAGGCAGATACAGCAGTAATCGATCTAGCAAAGTTGGCTTTCGCTTACCCTAATCGGAACGTCTGGAGGCGGAAAAGAAAAGGGATAAACGACTTTACCCTAACAATCGCGACTTTGTTGTAAGCTTAACGAAGTTGTTTCTTTTGTCACTGAACATGCGGCGTCGTTTGAAGTAGCGTGTCAATGTGTTTTGGACAATGTACACCCTTTACTATTCTTTTAATACAATACTATTTAACTTTTCAAAAAAAACTTGTGCGTGGCGAACATTGGAATGGCAATGTCCACTTTGCAGGCCAATAGAACAAAGCATTATCTAGTAAAAGTGTGGTATAAATAGCAGCTCTCACCAGACATTCCAATTACTATTTTTCGAGTTTTTGAATGTCACACAATCAGAGTACACTCTCCTGCCCACAAGAAAGTTTAACATAAAAGGCAGCAAAACATGATTTTTAATTTTCAGCATGTACTGACCACTACTATGGCTACTGCTACTATTTGTTATGCAGTCATGATCACCATTATCCTAGAGCTCTACAATATAATCATAAAGCCTACACTATATTTGACATCTCTTGTACTCAAAAATACCAGTATTGATTGCAAAGTGGCAACATAAATAAAATATAATGACAATAGCATCCAATCCCAAAACTGCCACAATCCAATTGTTCAGGAAGCATTAAACACTATAAGATCAGGAAATGCGGTGCATGCTATTCCAACTTTAAACACAAGAAAGGCGTAAAAATAAATTTTAAAATAAAAAAGAGCATGAAAGTCAGACAATTATGATGAAGTGAATATTGAACATGAAGTGATACTAGTGCTTCTAACTACTAGCCATTATGTACTAGAAAATTATGAAACCACATCTGAGGTTCAAGCAATCCAGTCATTCATAGGATCTGCTCTCATCAAATCTTGTTCTATCCCATCCATAATCAAAAGCATATCCTATGCAAGATTTCCTGGAGGAGATTAAAGGCATCATCAATCACCACCACCTGCCTGCATCGAGTGAGGACCATTGCGCCCAGTACTATTGTTATCAGAGGTTTGTGAAGGATCAGACTTCCATCCTTCGTTTCGATATTCTGAATTCCTGTCATAACTATTTCCACTCCCTTGTTGCTCACCAGCTCTACTGCTAACACTACCTTTGTAGTCATGCTCAGCATGGGCTCCAGCATTTCCATAACCAGTAGAATAAGATCCATCAGTTACACCATAATTACCATAACTATACGGTCCATACCCTTGACTTCCATACCCAGAAGCTCCACTCGCAGGAGCACCCATATAATTAGAAGCAGAATTGCCACTAATAGAAGGATTCCAAGGAGCAGGGGCTCCATAACTGGCATTGACACTATAAGATGACACACCAAAGGTGGCATGACTTTGACTACTCCTTAAGGCACCAGGCACTCCATAAGGCCCTGCAGGACCAATAAACCCTGTGCTTCCACTTCCATAACCACCAATACCATAACTTCCATAACCATAACCAACTCCATTTGGCATACCATAACCAAAACTTGCAGCAGTATAGCCAGAATATGGTGGGTAGCCACCAACAGCAACCGAGGGTTGCATATATCTGTTTCCATTCGTTCGACCATCGATACCATCCGTATTATCACCAGCGGCACCATACCCTTGATAGCCCCCACCCCGTCCCCCATAAAACGGGAATGCATCTTTTGGGAGAGCCTTTTTAACCTCTACAGATTTACCCTGCAATTCATGGAAAGTCTTGTATAGAACTCTTTCAACTGCATCTTCAGTATCAAAGGTTATAAAGCCAAAGCCACGAGGCCTATGAGTTTGCTGGTCGTACATTACTACCACATCAGTGACATGACCATAATTCTCAAAATACTGACAGAACTCTTCTTCCGTGAGCGAAGAGGGCAACCCGCCGACAAAAATCTTTCGGGTCTTAAAGTGTCCTTCATGGGCAGGGCCTCTAGTAGCATGAAAATTTCCATGTCTAGATGAGCCGTGTTGTTCTTCTCTAGACAAAGCCCTTTTTGCCTCAACCTGCATTGCCAAAAAGAACAGGGGTATGCACATGCACAGATTTGGAAACACATGTTCGAAAGAACAAGCAAAACTTTTACAAACCATGATCTCATAATGATCCCTAGTCATTTAAATCGCTAGCTATATGATATCAGAAAGCCATGATATGTGATTCTCAGAAATCATAAGAAAGAAAGCGAAAAGCATAAGCCCGTAGAGGTCAAGGACAAATTAAAGAAAAACGTGGAAATTCCAGAGAAATATGATTTCTGTTTCGGGTCCATCTCGCAATGTTAAAGAACATGGCACGGCATGAACATCATCAAAATTGGATGAAAAGAGAGGGAGAGAATTACGGTACGGCCATCGATTGTGTGAGTGTCGTGGATGACGCGGTCGAGTAGAGAAGGGTCAGAGAAGACGACGAAACCAAAGCCACGAGGACGTCCGGTCGACTTGTCCCGCATGATAACCACCTGGGAGACATCACCGTACTGAGAAAAGTGATGTCTCAGAGACTCCTCCGAGGTGTCCCACGCTATTCCTCCCACGAACACCTTCCCCTCCTCCCAATCCATTGCTTACCTCCTCTACCTTTGTAAGTATATCGCTATATGTATGTATATTTCTTTCCCCCCAAACCAAAGCCACACTGCAAGGCAACTGCAACTGCAACTCCTCCTCTTTGATAATTTCAGTTTATTATTGCGTAATTAGTTATGATAAATAATATATATGTGTCATGTGCGTATATATGTAGAATAGTGAAACTCGGAGAGAGGGAAGGTGAAAGGAGGGAAAATATTCAGTGGTTAGGGTTTGGTTTGTTTGTTCCGCAGCCTACAACCAATCGGTCCAATACCAACATAAAGATCTGTGCCTTTAGTCAACTAATTAAGTATTATTACCAAGCTAGCATCAAGGGGTGGTGGCGCAGTTGGCTAGCGCGTAGGTCTCATAGCTTCTGAGTTATCCTGAGGTCGAGAGTTCGAGCCT
>JANZXR010000009.1:12401891-12422816 GCA_027575705.1 Erythroxylum echinodendron
TATGCTGCTTCCTTTAAGGAAGTAAATATGTAACCACTTGATCCACAAATTTTTCTTGTCCTCCAATATCTACCAAAATCTTTTAAGAATCAAAGAACGATTAGATGTTTTAATGGATAGAATGTTCAGACCTCCTTCCTGTTTTGGAAAGCATATATCGGACCATTTCACCTTTGTTGCTCTAGGGTTACCATTCGAATGGCTCCATAAGAAGGTTCTAAGAATCCTTTCAATCTCTTTGATAATGCTTTAAGATGAAAAAATGTGGGAGCTCTAATACACATACAAAGAATCATAAACTGATTTAATAAGCTAGAGCTTACTCGTATAAGAAAGTGACTTATTCACCCAAGATTTAACTCTTTTCAAGATCCTTTCTAATAGGGGGTGATAATCAGCATAATTAAGCCTCTTTGTCGACACTGGGAGACCAAGATAGAGTAGTGGAGGATTCTGCAACTTTATGCCCGTTGCCTTTGTAATGGTGGATTCCAAGGTAGTAACACCTTTAGACAATAGAAAATGGCTTTTAATCAAATTTATATGCAACCCAAAAACAAGTTTAAAGACACAGAGAGCATGCAGAAAAGTTTCTATAGACTACAAATCATCCCTGCAAAATAAAAGAAGGTCAGCTGCAAAGCACAGGTTAGTGAGGCCAAGTTTCTTGCACTTTGTATGGTGTTTGAAATTGGGATTAGAAAGAGTCTCCTTCCTTATAATAGCATTTAGAATCTCCATGGCTAGGATAAATATGTATGGAGAAATGGGGTCTCCCCGTCTAATACCTCTTGTGGTTTTGAAATATTGTGAAGGGGATCCATTAATTAAGACCGAAAAAGAAGCTGAGGTAATGCATTCCATGACATTTGATAAATTATTCTGGAAATCCAAAAGCCTTCAACATAGATCACAAGAATTGCCAGCTGATACTATCAAAAGCCTTGTGAAAATCAATCTTCATAGTACAATTCGGGGAGCTATTATAAGTAGAGTAGCCTTTCAAAAGCTCTTGTACAACAAGAATATTGTCTTCAATATATCTATCAGACAAGAAGGAACTTTGGTTATCACTAATGAAAGGAGCCAAAACTTTCTTCAGTCTAACTGCTAGTATCTTAGAGATCACTTTATAAAGGAATTTTGGGCAAGAAATGGGACTATAGTCTGCAAAGGTTGATGGATTAGCCCCTTTTGGAATCAGGCACAAGAATGTTCTATTAATCTCCTTTAGCAGTTTCCCATTTCTAAAGAATTCATGTATGGCTTCCTTGACAAATCCACCAATAATATTCCAAGATTGTTGATAGAAGTAGCCATTAAAACTATCTGGCCCAGGAGTTTTCTTACCATTGATTTCAAAAACACATTTCTCAATTTCGCTATCCTCCACTAGGTTAGTTAACAGATCCAAATTAGAAGGAGACACTTGTTTAATGCTGAGATGCTGAAAATCTCGAAGAGTAACATTAGTTCTTGCCTCAGTGCCAAGTAAGGAGTTGAAGAATCTGAAAGCTTCTCCTTGAATATCTTTCGGATTATGGATAACATTGCCATTCCGGGCAGTAATGGAATAAATCTTCTTTATGTTCTTTCTAGATAATATCGAATGGAAGAAAAATTGAGAGCAAGTGTCCCCTTCTTGTAGCCAATTAATCCTGGCTCTCTGCAGCAAAAGGGAGGAGTGGTTACTTACTGCTTGAAGGTAATTGGTGAGAGCTAGCTTCTCTTTATCAATAGAGTTTGATTTTCTGGGTTAGAAGATAAGAGATTCTGCACCTTGGTCAACTCCAATCTGGTGTTATTGATTGTTTCAGCAGTTGATCCTTAAGAAGACTTCAGGAGCTTTAGTTCCTGTTTAATAACTTTCAACTTCTGGATACATTCGAACTGCTTTGTTCCGCTGCAACTATGCATAGTTCCTTTCTTGCAAGCTTCATCGAAACCAGGTTCTTTGGCTAAGTAGTTGTTGAACCGAAAGGGATGGTGGATAGCCACAGGTTTAGACAAGTTTGAGACAAGAATGGGAGTATGGTTTGAGAAAAAAGGGTCCATAAAATTAGCCAAGTTGTTGGGGAAATTTTGAAGCCATAAATCATTTACAAGGGCTCTGTCTAATTTCTTTCGAATAAACCACCTTGCTTTTTGTTTATTTGACCATGTGAACAAATGGCCAAAATATTTGAGATCATTTAACTTAACCTGCTCAACACAGTTTAACATATCAGCTGAGTAGTTTCTCAAGCTAATGTTGCCCTGAGCCTCAGATGCATAGAGTGTGGCGTTGAAATCCCCACATAAGAGCCACGGTTTATTAATATTGCCACTAACTTGTCTTATGTTGTTCCATAAATCTCTTCGTTGAAACTCAAAGTTGCTAGCATACGCAAAAGAGACATTCAAATCAATATTACCTTGCAACAGTAAGATTTGAAGGTGCATGGCCTGCTCAGTAGCCTCAATAGTGATGGATTTTACTCAGAGTTAGGTCAATAAAATTATTCACTCTTACTCATAATTCTTATTTGTATATTACTTTTCCCGTATTTACGATCTAATTTTGGATTTATATTTTTCTTTTTAAAATTATTTTATGTTTTAAATAAATATTCTTTTTTAAAACTATATTGTAATGATTAACAAGTTAAGAATATAATTAAATAAATCACAATCTTTAACTCGATTCTATCTATACTGTAAAATAAATTTATGAATCAACTCAATTGACTCATACTTTCTTTGAAAATATGCAAGGTAAGTCTTGGGCAAGGTTAGGAAAGACACCTACTTAGAGACTACTCTTGACTTGTCAATACTTTGCATCATTTTATTTTTATAAAGATCCACTCTTAACACTTATAAAATAAAAGAAAATAAAATAAGAGCTTTTTTGTTTTTACTTTGTTCAGAGTTTATAAAACGTTAGAAATAGGTTCCTTAAATAATCTAATTCATAATAAAATAACTTTTTTTAATTTTGTTTGGTTACGTAAAAGAAGAACTCATCCACTGTATGAAGTTTGGCAAGCACAATCACAGTCGACCTTCACCTGTGCAAGTTGAAAATTATAATCGGTGGTAAAACATAAGAAAAACAAAATCAGTGAAGCAGCATAGGATCCCTCGTGATCAACGGTCCAGAAACATTAACGCTAAAATTTTTTAAAAAGCGTCGAATACTAAATTAGTAACCAATCAATCAAAGGCTGCTTGTCTAAAGTCGCTGATGAATTATAACGGTCACTTCAATTCCATGAAACATAAAACTCATGAAGCCCTTCAAGAATCTCTTGACCGTTCTGTCCTTCTTTGTCCCTGTCTCTCTAACGCTCCTCCATTTTTCTTCAGCAATGCATCTGTTCCAGTAACCGATTCTCGCTCAATTTTTGGGTCCATTTAATAACCCAGAAACTGATCTATTGAGAGAAGGAGAAGAGAGTCCCTATCTGGGTGAGCAATGGGCTGCTTCTTTGCGTGTTTTGGTTCTTCCAAAGATCGCAGACGCCGCAAACGCCGTCTCAAGGTTCAAAACCGAGACCAGGTGAGGCCTTTCTGATTCTTGTTTCAGTTCACTCTCCTTCTTTCCTCATGGGGTTTTGTTTTATTTTTGATTCGCATATGAAACAGGACAGTATGTGATTCACATAGTTGGGGGCCCCTCTTATGTTGTATGTTTCTTTGGGTCTAAATTCAAAGATTTGAAGTCTTGATTGTCTTACCACTTCATTATAGCTTAAATTGACTAGTGCTTACAGATAAAATCAGGTGAAGTTACAGTAGAATCTACGGTTCCTTTTGTACATGGCCAATTTGACAAATCCATCAGTCCTGCTTCCGAAGTTAGGTGAGGAGCCGTGAACTTGGATTTGGTCCTCATTGTGCTCTTCTTTTCTCTTTTCTTGTGTTGTTTTTGTCATTTGTTTCGGACATAAATCTTGATGGTTTATGATTCCAGGGATAAGCCGGATGATCAATTAACTTCAAGTCCTCCGAGGAAGGTAACATTTGATCTGAATGTAAAAGCTTATGATCATGTTTCCCAGGAGTCGACTGAATTTCCTCCGGATAAAGGAGATGGTGGCAACATTTTTGGAAAGGATGATAGTTCAGTTAAAACAAGTAAATCTTGGTCCTCTTCATCCGAAGATAGTTCCATCACCAGCTTGGGGTCTCACCCTCCCAACCATAGATACCAGAATTTGAGGGACAGTGACGATGAATTGGACTATGAGCAGAGCGACACTGAGGATGATGAGGACAGTGATGGTAATGGTGGGTTAGACTATGACGATATCTGTGAGAACGATGCGATTATGGATTCGAGGCAACAAATGCCTAAGCATAAAGTGGTGACTGAGGAGACTGATGGTTCTGCGGCAATAAGCGGGTTGCCTGAGAGGGAAGTTAAGTTCAGTCAAAATGTTCGGGATAGGAGTGCTTATGTTGATTCCGTGCTGAACCCTGTTGAAAATCTTTCTCAGTGGAAGGCTGTAAAAGCAAAAGGGAGACTAGCATTGAGGCCGCAGAAAGAGAATCTGAGATCAGATCAAGAACCCCTGGTTTCGTTTGGCTTGGAACCTAGTTTCAGAGAATTGTCATTCAGCTTTAAATCAAAGTCTCATCAATCAAAGATGTCAAACCAAGAAATCGCAGTGGATGCCAGCTTGTCCAATTGGTTGAGTTCATCAGAACATACACCTACGAACAAGCCTAGCGCAACTGGTTTAGATACAACTACGCCTGAGAAAAGCATGCTACCGGGATCAAATTCACCTAAGACCTTTGAAGATAGACCTATTCTGGGTGCACTAACAATGGAGGAGCTCAAACAATTTTCTGCTTCTTCTTCACCAAGGAAGTCTCCAAGCCGCAACCCTGATGATATGCCAATAATAGGGACGGTTGGGACATATTGGAATGGTAGCAGCTCTGCCAAGGATTCTGGTTCTTCTTCTCCATACAAAGGAATACCAAACACAACCAGCAAGTACAGAGAGGTATACGCTAATTGAGATTTGCTGGGAAGCTTTTGAATTTAGATGGTTATGGAAAATAATCAAGTTTGATGGCTCTGCAGGATAAGAAAGTTAACTGGCATTCCACCCCATTCGAGACAAGACTTGAGAAAGCTTTGAATGGAGATGCTGCTAAAGTCTACTCTTATCACGCTTCAAATGTTTCCTAAAACAAGTTTGGAGTGCTGCCTTTTTTATTTTTTTTGGTGTGTGTGTGTTTATAGTCTTTTCTTTCTTCGTGAATGTGGGATACGTTGCTTGTAGTAATTCTTTTTAAGTGATTTGTTTGATGGTTATACATTTATTAACTCTATTTATAATTTCTATTCCTTTCCATTCTGCTTGAATTTAGACTAACTAGCTTGTGCAATTATATTCAGATTATAGGGCAATTACAGAAACTGACGTTCTTCTTTCCTTTTTCCTGCATAACTGCAAGACAAAAATAAAAGCAAGGTCTTATAAATGTTAAAAAATATCTACATTCATCAGATGCCCAAATGTATACAATACTATTGAACAAGTAATCTAAGCAAAATTGAAGATGATAGATAGAACTTTTTCTGTGAAATTGTTTTAGGAGACGCTTGCATTGTTCAGGAAAATTTGAACAAACTCTTGATGAATGCTGCCACAAAAGTTGTTAAATTTAACATAAAATAACTTTTAGGTTTTTCAGGCCAGTTATTAGAGAAGATAATGTTCTGGTAGTTCTTGCTCAAATCAACCTCTGAACCTTTCAAGATTATCTATTTCAGGAGGAAGCATGTAGATTAGTTGGTCATGTAGATTAGTTGGTTAAGTGAAAGAACCGTAGATTTGATGAAACTTGACAGAATGGTTGAACCGTAGAAGGAATGGGACTGTGAGAAAATTGTATATCAATTGAAGCCCTATGAGATTTGACAAATCTCTACTTTCTGGAGGTATGGGACCTGTAATTTTTTCTGAAAAAAAGGAAAACATAGTTCAACTTATGGTTATTCAATTCCAATCCGAGGTGGTGTTATCCCAGATAAATTGCTGGCTTGGAGTTGCAAAGAAATTAGTTCTTATCATTTTGGATAGGAGATAGGGACTGATATTGCCAGAGTTTATTCTCAGAAATTCGAGTTAATGGATACCTTTGAGGTTTGTTGATGACAGTTAAAGACAAGTGAGCTGGTGGCAAAGACCTAGTTCTTCTGGGATTGTCGAACTTAAACACGCCAAATTTTCCAGTAGACGAGGTTTCAAATGTATACACCATTCAACTTGTTTATTCCCAGATTCCTTCTTCCTAAAGAAAGTGGTCCTTCAAAAAAAATTGTATTCGAGTAACCAGTTGTGCTAAATTCTGATGAGTCATTATCTTATCAGGAAGGTCACAAATATCAGCTTCAGGCTCGCAGTTACGAACGTGGGAACTTCCATCATAAGAATGCAGGATAATAGAAGCTCTTTTAAAGATGTCGTACTTACACCTACTTTGCTTAGTTGATATGAGATTGCGGCGCTCTATTGAAAAATATAGTTTTGACATTCATTTGTTAGATTTTTCTAATAATGATATGCAATTATAGCCAACAAGAACCTTACGGACTTAAAACATAGCAACAAGTGAAAATGTTTTATTAAAATTAACTCATTTTTATTTGTAACCTTTACGGAACCTTGTTTTGTACATCGTATACATTACCATCTACGTTCGTTTTTCTCTTAGAAAAGCACTTACATCCAATGGATACAATACCATCAGTTGCATCTTAGTTAGTTTACGTAAATTCTATTTAGATCTCATGGTTTGAATCCATTTTAAAGAATCAATGTCAAGTATTATTTCATTAAAAGTAGTTGTGTAATCATCCATCAGTAATATACGTACTTTCCCTTTTCAATATGTAGCTCTATTCTAGTGGAGGCACAACATATCCTACTAGTGTGTTAAAGACTATGTCTCTCTTAAACCTTTGGTTGTACATTATGTATCAACTTGATACTTTTGTCACATATAGATATGATTTATGGATCTTGAACTTCTCTAAGTTCTTCCCCACTCTTATAACTTTCTTAAGAATAATTTAACTTTTTAGAAATGTAGCATGACTTAAAATAAATATCTTTTGTTTAAGAGGATAGTAAAATTGATATCTTACGCTCTCTTTTGTATATCATATAAATTTGCATGTACTTGTGAAGCTTATCAGATGTTTCATTTTTTACATAAGCATCACATCTCTAAATCTTTAGTTATGATAAGTTTGGTTTACAACCATTCCTTATCTTACATATATTTTTGTCAACTTATTTAGATGAAACTTTATTTAGAAGTAAATTGCAATTTCAAGGTATATCCCTACAAGAAGACAAGCGAGATTGCATGACTCATCATGGATAAAATATGCTTACTTCTCTCAGATACTCCATTTTAATGTGGAGTTTCAGGTGGAGTTCATTATAAGAGAATCTCATTCTCTTTTAAGTATTAAAAAACTCATAGTCTAACTATCCACCATCTCAATCAGATCTAAGTGCCATAATGCTTTATCAATTTGTTTCTCAATCTCAAATCTAATTTCTTTGAACTCTTCAAATGATTCATAATTTTATTTCATTAAATACTCATAAATATCTTGAATGATCATCTGTAAATGTAACAAAATATGAGAAGCCACCTTAAGCGTGAGTAGACAAATGATTACATACATTTGAATATATAAGTTATAGCAACTCGCTGGTACGTTCTCCTTTTCCACTAAAGGGTAATTTTATCATTTTATCCAAAAAACAAGATATACAACTCCTATATGATTCTTAATAAAAAAATTTTTTAGTAACTTTGTGATTATAGTTTTATTGATATGTCTTAACCTACAATGCCATAAATAAGAAAGATTTTTGGTTACTTAATTTTTCAATTTTCTATTTATGTTAATGATTGGCCTTTCAAAATATAATTTATACAGACCATTTGTAAATGATTTAGATCCATAATAAATATCATCTTTATAAAAAGACTACCTTTTATTATCAATAATATAGGCAAATCTATTCAAATCTAAATAAAAAATGGAAATAACATTTTTTGTAATAATTGCAATAAGATAACAATTATCTAGTTCTATTTTAAGGCCAAAAGGTAGAACTAAACTACAAGTTCTTATAGCCAATGCAGTAATAGTTACATCATTGCCAACTTACAGGTCCCCTTCACCTTTCCTTAATGATCTACTCCTTATTAACATCTATATTTCATTATAAATATGAGAACCATAACTAATATCTAATACCTAAGATTGTGAAACATAAGTAGAAAGATTGATCTTAATTACAAACATACTTGACGAACTAGATTCCTTAAGTTACTTGTTTTTCAACCTAGCAAGATAAGCTTTTTTTCTAGCCTCCATTAACTCCATGATGAAAAACATATGGCCTTGTTATTATTCTTCATCTTGTCACTACTATTATTTTTGCTACTTTAGCAAAATTCTTATATTTCTTGTTCTTATTCTTCTTATACCCATTTTTTTCTTTTTAGAAAAATCTACAATAAGAACATAATTGGCTTCCTTCTTAAAGCATCCCTATATGATCTTAAGCAAATTCAATAGTTTAAGCAAAGAACATCCTTTTTAATTATATGAAAGTTAATAATGAATTGTGAATAGCTTGGAGTCAGAGTCTAAAGCACCAAATTAATGCTTAACTCATAGACCATGATATAACCTAATTGGCCTAAATTTTTAATATAGTCAATCATCTTTAGTAAGTGTAACTCAACTCAAGTTCCTTTTGACATCTTGTATTGATATAATGCTTTACCAGTTTGAAGTCTCTCTACCCTACCTTATATACCAAATAACTCCTTAAGATGCAAAATTATAATAGGAGGATCTATTTTCTCATGATGCCTCTAAAGCTTAGACAAGATACTAACCAATGTCATAGATATTGTTTGTTCAACATTATTAATATGATGTTGATATTTCTTTCAAACTTTATCAGTTAGATCAAAATTAGGCTTTGGTTGAATTGTAGTGTCAAGAATATACAATTTATTTTCTTGCTTAAGAATAGTTTTCAAGTTAAAAATTAATATAGGAATTTTAGGTTTAGTAATCTTGTTAAAATACATGATGCTCCATAGGAACAAACTGTTACTCATTTTATCTAATAACCAAAAAGATATAAAAGAGAAAGTATTTTTTAAGTCATAAAACCAAATAAAATAAGGACTTAATAAATATTTAGTTACTCCCATTATTTTATTCAAATTAATAGATCTCACTAGTATTTCAGAAAAATTACTTTATCTCTAGTGGGCTAGGATTCCATTTAAACTTATTTGATTTTGAGTCAATTAACACACTAACTAAAATTAAATTGGGTAGATAACATCCTTATCAATCATATCTTATGTTACTCTTAATCTGTTAGGTGATAACTCTTGTCAAGAAATACTTTATATTTTATTCCTAACCGTGCCTTTAAATTCATTTGATAATGAATTACTCATCCAAATCATACAAATATAATCAAGTAGGACTTATTAATTTAAGATAAATATATTTATTTAAGGGGATTTAAGTTACTTAACAAGTCTTATAATAAATAGAACATTAGTTTTTATATTGAATAATGAAAAACAACAATCACATTCTAAATTTCTAAAAACAACCATGTTCTACTTTTTTTAAATAATCACTTTATAAATATATACTTAATATTTAATTGAAGGATTTAAAAGTTTTAAAATTAATGTCAATCATAATTAACATAATCTTATTATCCTAATTATATCTAATATAATTGAATTACAAAATATAACACTTTAAAACTTTGCTTGAATCTAATTAATGATTTTATAACTAATGTAACTTAGTAATATAAGATTTAAAAAACTAAATTAAATATCTAAAATATTCCTAATAAAAATTCACCCTCTTGATAACAATTTTCAAATAATTAGAAAACACTTCTCCATATTTATTAGGAATTCAAACAAATTTAATATTAATCTTATTAAAAATTATTCTAATTAAAAATAAAATTTTTAAAAATAAAAATAATAATAATGAAAGGGGGACAGTCTAGTGTATGCAATACATATGCCTCAGTTAATGTGCCAAGTATTGACTGGCATGTTCACCATACATGTCAGATAAACTATTCATCTATCCTCTATAAGGTGTATGTCTCAAACGCACACCATCATTTTCTCATACTAAACTTTCCCTCTCTATGTGACCATCTTTTTTGGTTTCTCCTCCAACTATTCATAGAGTTGTCAATTTATTCTTTATCGCCATTAATGTCTCAATCAGGAGTAACCTCACACATCATCTATTTCTTTCTCTATTTGGGTGTTTGTGCCACCACTAGCTTGCACCTCCCTATTAGTAGAAGGACCACCGTCAACGACACTGCTAAGTAACTACTGATGGTGGTGTTAAGATGAGACTTCTTAGCAGCTCTTGTAAACCCAAAAACACTAATAGTGATCAAGTTACACAAACATCTATTTTTGACTATTATTATGATCCTTTGTAAGAAATTAGAAGTCTAAGGACTAATACAAATACCAAAAACAAGACGGTAGCTTTGTAAGGATTAATCATAAATATTCAAGAAAAGGAGGTTGTTCAATGCATTGCTAAAATTGATCGCCTTTCTTCATGTTGTTGAAGTTGGAATATGCTTAATATATAAAGAACAAGGCTCAGAGAATATCTAACAACCTAGTATATATGTTTTAAGCTAAAAAGAGAAAATTAGAGAATATAGAAATATAATGTACTCGATGTCAGTGTCATATTTGTGTTAAGTATCAATCTTACTTTGGATGAGGAAATTGGAAAAAAAAAGAAGGAAATCGATATTGGTGTGGTACTTATAATCAATGCCAAACTCATTAGTATTTAGGTTTGCAATTGGGCCTAAGCCCAGCCCTGGCCTTAGCTTGGATTGATGAGCAATGAAAAATGATATTGTTTTTGGACAAAATGACATTATTTTTATTTTTATTTTGAAAAAGGCTCAGTCGGCCAGACCCATTGCCATCCCTATTAGTATTGATGCCCTTAAAGTTCCAAAACCTAACTAACATCATTGTCAATGCTAGATAAGCATCAGACTTGTGATTTAAAATATAAGAATGCATGGAATTGTAGGTGATTGAATTTAGTTACTTAAAAGTGTGATATATATTAATTATTTAGTTTTAAGATTTTATATTTATATTTGTGTAAGAATTTGAAAATTTTGAAGTTGTTTATTTATTAATAATTAAATTATGAAAAGGGATAAAGGGGGGAATCTCCTTTTCCTTTTTTCCTTTTAGGACTTTAGTTTTTTAGGGATTTTATACCTATTAAAGGCTATTTTATTTAATGTAGTTCGTAGGTTATCATATTAAAAAAACAAATAAAAAGATTTATTCATTATGGTGAGAATTTTCTCTTTGTTCTTTGACAAGAACTTAATAAGATATTGCAACTTTTGTATAAGTAGATGTATGGCTTCTCTTATGTCGACTTTCCTCTCCCTTTTCTCTACATTGATCCATGCACACTTCTTTGTTCTATCACTTTATGAACCTTTTTTTCATTCATGTATCGCGTTCCCTATGTTTGCCAAGACTACCTTCTTGATTCATCCTTCATACTTATTTTTTCCCTGGTCTAAACGGGGTTCCTTTCCTTTTTCGGTAGCCCGCCTAAACTCCCCAAAACACAGGTTGTGATAGGTTACCATTAGAGGTAAATGTCACCCTAAGTTGTTGCTCCTTCTTCCTTGAACCTCTTACTGGAGAGTGAGGAGGGACTGCTCTGCCAACCTCTTAGCAGTTCCTTAACCCCCAGAAGCCAGATAAGCCTTCTTGGAGTCGTGTGGTGGGAGATCTCAGACATTTTTAGAAAGCTTTAATATGTTGAAAGTATGAAGGATGGTCCTGTCTCCCATCCTTCTAAGGTATTATTGCAGGGTGCAAGCAAACAGAAAACAACTCTTGTAGGATACTTTTTGGAGAAGAGAATAGCTAACCCAATTATTCAACATTGGGAATACACCAACTGGAAGAAATGGGGACTGCAATCTGCGTTAATAACTGAAGATGAATTGTTCATCTTTCAGTTTTCTTTAGAGGAAATGGGAGGTAAAGTTATGGATATGGAGCCATGGCATATTCAAGGTAGCCTATGTTCTTAAGGAAATGGGAGATGGGTTTTAAACTAGATAGAAATGAAATCAAATCCATACCTATCTATATAAACATGCACAAAATCGGTCTTGAATTTTGGTCATCAGAGGCTTTGAGTTATTTAACAATTTTCATTGGAACTCCTCTTGCATTAAATAAAAGTATTGCCAACATAAAAAGAGTGGGTTATGTGAGAGTATATATTGAAGTTGAGTATAAGAAAGTTTTAGTAGATTATATTCCTATTATGAGGTTTGATATTAGTGGAGAGTTGGTTAAAGATACCATTTTGTTGTTTTATCCATAGAGATCATTTATGAAACCATGGAGATCATTTCTGAAACAGGTTACTAAGAGGTGGATACCAAAGAAAAACAACATTGAGGATTGTAGTGATAGCAAGCAGATACCAGAATTTGCAGAAAGCAAATAAGCTGGAAAAGCAAATGTAATTGAAGTTGTCCCAAACTAGCAAGCTACTTCATTAAGTGAAACTAATTATGTACTTGATGAAGCAATAAGGGAAAGTAGTGTTTTAAATGTTCAAAAAATAGTTCAAGTGACTAAGCTAAATGTTGTAGCACAATTACCTCTACTTCAACCTTTGAATTGTTTGTAGAAACCATGAGTAGTGTTAAAACACAAGATCAGCAAGAATTGTCATCTCAAGATATACAGAAAACCTAAATTTTCAAGATAATTTATTAGTGGCAGCAAAAATTGAAACAACTATAGTAGAAAAATTGGCACTCCAACTATGGTGACTCATGTTTAAGACAACAAAGAAGACATCAATCAAACCAAACTCGAGAATGAAGAGTGGTAATATAGATAAAAAATAAAAAATCAAGGAGGAGGATTAGGTCCTCTCATCCTTAATGGTGTTCATTATATGGAATGATAGGGGACTTAATTTTCCCAATAAACAACAAGATTTAAAAAACTATCTTAGAACTAGTCATTCTTAATTTGTTGTTTTGGTTGAGACTATGTTTAAAGAAGAAGTGTTTCAAAAAGGGTTGAATTTTATTCCTACAAATTGGCAAACCTTGAGCAATCATTCTAAACATCCTAATGGAAGGGAAATTGTTGCAATGGATCCATATTATGTGATTATTTCCATGTGGTTTTGCACTAACTGGCTTATTCACCATGAACTTACCCTAAAATCTCTTAACACCCCTGTTGCAATAAATGTGGTATATGCTGCTAATTGTGGGTGTCAAAAGGCCAACTTATGGAAGGAGTTATAGATATTGACTCGATGGTGATAGGAGATTTCAATTGTTTACTCTCTTTCTCTTAATCTTTTGGGAAAGAAGTATGATAGATGCTGACAGTAAAGAGTTGTCTGTTCTCACGTCTTTGTTAGGGCTTATAGATCATAAATATCAAGGTCCTATTTTCATATGGACTAGTAATCATAAAGGCAATAAACTTGTACAATGAAAGCTGGATAGGTTTTTGGTGAATAACTAGTGGCTTGCATAAAGGGCAAATAACTTTGCAACTTTTAAGGAGCCTTTGTTTTCGAATCATACACCCATCAAAGTCCCTTTGAGAAGCAATGTTTTGAACAGAAGATCTCTTTTCAGGTTCTTCAACTCACTACTCAAACACCCTCAACTTGATTTAGTTATTGCATATGTTGTTGAAATGAATTTTTAGGGCTCAAAATCATATCAGTGTGTTTAGTCGTTAAAATATGTCAAAGCTGAATGTATAAAGCTTCTTAAGCATGGTTCAGACTCTTTAAAACTTAGTAAGGAGTTATCTCTAAATAACATAACCTTGACTCGGAAAGATTTGTCTAATAATCCTAATAGTTATGATCTTATTGAGAAAGAGAAGATATATTTGTGTCAATACTTGAAAGTTATTAAAGAATGTAGTTATCAGTTGAAATAGAAGTTAAGAATCTTATGGTTACAATAGGGTGACTTAAATATAAAGTATTTTTTAGTGTAATACAAGGTAGGAGGAATAGAAACAATATTATTTTTCTTGAGAATGAGAATGAAAAAATGATAAATGATTAAGAAGAACTCAAAAGAATGTCAAGAAGTCACTTCCAAGTAAAAATGTAATTTCTAATCATACTGTAGGCCTTCTCATTAGCTTGGTTAATTGAATGGCAGGATATATGAGTCAAAATCAAATATCTAATCTTATCAAGGAAGTTACTAGTGATGAGATAAAAGAGATGTTATTTTCATTTAATCCAGATAAGTCTCCAGGTCTATATGGTTTTAATGCTAGATTTTTTCAAGAGAAATGGAACATATTGCAAGAACCTATGGTTAGAGCATTACAAGAGTACTTCAGAAGTGGTAAATTTCTCACTGAAATGAACAAGACCTAACTTGCTCTGGTGCCTAAAATCCCTAATCCTAAGAAACTGAATGACTACAGACTAATTACCTATTGTAATATGGTGTATAAGATCATTTTAAAGATCCTTGTTAACAGATTGAGGATTACTCTACTAAGCATTATTAACCCTAGTCAAGGGGTCTATGTTCTAGGTAGAAGTATAAGTGACAACATTATGTTAGCTCAAGAATTGTTTAAAGACTATAATTAAAAAGTACAATTCAAGAGTTGTGCATCCAAAATAGACTTCACCAAAGCATATGACACAGTGGAATGAGGTTTCATTATCAATTCACTCCATGCTTTTGGATATCCTAGCAAGTTCATTAGCTGGATTCACTCTTTCATTTCTTTAGTTTCATTCTCAGTGTTAATGAATGATGAACCTACACAGATCTATCAAGCTGCTAGGGAAATAAGACAGGGAGATCCTCTATCTGCCTATCTATTCACTATCACTATGGAGGTAGTTTCTTTTGCTGATGACCTACTTATGCTATGTGTTAATGATATTGATTCAATTAAGGTGATCTTATATGCCTTGTTGAGATTTTAGGAAGTTCCAGGCCTGAAATACAATCATCATAAAAGTTTACTTATCTTTCTAAGCAAATTAGAGATGATTCATCAAGGTTAATCGTGAATTCATCAAGTTTATCTTTCTAAGCAAATATTTGAGAATTCCAATTTCCACTAATAAGCTTAATGCAAACCTCTTATAGACAAAGTGCATAATAAACTCTCTAATTATAGCAACACATTTATGTCTTATGGAGGTAGGTTATAGCTAGCTATTTCCATTCTCAACAATTTACTTGTTTATTAGTTGTCACACTTAGCTATTCTTAAAGGAGTTCTGAAGAAAATTGAAAGTAGCATCAGAGATTCATATTGTATGGACTAAATTCATATGGTAAAAGACTTATAAACTTAAATGTAGTGTTATATGTCTTCCCAAAGAATATGGTTGGTTAGGAATCAACTCTTTTAATAAAATGAACAAGTTTTTATTAGCTAAGAGATTATGAATAATCTTTTATGATAAAGAGAGTCTTTAGTTAAAATGGGTGTATATGTTTCATATCAAACAAGGAAGCATTTGGGTAATACTTCATAAATGTACTCATTCCTATATCTTTTAACACATCTTACTTACTAGGTCATTTATGTATACTCATATCAAACACTACATCAAGGTTAGGAAGAGTACAAAATTCTATTTTGATAACTGGCATTCACTTGGTCTTTTATGTTACACTCAACATTTTCCAACTCTAAAAAGAGTAATCCCTGAGAATACTGAGATGTATAAACTTATTTGCAGTAAGAACTGGTATTGGCCTTTTCATACAACTAGAAGAATTAGACCAATAGTTTATTGTATGCCAAACTACTTACCAAATTAGACACAACAGGATCAGGTTAGATAGATGTTGCACAATTCATATAAGTTCACAACTCAATCATACAAGCAATTATTGCTTGGACCACTCATTATATTTCCTCTTTACAAACTAATTTGGAGTTTTGGTACTTCTCTGGCCCATTCTTTTATTCTCTGGTTAGCAGCTATCCAAAAGCTTAGAACTAGAGATATGATTAAATTTTAGACAAGTTCTATCCATTATGTTCTAGTGTTGATGAAAATGTAGATCATATATTCTTCAAATGTTGCCATACAAATCTATTTTAGAGAAAATTTCTCAGTTCATTTGAACTACAAGACAGAAACTTTAGCTAGATAGAGTGTTTGTCTTGGATAAATGAACTGAAATGGATAAGTAAAGAGGATTAAAAGGTCTTTAGAACAAGTTTTGCTATTCTAGTTAAAGTGGATGAATACAACAAATTCATATAGATGGAGTTCTTTCTCAAGCTTAGAATGACAATTTTGTCTATTTCTCATTAACATCTCATTTCCAATTGAACCAAGCAACAAATTTGAAATTAGATGGTCCAGCTTAAATATTGTTAGATTATTAGTTAGTTGATTTTGTACTTACTCTAATTGTTGGAGATGACTTTCACTTCTGTTTGTAATTTCTAACATTTTGAATGAACATTTCTCTTATTTTCCAAAAAAGGAACTTAATATGATCTTATTATGTAATTTATGGTGATCAGAATCTTAACTTTAGTTCATTCAATTAGGGTCCAATTTTCCTTACTTGATTTTAAAGACAATCCTAAGGTTCAAATTCCTTATAATTCAATTAGGGCCCAATTTTCCTTACTTGATTTTAAAGACAATCCTAAGGTTCAAATTCCTTATAATTTAGGTTTTAGGTAGTTTTCAGCCTAGGGTTCATCTTATTTAGTATGAGAGTTTCGGCTCTTAAAATCAATTTTAATCTATCCTTTCAGCATTTTTTCTTTCGTCTTATTTGTGATCATTTTGTTCATCATCAATCTTCATTAGTTTTTTATTTTCTCAATTCTTTTCAATTTTAAACTCCGTACTTTGTGAGTTCTTCTTAATCAAAATTATTCTTATTCACTTTCTCTTGTATTTTTAAGTTGTTCCACATCATGTATATATAAAATAAAAAAGAAGGTGTAAAGAAAATAATTTGGAATCAAAAGTGTGCATCAAAACTTAAATATATTGTATTGCACAACCTGGTTATAAAGTGTTCAAGTGTTCTAATCCTTTTCCTATTTAAAAGGATTCCTAGTTTCAATTTATTTTTTCTTATTGATTTCACTTCCTTTTTTATTGATTTCATCAACCAAGTTATAAACTCCATTATTACTCTCTATTTTGGTAAGACCATTATTAGAGTTCTTCTTAAGGAGTTAAAAAGAGAAATCGAATGATAAAAGATGAGAGTGGTGAGAATATCACTAATGTTGAACAAGGGAGGTTCTAATCGAATCTTTGATGATAAGAAAACATAATTACTACTAATAAGTTTTTTATTTTGATGAAAAGCAATATAAGGATAAATTGGAGTCATAAACTCAAGAAGATAGCTTATGAAGTTGATAAAGAGAAGTTAAATTCTGCAATAGTCAAAATAAAGATCAAACTAAGAACAAAAGAAGATCAATGCTTATCAAGGTCATTCTTTAATTTTAATGTTAATTGTAATCGCATTTAATCACTTTGATGTTCTAAAAAGCTCAGCATGCATAAATACTTTATTTCACTTCATTACATAAGTCTTTCTATCCATCAAGAGGTATTGAAGCTTTTCGTTTTACTATAAAAGGCTTTTAAACAAACTTTAGGGAACCTTTTGGGACCTATTTAAATCATAATTATGTTAAACTAATTGGTTTTGAGCATTTGAAGTTGTCAGAATAATATTCTTAAGGTGATTGGTCGATCAATGTAGGTTAAAGTTGTTAATTTGATGTACCATAAGTTTGTTGTAATATTGGTTAATGTATTGGTCAACCAATTTTCTATATTAGATGAAAAATAGCCTATTGGTCAAATAATGTCCCAACGATTAGTGAATCTAGTGCCTTTAGTGTTATATTGATCGATAAGTGTTTTATATGTAGCCATTATCATAGTTAGTTCTTAGCTCTAACAGCTAGGAATGGTTCAAAACATTATAAATAGATGTTTTCTCATTGGTTTTAGCATAAAGAAGAATTTAGGTTTTCTTTACACATATTAATAAGTGTTTGTCAATCAATTGAGCAATATCGTCTCATATTTATATGAGTGAGCCTCTTTTCTTTTGATTTATCAAATGATTAAGTAAGGCAGTTTGAATTGTAATATTTAATTGAAACATTTTATCACTATACTTAGGGGTGATTCAAATTATTTTGAGATTTCTCTTCACCATTGAAGAAGAATGTAAAAGAGTTTCTCTTTATCGAGAAAAACTATATTTTTGTATATAGATGTCTGTTTGTTCAACCAATGAACTTAACACTTCTTTGTCGAGTGTATTTGTTTCTTTGTTTTTGGAATTTATAGATCTATTTTTTGAGGAAATATCATGATTTACCTCATTTAAGAGGTATAAAACACCAAATAGGCTTCATTTTCGGTTCATCAATCCTTTATAACGAATCCTATAACACCAATCCTAAGGAGACAAAGGAGATTCAATGTAACATACCACTCCCATAGAGCATAAACCCAAAACTACTAGAGGATATTTGAGAACATACTCTACAAAAATGGTATATTAGAACAATCAAACCAACTCATTGAAGGCATCATACATACCATAACCATTTTAAATGATCATTTCTTCCCATTTCACTCACAAAAAAAATCACATGTCATTACAATTCTCAATCCATATATACATTACACAACATTCTTATGAGTTCCAATCTAAGTATCAAAAATATAACATGAAATGGGATGCTGTTACACAAGACATCTATCTAGACTCCTCAAATTGAGCTGATTAGACCTTTAAGCCATTCTTGTCTCCAAAATGCAAGTACTAGACTTCTACTATATAACTTTAGTAGCTAGAACTTCCTTAAACCTGAAAAACAACGTTGCAATTTTGATGAGTTTGTAAACTCAGTGAGTAAACCATCATCAATGTATTCATTCAAGCTACAACACAAAAATAAGTATATCATATCATCTAGTATTGAATATCACATCACATTTCATCATGTAAGCTATTGCATATCACAACACAAACTCAATTACTTCAACTGTATTTCACTAAATCAAAATAATTCAATAATTCATTTGAAATCAATCATTTGATGCATATAGTGATGTATATGCAAATGCACATGTATTTCATTCTCACTTTGTTTTGTTATGACCAAGTGTCTTTCAACCTAATTTACTGTCCCGCATCTGTTGTGGATATCAAGCTCATTTCTAACCCTTATCTATTATGGATACCAAGTCCATGTTATCTGAGCCTGAGGCTCTTTTCCACAATCCTAAGCTCAAAGCTCTTTTCTCACATCGGCCATTCTAGTCAAAACTCCTCTATCTGATCATGCATTTTAATGTAATAAGATGCATCATTCATTTGCTATACTTTCATCGACATTTATCAATCAATTGTACACACATCTCAGATTAAACATTCAATTCATATAGAAGCATATATAATTGAGTTTCAACATCTAGGTCAACTCACATACAGTCTAGAAAAGCTATTACCTCGATGTTTCAGTAATGTCTGCATGTTGACAATCACCTTGTGCGTCTATTGTCATGCAATACACGCATAGTTCACAAATCACTAATTTGTTTATTTATATGAATATATAATCATGCACATGTATATGTGTCATGTTTCAGTGCATGCTCAATTGATCTTTTGGATATGTATCTTTATATAAAAATCTCGACCATTCAAACATTATAGCTTGTATACATCTAGTTTGCAATTAGGTTTATATGTTAAGTAAGCTTGATTTACTCTAAATTCATCAATCATACATTCACCAAACTTTTGTAGCAAAATATAATCATACAATTACCTAATTCTGATTCATAATTACCTTATTTTCTTCAATGCTCATTTATTCATGCCTAATATATATTACTCAAATCCTTAAGATCATGCTTGCATTCATAAGAACACCTTTATTCCTTCATCGCATCATAATTTCCAGATTTGGTTATATTAACATCAAAACAATACATTCTTTATTTTATGACCTTAGTGAACAACCTAACTTATCAAACTCTTATCCAATTAATCAATTAACAATCTAGGTTTATTCCAAACCTTAATTAAGTCCAAATACACCAATTTAGAGTGACTTTTTCTTAGCTGGTTCAACAGGTACACAAAATTGAAATTATCATTCCAAAATTAAGCCCGCAATCATGGTGGACCTTGCCACGATCGTGACAGACACTAGTGCAACAGGCCATGATCGTGCACTATGTTTCTTTCTCAATTTTCCACTAATTTCACATACTTAGAAATATCACTAACACTTGAATTTTTTTCTAGATTTTGTGATCCTTAAAGCTACTTCATTTTAGGTTAATTTTGGATTCATATTGATTACACTAAGGCTCCCAAATTCTACTCACTTTAATCATTAATAGTTTCCTTTTTGCAAACTCATTTACATCTTTAACTTTCTAGATTCTAAAACATCTTATTAACATCTATCTTTAGCATGAATTTTTCAACAATTACACTTCCAATCCCAATTTAGACCTTCCATATATCATCTTATAAACTACTATTTTCATGCATCCATAAACAAAACAGAAAAGTAACAAATTCTTCCATCATTTTCTAGCACAACTTTAACATCAACACTACATTCAATCCATGCCAATTCAATCATTGTAAAATTCTGCTACAACATGCCAATCTTTTACTCACTTGTATAACTAAAATTCCACCTCAATGTATCAAGTCCACTTGGCCTCATATTCATGTAAGA
>JANZXR010000009.1:12422916-12465169 GCA_027575705.1 Erythroxylum echinodendron
CCAATCTTTTACTCACTTGTATAACTAAAATTCCACCTCAATGTATCAAGTCCACTTGGCCTCATATTCATGTAAGATCGTCTCAAGAACAAACTGAGAGTAGGATGGTTTCAGCAAAGATAAGAAGATGACAACAAATACAATAATGGTCTGGTTCTATAACTATCTTTATAAAGGAATTTTCCATAGATTTTGATGTGGAAATTGAACAAAACTTAGACAAAAACACAAAGATGTAGGGGAGAAGTAAGCTTTCGGCAGTGAGAGGAAGAAGAAGAAAGTTTCTGTAGAATTCAACAAGTGAAGAGGCTTGCCATATGTGTGTCGTATGGTGTGAGTGGAGAGGAAACTTGTCAAGTGTCTAAGCCAGCTACTTGTACACTTTTTAGGCTACCAAATGTCTCTCATTTCCTAGGCCATTTGTCACTCAATTTCTACTGCCATATGTCACTCATTCTATAGGCTTAGTCATCCTAATTTTTCACATGTCAACTTATCTTGCTACTTAAAATTTTTCCTAGTCTAAATATGTATTTTAATCCATTAATCTTCCAATTGTAACAATTAACTCCAAATTGCTAATTGAATTCCATCAATTCTTTTTTTATTAGTAAATCAAAATACAAGACATTTGAAAAGCACAATCATATCTCAATTATTTAGAAACTTTCATACCCTGGAACATGTCAATTGAGAGCAATTTTTCTAAATCAAAAATCATGTGTGTATATGCTCATGTTATGCATGTGAATAAAATCATGAAATCATATCCCAAATGTACCAATTTATTCTAATATGATGCAATTCATGTGACTAACACTCTAATCCCTCAGTAGGTTGGGAAACTGACTATTACATTCAAAAGCAACCGAATGATTTAGTGGAAAAGGTATTCATATTGGAGAGTCTATTTCTATGATTTTGGTGCCAAAGAAAGATGCAACATGATGCATATGTGTTTTTTTGCCTAACCCTCAATAGAATCACTGTAAATTATAGACATGATATCCCTAGGATAGATGATATGCTTGATGAATTGTATAGTTTGTTTTTGTTTTCTAAAATTGATTCAAAGAATAGTTATTATCAAATCTGTATAAAAGAGGGTAATGAATGGAAAACCACCTTTAAAATAAAATATAGTTTATATGAGTGGTTTAAAATGTCGTTGGTTTAACTAATGTACCTAGCACCTCTATGAGGTTAATGAATCATGTTTTACTCTATTTTATTTGGCAATTTGATATAGTTTAATTTGATGATATTTTATTGGATAATCATATTAAACATTTACATGCTATTTTTTATATTTTGAAGGAGCACAAATTGTATTAAAAGTGAATGTTGTGCATGGAATCCACTGTTTTCCTTAGTTTTGATGTGAGTTTATATAAAATAAGTATAGATGAAGATAAAGTTAAAGTAATTAGAGACTGGTCTAGATTCAGGAATGCGAATGAAATAAGGAGTTTTCATAAATTAACATGTTTTTATAGAAGGTTTGTAAAAGATTTTAATTATATTGAAACACCTTTGAATGGAATTATTAAAAAGAATATTGTATTTTAATGGAATGTGCATAAGAAAGCTTTTAATCTTGAAATATAAGTTGACTAATGCACCTTTGTTATATTTATCTAAATTTGACAAAGCTTTTAAAATTAAATAGGACGCATTTGGAATTGCTATGAGAGCTATTTTGAAGCAGGATTCTAAATATATTACTTACTTTAGTGAAAAGTTTAATGAGGTAGCATTAAACTATCTTACTTGTAAGAAAAAGCTTTATACATTATTAATAACTCTACAAATATGGTCTCACTATTTATGACCGAAGAAATTCATAATCCATTCTAATCTTGAGAGCTTCAAGTTTTTGAAATCCTAAGGTAAGCTTAACAAGAGACATGCCAAATGGTAAAGTTTATTGAGAAATTTTCTTCCTTGATTAATTACAAGAATAGAAAGAAAGACAATACTTACATTATTGCAAACTAAATTAGTTAGTTTTGAGTTTACTAAAAAATTTTATGATAATGATGTTGACATCAACAAAATATGGAATGCATGTTCTGAGTGTGTATATCGTAAGTATTATATGCATGATAGGATTTGGTTTAAAAAGGGTAAATTGTGTATGCCTATATGTTCATTATACGAATTAATGGATAAAAAGACTTGTGTTGGTGATCTAATGAGACCTTTTGGTATGTAAACACCTTAGATATATTGCATGAATATTTTATCTACCTAATAGGAACATAATGTAGAATTTATTTGTGATAAGTGTATAATATGTAAGTAAAAAAAAATATAAAGTAATTTTGCATGGTCGGCATCTTTGCATATACCAAATGATCCTGGTATTGACATATCTATAGATCTTGTAATAGGTTTGTTTAGGTATCCATTTGGTAAGGAAAACATATTTATCATTGTTGATTTGTTTAGTAAGATGACATATTTTATTATATGTTCTAAAACCAATGATGCAATACATATTGTTGATTAGTTTTAAAGAATAATACATTTACATAGATTGATAAGAATAATAACAAGTCATAGATATATTAAGTTCTTAAGTTATTTTTAAAGTACTTTGTAGAATAACTTAGGACTAAACTCCTATTTTCTACTTTTGAACATTCTCAAATGGATGGACAAATTGAAGTAATTAATAGGAAACTTATTACTTTATTACTTGTTATCATTCAAGAGAACTTAAAATAATGGGAGAAATGTTTGCCACATGTTAAATTTGCACATAATAGGTATGCTCATTCTCCTTTTGAGGTTGTGTATGGCTTTAGTCTTTTAACTCCTTTAGATATCTTACCTTTACCTACTAGTGAACATGATCATTTGGATGGTAAGAAAAAGTCAAATTTCAATAAGGATTTGTATGTTAAGATTCATGCTAATATAGAGACAAAGGATGTGCAATATTTAAAGTAAGCTAATAAGGGGAACATAAAGATTATTTTTGAACTTAGAGATTGGGTTTGGGTTCATATATGTAAGGAGAGGCTTTTTTGCACAAAGGAAGTCTAAGTTCTAGCTCAGAGAGATAGATATTTTAAAGTGTTGTAGAAGATCAAAGATAAAGCCTATAAACTAGAATTTTCAATCAAATATTATCCTTTTAAATGATGTTGATTTATTTTTGCATGATACAGGTGATTCAATGAAGAATCCTTTTAAAGAGGAAGGGGATGATAGAGATCAACTTGCACCAAAACCTATTTTCAACCATTCTTGTGATCTTTTATGAAGAATTAGAGGTCAAATGACTACAAAAGAGACTAAATGTATTAAGATAGCTTTTTAAGGATTAATTATGAAGATGTATGACAAGGAGGTTATTCAAGATAAATAAGATGCATTATTAAGATTGATTAATTTTATATGTGTCGTTAAAGAAGGACTATGTTTAATAAATGAAAATAAGGCTTAGAGAACGTCTAACAACCTAGTCCATATGTTTTGGTCTAAAGTAATACAACACGGTTGGTATACACCTTTACATATACCTAATCAACCTTAAATTGACATATATATATATAGATTTTGTATTACGTTTACTTAGGTATCTAACCAATAAGGATAACATATTTATTATTGTTAATAGGTTTAGCAAAATGACATATTTTATTACATGTTCTAAAACTAATGATACATTACATGTTGTTGATTTATTCTTTAAAAAATAATACGTTTGCATAGATTGCCTAGAATAATAGAAAGTGACAAAGATATTATGTTCTTAAATCATTTTAGAGTACTTTGTGGAATAAGTTAGGAACTAAACTTTGTTTTCTATTATTGTAGATCCTTAAACTAATAGGCAAACTAAAGTAGTTAATAAGAAATATACTTGGCAAGTGTAAATTGCATTATGTTTTAGGACATAGTTTCATATGTGTTTAATTGTTAATTCAATCATTTAGTATGTGTTTAGGTTAAAATTGTGTGCTTGTTAATTATTTTTATTTTAAGTGTTTTATGGGTTAGTACAAGTCTTTGAGCTTAATTATTATGTTTTTGAGATACCTTGATATGTTTGCTAGTGTTTCAGGGTCAACATCAAAGAATGAAGAAGTTTTGGAGCACCAGAGTTAACCCACGATTGTGGCCTACTTGCCACAATCATGATAGAAACGTAAGGAACAACCCATGATCATAGTCTTCATGCCACAATCGTGACAGAAGGCTCGAATGTGGTCCACGATCATGGTAGACATGCAAACACTAAAAAATGTCAAGTTTCGAGGGATCTTTTGAACCTTTTGGACCCCAGAAAAAATTTATTGCTACTCAGAACACAAAGGGATCTTTAAAGAACAAGAAAAAAAGAGGCAGAGGGAGTTTTTGCATCAGCCACTTTTAGGCCTAGAGAGAATTATCGAGAGATAGAGAAAGAGAAGAAGGAAGAAAGAATAGGAGAACAAGCCGACTCGACGTACTTCACAGATCAGGAGTTTCCCAACGTTGCTACCTCCCATCGTCCATTCAATTTATATTTCTTGTTATTTTTAGTTTTATTATTTTATAAAATTGGAATAACATTTGATGATAGGATTTTTGGATGTTGATGATGCTTTAAACTCACCTTCGGGGTTTTATCTGTGATTTAATGAAACCTGATTATTTATGTGTTATTTGGATATATTGTGATTTAATTCTGAACGTGCATAATTTGATAACAAACTAAGAGGGTGAATCGAATGAAAAATAATTAAATTGGACTAAATAGAGTTAGGTGATTTAATAGAATAATAATTAAACCAGTTCGGTAAATTATGCGAAGAGAGATCTTGCATAGGTTTTCGATAGTTTATTAGACAACTTTATATCTAATTAGGGTTTTGGATAGGCTATTAATTAAGAAATTGTAACTTCCATAATCTAATTAGGGTTTATAATTTAGGGTTAATGGTTATAACTCGAGAGAGAGTAATCAACCTCATGACCGTCTAGAACCAACAATCCAGTAATTCATAATCGATTAGGTTAGCGTTAAAGATAGGTAAATTTCCCTTTCTCTTAATTGGTATTTCCTTTAGGTTGATTCTTGAGTGTGTGTCGCAACTGCTAAATTATTAATATTTTAGTGATTGATTATTGAATTGATTTGCTTGATTGAATTGAATTCTTATTTTAGTTTCGATACATTTTGAATTTTTACGAATTGTTCTAGCCTTATATTTTAGAATTAGATTATCCCTCCTCGTAGGATCAAGACCTTAGGTATTACGCAAATAAACCATGCGCTTGCAGATTATCAAGGTTAATTAATTAAAACTTACATATATCAAAATAACCCAAACAATATTATTTTGTAACATGCTATCATTTAAAAGAACTTAAAATAGTGGGAGAAATGATCATCACATGTTAAATTTGCATATAATAGGATTATTCATTCTATTAACCTTTTCCTAACAATAAAAAAGTCAAAAGTCAATGTACTAAGTGCATAAGGCTTCCCGCTTTGAAGGGTCTAGAGAGAGTTATCGTTGTATGCAGCCTTGCCCTTTTATTTTATTTTTTACAAAGAGGTTGTTTTTGTTATTCGAACCTCTAACCTTCTGGTCACAAAGTAGAAACTTTTACCAATTGCTTAAAGGCTCTCCCTCAAATCCAACATACTTCGTGCATAAGGCTTCTCGTTTTTCATAATTCAAACCTATAACCTTATGGTCACAAAGGAGTAACTTTTACCTTTTCCTACTAATGAACGTGCTAATTTGGATGGTTACAATAAGGCATATTTTGTTAGAGATTTGTATGTTAAGGTTCATACTAACTTAGAGAAAAATAATATGCAATATTCAAGGTAAGCCAATAAGGGTTATATAAAGATTGTTATTGAACTTAGAGATTAGGTTTGGGTTCGTATACTTAAAGAGAGGATTCCTACTCAAAGGAAGTCTAAGTCACAACTATCAAAGATGGACATTTTAAAAGTGTTGGAGAAGATCAATGAAAATACCTATAAATTAGATTTTCCAATCATCTATGGTAATATGAATGCTACTTTAATGTTGTTGATCTATATTTGAATGATGTAGGTGACTTGAGAGGAATTCTTTCAAAGAGGAAGAGGATGATAGAGATCAGATTGAACTAGCACCTATTTTCAACCATTCTTATGATCTTTTACAAGGAATTAGAGGTCTAATCACTAAAAAAGGTAATTTTGTAAGGATTAATAATGGAGATACAAGAAAAGAAAGTTGTTCAAGATTAATCAAATACATTGACAAGATTGATCAAGTTTTATATGTTAATGAAGATGGAATATGCCTAATATATGAAGAAAAAGGCTTAGAGAATGTCTAACAATCTAGTCTACATCTTTTGGTCTAAGTAATGCCATATAGTTGGTATACATCGTTATATTTAACTAATCTGCCTCGAATTGATAATCTATAGATTTTTCATTAGGTTAATTTAAGTATCCAAGTGGTAAGAATAATATATATATATATATTATTGATAGTTTTAGAAGATGACACATTTTATTGTATGTTTTTAAAAAAATAATGCAATAGATATTATTGATTTGTTCTTTCAAAAAAATATGTTTACTTAGATTACCTGGAATAGTAGTAAGAGATAAAGATATTTTCTTAAGTCATTTTTTGAGTACTTTGTTAAAATTAGTTAAAAGCTAAACTCTTGTTGTTTACTATTTCATATTTTCAATTGGATGGAAAAATTAAAGTAGTTAATAGAAAACTTGCTACCTTATTGTATGTTTTCATTTAAAAAAACTTAACATAATAGGAGAAATATTTGCCACATGTTGAATTTTCATATAATAGGTATGTTCATTTTATTAATCATTATTCTCCTTGTGAAGTTACGCATGAATTTAATCATTTAACTCTTTTGGATATCCTACCTTTGCCTACTAAAAACCTTCTAATTTGGATGGCAAGCATAAGGCAAATTTTGTTAGGGATTTGCATGGCAAGGTTCATGTTATATAGAGAAAAAGAATGTGTAATATTTAAGGCATGTCAATAATCATAAAGATTGTTTTTGAACTTGGAGATTGGTTTAGGGTTCATATGCATAAAGAGAGTTTCCTACATAAAGGAAGTCTGAATTGTAGCCTAGAGTGATAGATATTTTAAAGTTTTGAGAAGATCAATGACAATGCCTACAAACTAGATTTGCGAATCATCTATGGTAATGTGAGTGTTAATGTTAATGTTGTTGATTTATCTTTGTATGATGTAGGAGATTCAAGAAAGAATGCTTTCAAAGAGGAAGGAGATGATAGAGATCAACTTGCACTAACATCTACTTCTAACCATTCTTTTGATCCTTTGTAAGGAATTAAAGGTCCATTGACCACATAAAAGACCAAATATATGAAGATAGATTTGTAAGATTTAATCATATTTGTAAGGTTTAATCATGATGATGTAAAAAAAAGAGTTTGTTCAATTTGAATTTGATACATTATGAAGCTTGATTAATTTCTATATGTTGTTGAAGATGGAATATCCTTAATACATAAAGAACAAAGATTGGAGAATGCCTAAAAAAGTGATCTGCATGTTTTGAGTTAAAATCAAAAAATTGGAGGTTGTGGAAAGAAAATTTAACTGATGTTGCTATCATGTTAGTGTCAAGCATCGATTTTACACTAGAAAAAGAGATTGGAGAAACAGAAGCAAACTGATGCTAGTGCTTTACTTGTGATTGGTGTCAAACTAGTCAGTATTTGCAATTGTAAAGTTCTAAAAGCTTATCCACATTAATATGTAAGTAAGACATTAGACTTGTGATTCGAAATTTAAAGATGTGTGAAATTATAAGTGATTGGTTTTTATTTACTTAAAGGGACTATATATTAGTTATTTAGTTTTAGGATTTACACTAGAAAAGGAGATTGGCGAAATAGAAGCAAACTGATGATAGTGTGACTTGTGATTGGTGTCAGACTAGTCAGTATTTGCAATTGTAAAGCTCTAAAAGCTTATCCACATTAATATGTAAGTAAGATATTAGACTTGTGATTCGAAATTTAAAGACGTGTGAAATTATAAGTGATTGGGCTTTATTTACTCAAAGGGACTATATATTAGTTATTTATTTTTAGGATTTCATATTTCTGTTTGAATAAGGATTTGGCTTTTTTCAAAATTATTTTGTTATTAATAATCAAATTATAATAAAGGATAAAGGGAGATTTTCATTTTCTAAGACTCTAGTGGGGATTTTATGTCTATTAAAGGTTATCTTATTGATACAATTCATATACGATCAATCATGTGTGATAATTGGACAAATAGAAGACATGAGCCTATTGCTGATTTTTTGGCTTATTCTACAATGGGGACAATGTTTTTTAAATCTTTATTAAGGGCAAAGGGTTTTAAGAATTATTTTTGCAAAACAATCCTCTAGATTTTTAAAATTTATGGTACTGACGACCTGTAATTATATACTTAGTTTTGTACTATTTTTGGCTAGTATGACACCTTTGAGCTTATACTGGCTGGTACGGTATGAAACAAATAATATTGGTAGGAATACTACCACCTTCAACATCCCCACTATCATCCTGACTACCAACAAAAAAAATTCCACTACCTATTTCATAGTTTAATCTTTGTCGTTTATCTTTTTATGTTGATACTCTTTAAGAAAAATCTTTATTTTCAATTTCACATCATGACTCACTTTCTTACAAAGTTTTGTATCATCTTTGATCCCAACTAAATGTTTCTTTAATTTGGTAATTTTTCTACCTTTCAAATGCTCGTTACAATACAAACAAATAATATGGTTCTTCATTCCAGGAACCAATCTAGCACGAGCTCAAGTTAGATCATTGAATCTTTATATATCTAAAGCGATCGAATTCTTATGTACTTGAACTTCCCTCCATTTATATAGAAAAATAAATGAAAGACATATATTAAAATTAACTTAATAATTTCATATAAAAATCAATTTATGTATAAAAACAAGAAGAAATAAAGTAATAACAAATTTTCAACAATCATAAGATGTGTACATGTAAATGGCCTTCATAAACTTATATAAATGATTCCTTAAGAAAATTGGATGATTAAGCACATTCTATACAAGAAATTATCATGTTTCTTAACCCAAACTTTAAATATATACATTGATTGCTACACTTCATAAATATAATCCTTTTTGTGTGATTACATAATTTAAACATAAAGTCACAACTTACAACTATAACCCATTTTGTTTAATTACATAATTCTACTGTAAAATCACAATTATAACTATTTTGTGTGATTATATAATTCAACTATAACTCACAACTATAACTCATTTTGTGTGATTATATAATTTAATCACAAAATTATAAGTCATATCCATAACTTAATTTATGTAATCACATAATTCAACCATAAAGTCATAGATATAACTCATCTTGTGTGATGATATGATTCAGACATAAACCTGCATTTATAACCTATTTTGTATGATTACACAAACTATAACTCATTTTGTTTGATTACATAATTTAATAATAAACTTATAATTGTAACTCATTTTCTATGAATATATCTAATTATCGTAAACTCACATCTTTAACTTAATTCTTGTAATCACATAATTCAATCTAAATTAACTAACCCATTTTGTATATTACAAAATCAATTTATAATATATAACCCAATTTATAATAAAGACCAACATTTAATTCAATATTTCTCAATTTTTAAACAATAACACAAACTTCAATTTTGTATTGAATGATTGAATCCCCTATTTCGAAATCCAAACATCACAAATGACAAAAAATATTCAAAATTTCAAATTTCAAATACTGTAATTCTATATAGATTATAGAATCCTCAAATTCCAAAATTCAGACAAAACAAACACGTCTATCCATTCCAATATCCAGCTATTTGTGATCCTCAATTTCTAAAATGTAAAGTCTAAACTGACAACTATAAATCAGTCACACATAGGGATGGCAATGGGTAGGGTTCAGTTCGGGTATTACTCTACCTATATCCATATCCACTTTTTATGACTCAACCCATATCTATATCCATATTCATCGGTTTTTATAATTTACTACCCATATCCAAATCCGTTGGATTGTTTGAGTTTTTGGATATCCATCGAGTTGTATAACACATAAAAATATAACTTCTAAATAGAAAATATAAAGAGCAGATTTTTACAAACGCTCCAAATCAAATTTAGTTTAATAATAATAAGTCAGGATTTTGATTTGTATGTCTTAAAAAATCATAAAATTGGAATAATAAAAATCATAATGTTTAGTACAAAGACAACATATATTTTCACAATCAAGAACTAGAACAAAGACTGAAATATCCAAAGCTTCAAATTGTTTTTGCGTAAACTCCACAACATTCAAAACTCCGTCTCCATATCATTTGCATTATTATCATCTTATAAGAAAATAAAATATGATGAAAAAAGTGAGAACTAAGGAGTAAGGTGAGGATTTTAAAGTTGTTTCTTCTTAGAAAATATTAATATTTTATTATAATTAACCATAAATATTCAAAAAACATAAAAAATAGAGTTAATAAAAAACGAGTAAGATATGGGTATCTATCAGTTCGGATTCTCAGTAGACCTATATCCAAATCCATATCCACATCTATTTAAAATTCATTTAAAAATCTATTTTTTAGCCTCCATGTTCATTTTTTCAGATCGGATAGTGCAGATATTAATCGAGTTGAAAACTCACTGCCATCCCTAGTCTCACACAACAACTACTCAATTAACTTAACAGTCAACAATCAACAATCAACATAATACAACACAACTCAACTAATAAATCCTCAAGCACACTTTACATAGTTCAATTGTTCAAGGATGATTGCATTTTGCAACCTTGAGGCTTAAAGTTTCCAGCTCCACTAGGTCTCGATGAGGCTAGGGCAACTGTGGCAAAGAGGGTGAGGCCGAAACGAAATGAGGCAAGGCAAGTAGGCAACTACAATGTGCATACAAGAGAGGGTAAGGCAAAGGCAAGGCAAGGCGACTGCAGTGTGCACGAGAGAGACGATGAGGCGAGGCAAGGCATAGCCAACTATAGCAGACGATAGTCGATAGGGAGGGGGGTCAGGTAGATTTAGTTATTTAGATTTAATTTTTTTAAATTACAATTTACTCCAAATATTGTCGAAAATACAATTCAATCCAATAAGTGGCCAGTATTCGGCAGTACCAACTCATGAAATAAAGTTACTCGGTAACATATCATTTTCTAGCCAATACCACCCAGGCACCATTGGTTGTAATTAACCTAGTCAAAAGTTAAACCAGACATTCTTTTTTATGAAGAGGGGCTGAAAACCGATATGCTATTTTCTTATTTAATTTGGAGACCCACACTTAAGTCTAACATCACATCTTCTGAAAATTGAGAAATAGGCCACCATTCGTAAAAGCAATGTACATTGGACAACTTAGCTTCACTGGGAGTGGGAGATGAAAGGCCTGTCAATTCCCTGCCTGCCAATTACTTCTCCGTCGGAATAATTTACTAAGGCTTCCAATCACTTGCCCTACCAATCCAGCACTTAACTAAATTTTGTCTCCAGGCAAATGAGTTTACTCACCAACTCCCTCGTATGTGTAACATATATATTTGTACATGAATCCTATGGATTGACCAATCCATATATATATATATATATATATATATATATATATATATAAAGCACCACTGGAGAGCTATAATTAATATAAAACTTGGGCACAAAATGCATCATATAAAACACCACCGGAGAGCTATAATTAATGTAAAAGCGTGGGCGTAAGGTATATTATATAAAGCACTACCCGAGAGCTATAATTGACTATATATATATAGCACCACCGGATATATATATAAACATAGGCACAGATTATTGCAAATTGATCAGTCCACGGGATTCATATATAAATATATATGTTATATGTAAATTCACACCTTTAACCAATAAAAGGTGTGAATACAAAAATAACTCTTTTTGTAACTTTAGAATCTTTTGCATAATTAAACACATTATATATCTATATATAAACAGTTATTTTTATATTTCTTGGTCACTAAGATGTCATATTACTTTAAATTTTTATATTTGCATTTTAAAATTATTATTGAAGAAAATTATCCTAGTTTTCTTAAATTAAAATAACTAAATTATTTGTTATGACTTTTTTATTATTATATATATATCAATTTATTTAAACCCAAATTTGGAATCAATCCTAGTTAATTTCGCTTTACTTCTTTATAAAATATTAATTCTCTTGGATCAAATGAGTTATTAAGACACGGCTTTGATGATTTAAATATATTATTATTAGTACTTATATCTTTGGCAATATTAACAAGTGTTGGTTTTGAAGTAGCACTTAAAGAGGAAAGAGTTCAGTTATGTGTTTACTTTTTTGCTATTTGTAGATTAACGATAACAATAACAGCTTAGTGAAAGTTTTGTTAATACACAGAGTACTCAATCTTACTTCTAATTGGTAGAAAAATTATTTCTGATAGACCCACAAGAAAGAAAAGAAAGAGAAATACACACACTCATATATGTGTGTGTGTGTGTAAAATACACATATACCTATTAAAATAATAAAGTAATAATAATTTAAAATAAAATGAAATAGACATAAAATAGTAGTAATAAAATAAAATAAAAATAAGTGAATACGTATAAATAAAAATATAAAAATAAGTAATACAATAAATATATAACAATGTAAAAAAATCAAACAAGTTATTAAGAGAAAAGAAGAAAATGTTTAGGATAAATAACTAAGAAGAAAGTACTACATATTAAATATTTAGGCTAAATACACCTATAAGAAAAAGAAAGACCTCTCTATGTGAGATTCTTTACTCGTATCCTAGTATGTCAAAATTTTCAATTGATGGTCATGTCTTTGGTAAGTTCCAACAAAGTTATATTATTCTTGATCACCTCCCCCTAGTTCTTCTTAGGCCTTCCTTTTTTTCTCTTATCTTCTTACTAGGGCATCTGGGTGTCTCCTCTTAACATGACAGAACCACTTAAACCTTATCTCTGTTAACTTTTCATTAATATTAGCGACTTTTAATTTGTCTTTTACCATTACATTCCTTCCCTTATCTCTTCTAGTAAAGTTGCATATTCAACAGAGCATCCTAATCTTCGCCACCATTAACTTATAACTAAGCACCAATTTGATGGGATAACATTCTGGCCTATAGATCATGATCGGCCTAATCATTAAATGATAGAATTTACCTTTAAGCTTGAGTGGTATCTTCTTCTCACACAAAACTCCTTATACAGTTCTCTATTTAAGCTACCTTAATCTAATACAGAAAACTATTTTTTCATCAATCTCTCTATTACTTTAGATGATAGATCCTAGATGTGAACGTACTCCCCAGGCAGGATACTTAATATGTTAGCTACAACACTGCACGGGTAGATACACACAGCGCCCAGTATCCATCATTTATGGGTAGGACTACTAGTGTATTTAATCCCATTCGCTAACCTAGCTTTTGTCTCTCAATGTCAATGTTAGCCCAACAAAGTGCTTTCACCGTTGGTGTTCTTTCCAATCTCTACGCATTTTACTGCTCCACCGAAAATTCCCTCTGCCCCTACCATACTCTAATTTGGCAGTTTCCACCACCTGTCCAAGGTTGAGCCTTTGGATTTAACTGCAGACTTTAAAAGCCATTTATAGATGCCTTATGCCCAATCATTCTGGATAACGCTTGCATCCTTTGTATTACCACGGCTGCTGGCATAGAGTTAGCCGATGGATATTCCCCAGATGCCATCATTGCTTCTTCTTTGGGAAAAGAAGTTCACGACCAGTAAGGCTCTTACATCCACGCGGCATTGCTCCGTAATGACATAACTTCTGAATTAATATTTACCTCCACATTGAAAAACACCTTATGGCCCAAAAAGTTACACTCTAAGTACTCAGTGCTTAATTTAAAGCCCTTTGATTATAACGTATCCCTCCAAAGTTCTAGCTTGATATTGATACCCTCTTTTGTCTCATCTACTAAAACAATGTCATCAGCAAATAAGATACACCAAGACATATTCCCTTAGATATCCTTAATGAGCTCATCCATCACTATTGCAAATAAAAAGAGGCTCAAATTGGAACCTTGGTGTAGCCCAACATTGATAGAAAAATGCTTTATATCTCCTCCTATCATCCTGGCTTCATTCTTTGCAGCTTCATACATATCCCTAGTAACTCGTATATAGGTTATAGGAACTCCCTTAACTTCTAAGCACTTCCACATAATTTCCCTAGAAACCTTGTTGTATCTAAGTCAATAAAAACCATTATAGGTTACACTATCTTTCCTATAATATTCCATTAATCTTATAAGGAGATGTAAAGCTTTTGTCGCGGACCTTCCTAACATGAAGCCAAATTAGTTCTCCAAGATAGGAGCATCCTTTCTCACTATCTTCTCATTCTCCTTCTCCTATAACTGTATAGTGTGACTAAGTAGTTTGATACCTCTATAGTTGTTGCAACTTTAGATCTCCTCTTTTTTCTTGTATAGAGCATACTAAGTCTTCATTAATTCGTCATTCTAACAGACTTAAGGATCACATTAAATAACAGTGCTAGCCAAGTAAGACCTTATATGTTTTTATCCAATAAAGCTTTATAGCCACTCTTATTGATCTTAATTTTTCTTATATATCTTCATTTCACTACTAAGACTCCATCTTACTGCCCCTAAGACCTTTATAAACACTCAAGATCTCTTTAGTTGTATTCTTTAAAATATTTGCTACCCTCTCCCACATCTAGTTAGCATCTCCTTCCAATTTCCATTCTTATCCATAAATTACTCTATCTCTAACTTGTTTTACCATATCTCCTTTTAGATTCTACCATCAAACTCTGGTATACCTCCTAAGACTTCTCTTCTTCCTCTAATATTTAATTATAAGATTTATAACCAGCAATTTATGCTAAGTTGATAAGAAAGCATCTTACAATCCTTACAACTAGGTCGATGGATACGTCTTATGAGAAAGTAGTCAATTCGATTTTTCATGGTTTTTCTCTTAAAGTCACCAGATTTTCCTCTTTTTTCTTTAAAAAAGAGTTGACTAATACCAACTCAAATTGCTACTACAAGATCCAACAAAGTGATCTTACTATCATTCTTATCACCATACCTGCAACCCCCATGAGTCCATAAATATCTTTTTGGGATTGCCCCTATATGACCATTAAAATCTCCTCTTAGAATAACTCTCTCATCAGGGGGGATCTACTGAATCACCTCTTCTAGCTCTTCCCAAAATTGACATTTAAGTTGTTCATCCAATCCTACTTGAGGTACATAAGCACACATCAAATTGAAAATAACAAATTTCATCACTTTTTCTATTTGTAAACCAATGAATGAGATGTCTATTTTAATAAATGATTATGATAAATTCACGTATGATATCATAAAGTAATCAAAATTATAAATAAAAGAGAGCAGAGAAAGAGAGAAAAAGTCGATGTAAACTGATTTTACTAAATAATCATTGACCTACTTCTACTTCCTAAGCCTCAATTAGAAATTCATTATCTTCTTCCTTTAATAAATGAAGAATACCTTAATATAGTATTTTATTTGTTTGGGTGAAGGGAACCCTTACAATCATCTTAGTTTTTCATATGAAAAGAAAAATCCTTTATAAATCTTGTTTAAGGTAAAAAGTAACCCTTACAAAGTATATCTTAATCAATTTTACCAATTACAATAAAAATACAACTCAAAAACCCATTTTCTTGCTAACACCAATAAACAATTGCTTAATATGTTATATAATGCACATATATGTTCTCTAGCTTCTTAAAGCTCTTAATAACTTCTTAGTATGTTTAACTTGTTGAGAAACTGGGTCAAAATCTGATCCTAACCAAAGCGAATAATTACGAGATTTTTTTGCAACCTTTAACTTTCCAAAAACTAAGATATCTTTAATTTATAAAATGATTAACACAAATCGTGATAAAACGGAAACTTAATTCATACCTTATGCTAAAGCTTGATCTTTATCTTGTCGTATCCCTTGAACTGTTCCCGAAACCAATCCGTTTCAACCACCATAGTCGTACAAATGTCCAGCTTCTAATGGTATCCACAGAATGAGATAAGAGAACTCTGTAACTCTTACAGAGAGGGTTAAGCAAGAAATACTTGCTCCATAGAGCTTAAGCCTATTTATAATAGGTTCTAGGCATTTTGGTTATTTCATTGAAATTAAAATCTATTTCGATTAAACTTTAATTAGAATTACAAATAATACTAATTAAATACCAATTATGCCCATATAAGATTTAATATCTCATATTGATCTTTATTTATTAAATATCTAGTATTTAATCATAAAGTTTCTCAAACTTTACAATCAAGTCCACCTTGATTAAATTAACTTTGCTCTCTTCAACCCATTTTATATGTGAGATGCATTAGGTTCCCAAATATGTTGGCAATGATTATAAAATCTAATTCTAATTCATAATTAGAATTAATAAAATTAAAACTTCTTTTAATTTATCTTTAATTCTCCAATAAAACAATTTATAATCATAGATTAAGATTGGTGTCTAGTAACGCATTATGACCAACCATATATTTAGGAATGTCAAAATAGTTTTGACTAATCTTTCTGCGCATAATTTTTTCGTATAATTCAATTCTTCCATCATACAATGTTCTGATTAGACATAGAGTTGGAATTAATGTCTACTATATTCTGAGTCTAATCATATTACTTCTCCGCCATTATAAATCGATTCAATTAATGACATTTGTAAACGATTTACAAAGCACCATTTCACCTTAGCCAAGGATTTCCTGAATCAATACTAATCGAAAACAATGAAACATTCTCCTTAATTACTTTAGGGTGATGAATCATATCTTAATCACTCAACTACCTCCATATAGTTTATGCTACATCTAATGACTACCGATTAAACGTCCTATGATTAAATAGATCATAAGTAGTATCAAAACATAGCAATCCCCATACAAGATAACTTTGATGACCTCAAGTCAAATGATCACTTATACAATTATCATAATGAGAATTCCATAGACGTACAAGTAATGTTCCAAATGGATTTCTCATATCAGATATGTTCAGTGAACTTATTCTTTAACAAGCACCCATACATTTGTTTAACTATCTCTATATTTTAGCTTATGAGATCAACTACTTCCTTCATAAGGAAAAACATAACGTATGCTAGTCTTTTTACATTATATTAATGTGTAATCTTAATAGAACAATGACTAGGAACATTTAGGAATAATACATAAATGTAATATGAATCTAATAATTATAGTCTCATTATAACTTCATTTGCAATGTACAATTATTCCATGGACTTTATCATATGCATTTAAACATGTACAAGATAAAGAATGCCTTTAAGTATGTAGGGCATAAACATAACTAACTTCCCATAACCCATATGAGATCTATTTAAATAACCTAAAAAAGGTTATTAGAAATTTTAAAAAAAAGGTCATTGCAATAACTACTAATAATGATATTGGTCGATCAATCTGACGCATTGGTTAGTTAACTAATTATTGACTAATATAATGTAAAAACTCAAGATAATTTGTTTTTTATACATTGGAAAACCACACCAAGACATTAATCCACCAATGTTTGCAGAAATAGTATATTAGTTTACTACACCTATACATTGGTTGACTATTGTGTCTAAGAACATGTTTCCAACAATTTTTAAGTTCTTTTAAAGATTAAATCACTTTTTTTTTACTAAAACTAGTTTCAAATTCATTTAAAAATTCCTAAAAATTTATTTTAAAGAACAAGAGATTTTCTTCAAAGATCAAAATAAATTTCCTTTCGATTATGAACGAATTTATGCATTATGTCCTATATATAAATAATAATGCAATGATTGAAACCTTATCATTAAAATACTCAACATAATGTTACAAAAAGTATTAAAATGATTTGGTTAAGTATTGATTTTATTTATTCCTCCTTATTCTTAGTTCTTCACTCGATTGCATATACGCTCCACTTTGTTTACTTTTTCTAGCTATTGATTGTTCAATTTATTTAGTTAACTATTTTACTCACTTTACCCTTTTATTAAACTCCATCACTCACATGTTGCTTGATTCCATTATAATAAAGTAACTAATATTACTAAAACTAAATTGATTAATAGCAATGTATTTTATTATCATCAAATTTATGGTTTAAGATCCCAATTGGTCAATAGTTAGTTAATATGTGAAGGATCAAGTTTAAGCAATCAAAAGATGAAGAAAATGAGTAAATGGAGTACATATGCAATTCAAATAAAGAGCCAAGGAAAAATAGTAACCAAATATATTAAGATTTAAATAAATAATTGTAATCCTTCTTTTAATCTTATCTTGGTCATTTAAGGGCTCAATCATTGCATGATTGCTTGAATGGTATATTGCGTACACTTTGTCATTGTTAAGAGAAAATTTGAGTAAGATTTAAAAGAAAAACTTCTTGATGCATCAAAAAGCTTTTAGGAAATTTTTTAAGTGATTGTGGAGCAAGTTTTTGTTAAAAGAATGCACTTTGATCTTTTAAAGAAGTTTAAAAGTTTTGAAAAACTTATTTTAAAAAGTTTGGCTAACCAACATAAGAATTTGAGTGACCAAGGTTTTTGATATACCAGTAGACCAATATGATAGTGTAATTGGCAAGGTGTCTTTGAAAATATATGCCAAAAGTTTGTGACCACATTGATCAATCAATACTACTTTTACTAGTTGTGTAACGATTTAGCAATTATTTAAAGTTGTTTTAAGTACAAATAGATAACATGTAAGTTATGGGAGTAATGTTGGACATACTAGAGAGTTTAACGATTTTCTTAGACAGAATTTGACGTGACAAGTGTCTGATTATTGATTTTATGGCTAATTAATTATATTTTGCCTTCAATTGAAATAAAATAAAGAAATGGAAAGCTGAGGATCCTGAAATGCCAGAAACCTGTTTGGTCATAGTTTCTGGGAAAATTTTCAGCTTCATCATGGCAAGAATGAAAATGCTATGGTCACTATGTAGACCTAATAATTACAGTTCGACAGATGACTTCCTTATGCTATATATCATAATAATTACAGTTCGACAGATGACTTCCTTCTGCTATATATCATTATATTATATCCCAGATCATTCAGAACTCAGAAATAACTAAAAACATGAAAGCAGAAGCAGCTGCTATTCCTATTCCTAAGCTCTTTCTTGCTTTCTTCCACCTTGTTTTCCTATCCTACCTGCCATTGAAGGCCACGTCTTCAGCAAGGACACAAGCAGAAGCTCTCATCAGATGGAAAGGCAGCTTAGATTCTTCACCACCTTCTCTCAGGTCATGGTCTACCTCCAACTTGAACCACCTCTACAACTGGACGGCCATTGTTTGCGAACCCACCTCAGGAACGGTCTCCAAACTCAACCTCTCCAACTTGAACATAACTGGAACACTTGCACAATTCAACTTCACTCCATTTGCGAATCTCGCAAGCTTTGACCTGCAGAATAACAAAGTCGAGGGAATCATACCATTGACCATTGGAAGCCTATCCAAGCTCACGTACTTGGACTTGAGCTACAACTATTTTGAGGGCAACGTACCGATGGAGATTGGAGACTTGGCAGAGCTTAAGTATCTGAGTCTTTTCAACAACAATCTCAATGGTACTCTTCCTTTCCAACTTTGCAATCTTCAGAAGGTACACTACTTAGACATTGGATCAAACTACTTGGAAACCCCAGATTGGTCCAAATTTTCAGGCATGGCTTCATTGACTCACTTTAGCCTCTCTCTCAATAGCTTTACTCTGGCATTCCCTGATTTCATATCCAGTTGCCGGAACTTGAGGTTTCTGGATATGTCCCAGAATCAGTTTACAGGCACAATGCCAGAATCGGCGTATACCAATCTTGGAAAGCTTCAGCACTTCAATGTCACAGAGAATTCATTCCAAGGACCATTATCAGCAAACATTTCTAAGCTTTCACATCTCAGACACCTTCGCTTTGCAAACAACCAGTTCAATGGTGAGATTCCTACCGGCATCGGTTTGATGTCCTCTCTCCAGATTCTTGAGCTGTACAACAATTCATTTCAAGGAAACATTCCATCTTCTTTAGGCCAACTTAGCCATCTGGAATTCCTTGATCTTCGAATGAATACCTTAAATTCGACAATTCCTCCAGAGCTTGGTCTTTGCAAGAACCTCACATACATGGCCTTGGCTCTGAATCAACTCAGTGGGGACTTACCTTCCTCCTTGTCCAATCTGCGTAACTTAGCCGAATTAGGCCTGTCTGACAACTTCTTCAGCGGTGAGCTCTCACCTCATTTCATCGCCAACTGGACCAACTTGTTCTCTTTACAACTCCAGAACAATTTGTTCTGTGGAAGCATCCCACCTGAAATAGGATTATTGAAAAATCTCAATATGCTGTTCCTATACAACAATACCTTCTCTGGGTCAATCCCCCCAGAGATTGGTAACTTACGGAACTTAACAAGCTTAGACCTTTCAGGAAACCAACTCTCAGGAACAATTCCCCTAACAGTTTGGACTCTGTCAAATCTCGAAAGCTTAAACCTTTTCTCCAACAACCTCTCTGGAACACTCGGACCAGATGTGGGAAACATGACATCACTACAAACTCTTGACCTCAACACCAACCAACTAAACGGAGTGCCCGAAACTATTTCACAACTTACTTCTCTTGAATCAATAAATCTTTTCACCAACAACTTCTCTGGAAACATTCCAGTTGATTTTGGACAGTACATACCTTCACTGAGATACGTTAGCTTTTCGAACAACAGTTTCTCTGGTGAATTGCCGCCTGAACTGTGTAGTGGTTTCAGCATCGAACAACTAACAGTTAACAGCAACAATTTTACAGGATCACTACCTATTTGCATGAGAAATTGCTCAGGATTAACAAGGGTTCGTCTTGATGAGAACCAATTTAATGGAAACATCACAGACTCTTTGGGGATTCATCCAAATCTTTCTTTCATTACCATTAGCAAAAATGAGTTTTTCGGTCAAATCTCTCGGAATTGGGGAGAATGTCAAAACCTCACAAGTTTACAGATGGATGGAAACAGAATCTCCGGCGAAATTCCAACTGAGCTTGGGAAGTTGACTAAATTGGGTGTTTTAAGTCTAAAATCCAACAACTTGAGTGGGATGATTCCTCGCGAATTGGGAAATCTAAGCATGTTATTTAGGTTGGATTTAAGCCATAATCATTTGACAGGAGCTATCCCTCAGAACTTGGGCAAGTTGACAAGGCTCCAGTTTCTTGACTTGTCTGATAACCAGTTAAATGGTTCGATACAAGAAAAGCTCGTGAATTGTGTGGAATTATCAAGCTTAGATTTGAGCCACAACAATTTGATGGGTGAAATACCTTCAGATCTTGGTAGCAGACACTCACTGCGGTATTTGTTGGATCTTAGTAGCAATGAGTTGTCGGGTTCCATACCTGAAAATCTAGGAATGCTTACATTTTTGGAAAGTCTCAATGTCTCACATAACAATTTATCAGGAAAAATTCCAGATGGTTTCTCTAGCATGATTAGCCTGCACTCGTTTGATTTCTCGGACAACAAGTTGTCAGGTAGTATCCCATCCGGTAGCAACTTCAAAAATGCATCAGCTTATGTTGGAAACTCGGGCTTGTGTGGGAATATACAAGGATTGCCTCCTTGTAATCCAATGTCAGCTGGTAAAAGGCCCTCAAATTCTGATAGAACAGTTGTCATTGGAATAATCATTTCGCTTTGTGGCGTGGTAGCTACATCAATTATTCTGTTTATTGCATTCCTAGCCCCTCGCAGATCCAGGCTGCTTGAAGAAGAGACCAAAAGCATTAACAAGCATGAGAGTTGTAAGTCAATGATCTGGGAAAGAGAAGGGAAATTCACGTTTGGAGAAATTGTTAAGGCCACCGATGACTTCAGGGACAAGTACTGCATCGGAAAAGGAGGATTTGGAACTGTATACAGAGTGGTATTGTCCACAGGTCAAGTTTTTGCAGTGAAGAAACTGAATATGTCTGATTCAAATGACATCCCTGCGATAAATCGCCAAAGTTTTGAGAATGAGATTAAAATGTTGACAGAAGTCAGGCACCGGAACATCATCAAACTTTATGGTTGCTGTTCCAGGAGGGGCTGCATGTACTTGGTTTATGAGTATGTCACGAGAGGAAGCCTTGGAAAGGTGTTGTATGGAATTGAAGGGGAGTCGGAGCTTGGCTGGGCTACAAGAATAAAAGTGGTGCAAGGAGTGGCTCATGCAATTTCCTACCTGCATAATGACTGTTCTCCATCTATTGTTCACAGGGATATAAGCTTAAATAACATATTGATAGAGACGGATTTTGAGCCTAGACTTGCAGATTTTGGCACAGCCAGGTTGTTGAATGCAAATTCATCCAATTGGACTGCGGTTGCTGGGTCTTACGGATACATGGCTCCAGGTGAGCTAACTTTTAATGCTTTGCATTTGTCATTTCATTACTTGGAATTTGAGAAGAAGTGGCATAGTTGAACTAAATTTCCTGAAAGGATTCCTTAGAATGGATGTGCTAATGTCTAAGTTTTAGTGACTGAATATCTTAGGCAAGAAATAATTCCCCTGCCTAATTTGCAGAGTTGGCTCTTACAATGCGAGTTACAGACAAGTGCGATGTCTATAGCTTTGGAGTTGTAGCATTAGAGACTATGATGGGAAGGCACCCAGGAGAGTTTATATCTTCCTTAAGATCGCCTACAACGCCTTCCTTATCAGAGTTACTCCTTAAAGATTTGCTAGACCAGAGGCTTCCAGCTCCTACAGGCCAATTAGCAGATAACATTGTTTTCATAGTCACAATTGCCGTAACATGCATTCATGCCTCTCCAGATTCGCGACCCACAATGCATTTTGTGGCGCGGGAGATATCCACACGAACTCAAACTTACAAACCTGATCCTTTGCACAAGATGAAAAAAAAAAAGCAACTTGAAGAGCTGTAAGTTTCCACTTGCTTTTGGCTGCTTCAAGGTATTCCATATGTACTTTCGAAATTCCTGCACATAACATCAATCTAATACATAAAATGTCAGCAAGAGAAAATGAAGTGCTTGGAGAAGAAGCAACAATATTTGTCCTTGTCATGTCAAACCTCTGTTGCTTCTCCAAAGATTTTCTTTTATACTGAATGCTGCTCTTGACTCATTTAGTCGCAAAAAATTTTGTTTTCTAGGGCAATTTAGAGGTAAAATAGGATTCAAGTCCATAGGCAACTGTCTACATTAAGGTGTTGGAACTTTTAGATGTTTCTCAACTGACCAACGGCCTTGGATTGATCAATGAAAATGATCCATTCTTTGATACAGTAGAGGACAAGCTTTCACAGACTAGCAAAATCTGTCTATATGACTATTGATACATTGATAATCCCCAATGAAAACTTAACAAAGCTTTTCTTTGAAGTGATATAAGCAGTAAAAAACCAAATATGCTAGGGCTTTGACAAGTTCGAACTAGCAGTCCACCCCACATTGTTTAAGAATTGGGCCGGTTTGTTTGGGCAAGAAAGGATCAATTCGAACCCAAATGAGTGAGAAAATTGATGCAAGAAGAACAGACCAAAGGACTACAATGGTGGGAGTCCTGTTTTGCCTTCCCATCAGACCTTTGAGGAAAGGGTAGAGATGAAGAATGACCCAAAAGGCAAAGAACAGCTTCCCAAAAAGAGGACCCCATGAGCTATAACCATTGTTGATTGCATCTGATACTCCAGCCACCACTCCCACCATATTCAGGATAATTAGAGTGGTTGGTGGGATGAGAAGAGTTGTCCATTTGAAGAGGTAGAGCTCACCAAACTCCGTATCATCTGCTGCTTTTGCTGTAACAGTGAAATTAGTGTCAACTCCACCAAGGACCTTGAGAAGGCCTTGGAATACCGCAAAAAGATGTGCTGAGACTCCTCCAATAACCCAGAACTGCTCATTACGCCACAAGTCCTCTAAAGACACCCCACTCCAACGAATTTCTAGCACTCCTGTTATGATGATGGAGAGGAAAAGTGCTAGGAACCATACACTGGCTAAGTTGTTAATCTGCAAGATATACAAATTTCTGGCTGTAAGTTCTAATGGATCGCTCATCACCAAGATACATAAGTGTTAAAATTAATGACAATACCAAATACTTACAGTAGGAATGATGAATTTTCCAGTCAAAAGACATACAGCTGGGATAGTACAGTAGGCAAGTAAAGGAATGGACGTGAAAGGGTAAACAACAGTGTTAACGTAAGAGAGCCTTTGCAGCCATTTCAGTTTTCCTCCATATCCATACCATAGCGGACAGTGACGACTAAGGAAAATTTCTACAGACCCAAGAGCCCATCTCAGAACTTGGTGCAATCTATCTGATAGATTAATGGGAGCTGATCCCCTAAAAGCTGCTCTTTTTGGTGTACAGTAAACTGATTTCCATCCTCTGCAATGCATTTTGAAGCCTGTCAAGATGTCTTCTGTCACGGAACCATAAATCCATCCAATCTGCAAATCAGCATGTTACAAGTGTCTGAAACCAAGTTGTTTACGAGGATTTACATAAGCTCATGAGGAAATAAAGACGTGTGAATGTAAGATAATAGGTTCAATACTCTAAATCCATCCAGCCAGTGAACATTGAGATAAGGCTTACCTCTTTGCCCCATTCAGTTTTCTCTTCATAACCACAACTTATGACATGGATGGCTTCCTTTATAAGTGATGAAGAATTAGTTCCTTCAGGCAGGCCACCGTCTTCCATCAGAGTGGAGGCAATAAATACTGGTGATTGCCCAAATCTTTTCTCAAAGTTCTTCTGTGACATGAGGGATGATTTTTCCAACTCCTCATAACCTTCAAGGCCTTCTTCAATTTCTTCCAAATCAAATGATGGTCCAGATGCTTTCCTTATGTAGTTTTTCCCCATCATTTTCTTTTTCTTGGGATATATAATTCTTCCAAGAAGACTCATTTGCCCTTTCTTCTTAGATTTTGACCTTCTCGAGCCACCGCAGCAACAGCAGCACCATGAAGGCCAACAATCACAAGTCATCTTTGGCCTCTTCTCAGATTTTGGTGGATCATAGCCATACAAGGACTGCCGGTTGAAGACACATCCAGTACCAACATAGACTGGTCCTTGGATCCCATCAAGGCCTTTCATGTTGATCTATTTATCAAAGAAAGATACAAATCAATGAGTAGCCAAAAATTTATCACATGTCAACTGCAAGTCTCTGATGATATGCTTACATCAAAGAATACAACATTGCGATTGGCATATCTGTCGTGACGATCAATACCATCAAACCTTTGAGGAAACTGCACATAGCAGATCTTCTTCCCAAGTTGTGGATCCATCAAAAAGCACATGGCTTCCCTTACAGCCTTGCAGTTGTTAAGGTAGTGATCACAATCCAAATTCAACATAAAAGGAGCATTGGTGAGCACTGCAGAGACTCGAATCTGGAGATGGCATAAGAGTTAGTTTGCGATCAAATTTGGGCTAGTAAACCAAATACGCAACAACAACAACATTCCGTAGAAATTTCAGCGAAATCTAGAAAGGTCTAATAATACCAGAGCTGTTTCCAAAGAAGTAACGCAAATAGTGACCCAAAAACAACTTACCAGAGCATTCATAGCACCGGCTTTCTTGTGGTGTGGATAGCCAGGTCGCTTTTCACGTGAGACGTAAACAAGTCGCGGAAGCTCTTTCCCTTCCACATCAAGTGCACCTTCACTTCCCAGATAAACCTGAAAAGGAACGTATATTAAGAAATATAGTAAGGAATATGAGAAAGCATATATATACACGATTTATGTAGACCTGAATCATGCCAGGATGATCCCTGGTGTTGTTTCCAGGCCATGGGGTGCCATCCTGCATCACCCATCCTTCTTCTGGTTTCTTCTGTGCCTTCGCCACCAATGCATTAATCTTCACCTTGAATTCTTCATACTCTCTCTATGATAAAAATACCGCACGATCAATATGTCAATGATTGGATCACAGATAGTAACTTCGGAACCAGTTAGAGGGACTGTTTAGTTACCTTCATAGCTCTGCGCTCCTTAACAAAGTTGGGATGCACCTTATCTTTCAAGTAGTCAATCTTCTGAGAGAAATAGAACTCTGGAGCTCTTGGCTCAACATTGTGCTTTTTGCAGAAAGGTACCCACCTCCTCGCAAATTCGGCAGTTTCTGCTAATGTATCAAACAAAAGCATCGACGCACCATCATCTGACACATAACAGCTGACCTTATCGACTGGATAATCAACAGCCAATATTGACAGGACCGTATTTGCTGTTATTATTGGTGGTTCCTTGAGAGGATCCACAGTACTAACGAAAAAATCAACTGGAGCTAGCTTATTAGGCTCTCCCTCTCGCTCAAACCTCATGGATAGACGATCAAGATACGTTTCTCGAGTAATTGGTAACCATTTTGGAAACTGGTCTAGTATCCAGGAGAGTGCAAACCATATCTCACAAATAACAGAGATGAGCCATAAGGGGAAAGCATCATAAGCTGGTGTCAAGATTCGGAAACGGAAAAAGAAAACAAGTATGATAAGTCTGAGAACAATAACAATGCGATACGGATTGATTTTGCTGGAGGCAATAGGAATTTTCCTCCACAATGGTTGCCTAGCTTCAGCCAAGCTGCAGAAGAGAAGTGTTAAACTATGTCAGTATTATAGTTATTACTTCCCAACAAGAACCCTTCTAGTCTTCTACCAGTTGATAATGGTTTAAACATGGGACAGACTTTTCAAACTTGCATACATAAATTTCATACGATCTTGTTAGTAATTGGACAAGATGTCAGTGATGAAAATCTGAACAAAAAGCAAGGGCCACGAAAGAACAGATAATAAGGAAAAAGGCTTACAGGTAATCATCTTCATCTCCAGGATCATTTCCTCCATCATCTTTATTCACCAAACCTCTCTTTTCTTGCCGGACTTTCCATTTCTCTACCCTCTCTTTCCACTCTGAGTTGCTGTACAAATCTTTTTCTCCTTCAAAATCCTTCCCAGCGACTGCAAAAAAGTCACACACAAAACCTCAGATACGGTTTGGTTATTCCCTGATGCCGAAACATGTTCAAAAGTAGAACTTTTAGAGTATGATTTGGTTATTACCACTTCCTGTAGTAGAGAATGCTAGACCAGAGGGATGGCCTTGCTGTTGATCGTACTCCCCAATTTCCTGCATTACCAGTCACCATTTTGGCCTTAGACGCCCTCCAACTTCTCTCACATAAAGTTAATAATTGCAAGTTTACTCGTGTATTTGAAGGACTTAGAACTTAAAGGAAGGTTTTTTTTTTTTTTTGCGACATCTAATTAACATTCTAATTCCTGTCAGATATGAATTTGAAGAACTTTTATACGTTCCATCCAACCAAAGTAAAGTTTACAGACTTGAGATTGTTTATGGACAATGAGAAATAATGTCTAATCTCTATTCTAACTTCCAAGCCAATATCCATTGGAAAACATTTATACAGTTCTATTTTATCCATCTGTAAATTAGAAATAGAGATTAGAGTTACCGAGTGAGCAAAAACATTTTTCTTATCAGATTCGTCACTCTTAATCTGTATTTCATGCTCAATATCATCAGAACCAAAATTGTCATCATCGTCGTCCTCGTCTCCAGGAACTCTTGGACAACCTGCACCGAGCAAACCTTGATCAAGTCTAATGTTCATACATAATCCAAGTGCCCGAAACAGAGAGATTTATTTCTTGATCTTCTAGTTCAAGAGGAATAAATTGTGAGCTAAATATGCAAACCTTTTTGCCGCTTATAGCGAGCGTTACACTGAGGACAGGTCTGGTTTCCTTCACTCCTCTCATACAAATAACAAGGTTTACAAACAGGAAAGCCACAAACATGACATGCAACAAATGGCTGCCCATCTTCTTTCACTCCAATATCATCTCCACAAACTCTGCACACTTTGGTCGACGCAGAATGACGAGGGGGAGACCGCTGATACAAAAGAATATATTTGGTTAAAGCACACGCAGCACAACATGTTAATGATGAGAACAGAAAGAAAATGAAAGAAAAAGAATAATGGGAAAAGGAAAGAAAATGAAGAGGAAGAAGAGGAAGAAGAAGGTACCTCGTCACTGCCATGAAGAGAAAAGGAACTCATGGCAATGCCAGCCATGGTTGCTTCTGGGACAATGGAGAGAAAATGAAAGGAGATGGCGAGAGGAGGGGAGAGGAGAGGTGGGATGTTATAAAAAAGATGGAGAGAGTTAGATGGTGATCATTGTAAAATATCAAAGTGTAAGTGCATGTGTGAACGTGTGAGCTGTGATTAAGAGCTACTGTGTACCAAACGGTGAGTTGGGAAGTCGTGTGTTTGAGTCGAAGAGACGTTAGCTTAATTGGAAGCGATAGGTAGGAGAAGCAGGATGGAGAGACATTGCTTGGTCAGGCAGGTACATCTCACATATATCATATGCCTTCCACTCAAAGCTTTCTTCTCTAACTAGCGTAACACTATTCTTTTTCTTTTTTTCTTCTTTTTTTATATATATCAGGTATTCTAGTTTGGCAGACCAATCCTAAGCTTCTAAAATCTCACTTCAAGAGTCTTAAAGGAGATAAATCTAGAACTCCAAGGTCCAGTCCCAAGTTTCTTAATAGTTCCAACTCTTATATTATTGTTGGAAGCAAGACGTTCATAATTGATCCCATCAAGGAGCATATCTAAAGGGCTAGAGGATCATCAACAAGTAAAATTTCACTTCTCCCCTTCTTTTTGATGACTCGAACTCAAGATCTTTTACATAAGAGAACGTTAATTAAGTAAGGAGTTGAAACCAATTAGGCCACAAAAGAGCTGATGAATTATGAGTTTACAATTCTTTTCTTTTTTTTTAGGACATCATCGTTTTATAAATAAAAAAGGATAATTTAAAATATTTCATTTTATTAAATGTAAATTTTAAATATCTTATATATCAAAAAGATATTTAAATTGGGTATTTTATCAGCTGACATGTGTAAAGAATTGATGGAGAAGTATTAATAAATTGAAATTTTATATTTTATGGCAATACTTCATAAAGAATTTATCATAAACTATCTTTTTCTTGTTACGAATATAAGTCAGACCAATTAATGCTCGTATCTTAGAACCTTCATTTTCTGTATGAATGGTCTTTTGCGGTCAAACGTCTTTGTTAATTCAAGAAAGGCCTAATTCTGTCAAGGTTTCTTCTACATCTGCACCAACCTGAATGCTGTCTTGTAAAGAAATCGAACCATTATTTTAGCTCCTCAACAGGAACCCAAATGCAGCTAAAACATCAAAAACACAATCAAACCAGGAAGTTAATAATCTCTTACAATCAAAACCACAAAGCAGGGTAAATCCTGAAAATGAAATTCTTTGTCCCAGCATGCAAACCAAGGGCCAACTTCTAACAGTTGTCAAGCCTCTGGTTTTTTTGTACGATGACTTGTGGCGTTCCAACTCCAAAGCACCTCTAGAGGTGCAATCCCAAGTCCCTGATTGCTTTCCTGTTTCGAAGCTTACATGTGCATGGACTCTTTAAGCATTTTGTGTTGGTTAATTAGTTTCCATGTTCCGTACAAGTAGGGTAATCTGACTTAACTGCAGACTCAAACCATAGTAAGTGATGTTCATCAAGTACATGTATAGAATGGGAACTTCGACGAGAAGAAGATTTATAGCTTACCCTGCTATCAAAAATATAAAACTAACGCCATTTATTTCATTTTCAGTTAGAATAATCATTATTCTGTTATCTTGTGTTCCAACGACAGTTTGTTAACAATTTTGAAATTGTGGTTACAACTAGATTTTACACTAACAGTTAGCCAGATCCGTTTACCACCAGAATCAATATCCCCCAAAAAGGATGAAATCTTTCGGTAGCTAAAAGTGTCTTGAACTCGCTTCCACCTGCACCTTTAGCCCTCCTTCACCAACAGGAGTAATTGAGACGTTAAGTACTACTATAGTTGAAATACTAATCAACCTTTAGTGCAGAAGCACATGATCTGGGGTTAATCAAAGCAGGGGGTCAAAGTTGAGGAGCTCTAACATAAGTCAACTAACACCAATATACTCGAGACTAAATGCCTTCCATGAATCAATGTCATTTTTTTTATTCTATGATGACTTAGGCATCTGTTCTTGGTCGTTTTGCAGGCGGTGATGATAAATCACCATTGTCAGGCTCAGGGTTTTCGGAAGCTCCATTTTGTGAGGCCTCAGGCTCCCGGCTCAGACCAGGTGAACTTTCCTGCACCTCAGCAGTGTTATTGATTGTATTAGTTCCTGATATGCCAACATCCACCTCAAGATGTCCCACTTCATTTTTGGCAGGTGAATCTTTCACTGCTTTTGAAGAAAGGCTCGACAAATTCTCCAAAGCTGACGACGGAAAGTTCAGCTTTTCAGAACCTGACTTGCATTGCTTCTCAAACATCATTTGCAGGTACCTCCCTTGCTCTTCTATTCGTAACTGTAAATTTCGTTGGATCTGCCAAGAAAGGACATTGGTTGTTACACACTGATATGTGTCTAAGCATGCATACACAGACAGCTAGAGTCTTGAAGCCTTGCAGACATGCATTCTACTCCCTCACAGCAAACTGACATCTGCTTAATAAATTTTGTAGCATAAACAGTTCATCATGTAGTCAATGTACTATGTAACAAGCTTTTGCAAAACCAAACCCAAAAGCACAGTTCAGAAAGGTGAAGAGTTACTGTTGCACAAAAAGGGAATTTATAATAGCATCCATCAATAACTAAGTCTCATGAGTACAGAGTTTAAGTACTCCAATTAAAGCTACCCGATGGAAAGGCATCCACTGCCTCCATGATCTCTCTCTCTCTCTCCCCCCTGCACCCCTCTACCCCACCTAAATAAAAGAAATAGAAATCCACTCTCATTGAGATTGATGGAAGCGATTTTGCTCACATTTCCCTACCTAACTATACTGCATAAACTATAATTTGTTCTGCACAAGTTTTGCTGCAATTATAGACCTAAGCCAGCCATAAACCATATACCAGGATTTTGAGGTATATAACAAAGCTATTTCCTTAATACAAAGAAACCATTCTCAATCTGTACCTCAAGTTGTTCATGTAATCGTTTCTGAACCTCCACTTGTAATCGCAGAGCCTCAGTGATCTCAATACCCCTGTGATTAATATAAGATGTGAGTAGAAAGTTTAGAACTAATACAAGATTAAATGGGAGATAAATGTACAAGAACTTTCTTGCAGAAACTTATAAGTTCGTCCCTTAAAGCAGAATCCTTAAATGCCCTTTATTGAACCAGCCTTATACTGGTGTCAAATTTTTTGTTTTGAGAACCTTAATCCATTTACAGTGCCATTCAAGTCATTAAGTTGACCAAATCCAATTTATTGCGAGTTTCTTTGGTGATAGTTGCATTGATCAATCAATAATAGCTTGTAGCAACTATAACTACCAAGAATGTTATCTCATGTTAGAAGAACCACCTGAGAGTTGCACAATCATTAAAACCTCAAACTAAATATAAAACCCACATAATTTCAAAGTCAATGACTTCTATCGCTATAAGAAACTCCAAAGTTAATGGAAGAGAAAATATAAAAAGATGTATTTCTACGGCTGAAATGGCAGAATTAACCAAAAGAAACTCTTTGTAAAAATTCCTTTAGAGTATAGATCAAGGTAATTCCAACAGTTGGAAATCCTGCGAATATGTACCCTGATACAAGCACGAGAAGAGTGATAACCTTAATGCAATGGAACACACCACAAAATACAAACATAAACCTGATAACTTACGTTTTCAAGTCTAAAGATGGCATTCCTTCAATAGGATTCAACCTTGTCTCTGAGGATCCTGCAATTTAATAAAATCTTTTCATCGCTCAAGAGAATATACACTCACAAGCAAATCAAATTTCATATAACAAATCACACAAACACACACTTAGAAAAGGAAAACTCTTGGTAAGGCATAAAACTGAAAAGACAAAAAGGATTTCAAGATCTAACACAATGGAATAGTATTAAAGGTAATTATAAAAACATACAGGTCCATAATTTAACAATATGTCAGTATGAAGGTGAATATTTGCATGCTGTAGAATGATAAATTATGCACTCTAAAGGAATACATTAGGGTACAAGATTCAGTTTTATAACGCATTCCTGCCACCCTCCCCCTCAAAAGGGAAAAGAGTGCTAGCATGGGCTTGTATAGTTAATAACTTCAACAGAACAAGTTATTAGTTATCACGTACAACAGAACAAGTTATTAGTTATCACGTACCTTCACATGAATCTGGTCTATATCTGGCCGTCCTGTATTTCTGAATTTAAGAAGGTTCAATGTTAAAACCCAAAATTAATAATTGCAATAAACATCCATATGCAAGCAACTGCAAATGAGAAAATCATGTTTTTCAAGTCATGTCAAAAGAGATAAAGTTAGACCTGCAAGTGGCTTTTTACATGATATATGGTCAAGCCTTCAACTTTCATGAGTTTGAGCACACCTTTTGGAGTAGCTCCTGTACATTGTGCAACCAAAAAGAAGTCAATTTAACAGAAGCCCCATAGGTTGACTAAAGGTTCTATAAAGGAAGAAGAACGACAGACTTTCACTTCCACCAAGCTGGTTGACAGCCTCCACAAAAGCTTCATGAAGCTCCGGTGTCCAACGCATGCGCGGCTTAGATGGTGCACTGTTTGTTGAAGAATTAGGGTTAAGAACAGAAAGATTTTCGCCTGATGGAGGTGGAAGCTGGGGACAAACATGAGGCTGTTGTGTTCGAGCTAGTGGAGACGGTTTGGACACGTGGTATGCCATCTGAAGCAACAAAAATGAACAAGATAAACTGTTTAAAATAGCAAATATTCATTAGGAAAAGGTAGCTTAATTGCCCTACATGACCAGAAGTGCCAACCTTAGGTTCCATATCTGCAGCAGTGGTGTCCACCAGAAGGTCATCCCAATTTGGTGTCAAAGCCTCATCATCAGTGAGTAGTTGGTCTGCCCATTCCTGCCAATCATTTTTTTTACTATAATCCTCAGATGTCATGACACCACTACAACTGTTGCTTTCTATTTGATTGTTGTGGACAAGATTATCCATGGGGAAATCTAGAAAAGATGGCAGTGATTGCGGACTCCAAGAAGCACTGTTTTCTTTTCCATAATTACTTGATGTTGACGAGTGAAGCAATCCAGGAGAAGCTTGTGCCAATGACAGAGCTTCCACATTTGTTGGTGATTGAGAAACAAAACTAGTATTTCTTGTATGTGTCTCGCTGGGTGAAACGGTAGAGTACTGAAGGTCTGTTGAGAAGCCTGGAGATGAAGAAAATATGTGACCCACTACCTCACTGTTAGAGGTTGGATGACTGGCATGTACACGAGGCCTTGTGATAAGCCCCCTTTCTATGGAAACCTGTTGAGAATCGGGTAGCTTCGGGCAAGTCTCTTCTAGTTGGATAGGCAGGACTGGCAAAGATGAAGACATTGCTCCTGACACTCCTACACTCAGCTGCTTTGCACCTGATCTCTGAATGGATAGAGTTGGGCGAGCCTTCATAGTTGTCCTTTAAAAAAAAGAGGCTCAAGACTCACCTACTACATCAACTGATACTAGTTTCTTTGAAGCAATCACGAAATTTAATACATTCCAAAGCATTATCCAAGCTCACAACATCATAGCACTAAAAAGATCAATACAACACACGTACAACAACACGAACTATTAAACCAATGCAATGTCCCATCAAGTGGCAAAACTATACTTGCAACACTGAAATTGAAAGGGACATTAATACGGCAGAAGTTTTGAAACTTTCCAATTATCACTAGATAGTGGTAATATATAAAAAGAACCTCAAAATCCAAGAAACTCAAGGGAATACATCGCCAAGCAAGAACAAATATCTTTTACGCAAAACATGAAATGCACTAATCACATTTTAAGGAGAGAGTGCATTTTGGTTAACTACATTATTCCCAAAACACAGTTCTCAACTCTTAGTTGCAATCAGGTGTAAGGTCGTAGTTGCAGATGTATGGTTCCAAGTTCAGTTCAATCTCAGCTAGAGTTTAAATATTTGATTAAATTCTGCTAATAAAAACAACGCCATTGATTTCCAAATTTGGAATGGAACAAGGTTCTCTCGGATAACTTGAGACCCTCCAACCAACTAACAAGCTTCAAGGACCTAAATATTAATGACTCTGTCATCACTGCCTCTAACCAAGGTAACCTGAACTTCAACTTAAGCATCATTAAAAGCTCTTCGCGAATTTTAACACATTCATTTCCCAAATGATAATCCCCGACTCTTTGAGATGGCAATCTAAATTTTTACCATGTTACTTTCGCTAGGTCCAAACCCTTGGCTTAAATCCCATTACATCTGGGGTCCAAGTTCTTCACCAAGACTACAAACATATCTCATGCGTAAAAAAAATATGGATTGAGCAACACCAAGAAACCGATTTCAATATTGGCAGAAATTGAATCATCCACCGGTTCTTGCAAAACGCTTCCCACATAGGAACAAATCAAGCATCAACACCAGAGCTTCATACACAACTCCCCCATATCAAACTATGCATGCCTATCAACTTCACTAAACCAAAATCGCACCATTCAACCACTATACGGTAGTAATAAGAACAACAAAGAATAACAGAAAGACAACCGGGTTCAATTTAGACCATTTACAGATGAAAAAAAACCAGAAAAACAAGTATCAATCGAATTGAAAAAAGAAAAAAAAAAAGAAGTCTCAGAAGGGCACAGAATTCTTACCTAGAAATTCATGAAAACCTTGAAAAAAAGAACAATACCCAGATGAAAAGTCGATGCAATTAAGGTACAGAAAGAACGCAAGAGACAATCTATCTAAAGAGACAAGCGGGTTGTTATTTGAAATTCCGTCACCGGCGTGCCAAAAAGAAGTGAACGGTGACGAGTGCGCTTTGCTCTCATTTGGCCCCTCTGTGGCTGTGTGTCTTGGGGTTAATAACGAACAGTGATTGGTTCACTCGCCATCAATAGCGCCTGAGATCAAACTCCTGAGACATTAGTTGGATTAGTTAGTGATATGCATGTGGGCCCAGGCTTGTGATTGGTGGGCGCATTTATACCTCAAGGGGCGCACGTGGGGATTACTTGTGTTCTTTCGCTTGTTCCAGAGCCAACTTTGCAACTTTTTTATTTTTATTTTCTCATATATAGAGTCTGCTCAGGCATAAATCCTCGTACACAAATTAAGTCCACTAGGGCCTACCAAAAACGTATGCCTATTTGGTCCGTTAATGTTTTTCTTTTTTTTTTACCCCTAAGTGGTATTTTAAAAGAGTGTTAATTATGAGAAGGTATCTTTAAGTTATTTACATTCAGACTAATTCTTACTCGTATTGGTCAGCCCCGTAAAGGGTAAAGTGTTACCAAACAAATTTCTCCTTTCTCAAGGCTTGAACTTGAGACTTCTAATTAAATAATGAGAGAACTGAACCACTCACACTAACCATGTTTAGTTATCAATGCTGTTACTTTCTTCCTTCTTCTGTCTTCTCGTGTTTTTATTAAATAGTGTCTTTTTCTTTTGGGTGCTTACCAAAAACTAATTTTGCTTGCTTCCATGTCATCAAATTTATGTTTATGAGAATATTCTAAGCCTATAATCATATATTTCAAGTATGCTAAGGAGTAATGAAATCATTTGTAAAAGAGTATAAATAAAGTCAACTCTTTTGAATGCTATGTTTAATATTGTAATAGTTGACCATAAATTGCAACTTTAAAACATTAATAACAGTAATGGGCGTTTGGTTTTTTTCTATTGTAGTTTTTAGTTTTTGTTTTTAGTTTTTAGTTTTTGTTTTTTTTAAATAAAAACAAAATTTTGTTTGATTGTTAATGTTAACGTAGTTATATTTTATCACTGATAATAATTACATAATAAATAAAAATTAAAGATAAATTATTTAAATTAAATAAATTTATTTAATATCTTATATAATATTTATTAACAAATTATGTTATTTTAATGAAATAAATAATTTATAAATTAAAATTTTATTTATAAATTAATATTTATTTGAAATGTATTTTTATTATTAAATCAAATTTTATTTGAATATCTATATATTTTTAATTTAATTATTTATTAATAATTATTAAAATTAATTACATATAATTTAGTTATAAAAATTAAATAAAATTATACCATTCATAATTTGTATGGATAATTAATTTTAATTTATTAAATATATAATATGGAATTAAATTATTCATAATTTTTATTAATAATTAAATAATATATATTTAGATTATAATAAATCAGATTAAAGAAAAACAAGAAACATAAAACATTTTTATAGTTTTTATGATTTTTGAAAATAGGAAAAAACTAAAATTAAAAATTCAAACAAATTAATTTTTAACTGAATTTAAAAATAAAATCTAAAAATTAAAAATAAAAATAGTACCAAACACTGCGTAAACTAGAGATACAAATTCACCGTTAAAATCAGAGTTATAGGATCCGTACCGTACGTGCTGGAAGGTACCGTATCGGCCGAATAACGGTACCGTAGATCCTAACTTTGGTACTGGCTAAAAATACCGGTCAATACAGGGTTTTTCATTGAGTACCGGCCGGTACCCAACATACCGAAAAATGTCGGCGAATTCGAGAAATTAAAAAAATTCGAGAACCATTTTGCAAATATGAAAATTTTAAACCTAAAACCTAACCCACCCCTCTTCTCTCTCAAGTCTCACCCTCTCTCTCTCTCACTCTCTCGCTCTCACCTCTTTTTCGTTGCCGTCTGGGTTGCCTCATCACAGCCGACGCTTGCTCTCTTCTGTGGTTGCTCTCATCACTCTCCTCCTCGGCTCATCATCGTCGAAGTCACGATCTGGGTTTGCGTCCCTACAGATTCACCGCACCACCACAACACCATCCACAACACGTCGTCACCGCACCATCACACCACCGAGTCACTGACGCTCCGATGCTCACAGCTGGACAACCCGAAAACCCGAAGCCACAACTTGAAGAGCGAAGACCTGACGGTTTAAATTTTTTTTAGGTCTGTTGATTTTGTTTTCTTGATCTGTTCTCTTCTTTGTTGTTTGGTGTTTCCAAAAATTGCTAACAAACCGTAAACGTAAATTACATTTTTTTTTTGTGAATTTGATTGGATTTGGATTTTTTTAACTGTGTTGATGAATATAGGAGGTTGTCGGTGGGTAGAAGACTTGGATGTTAAAGAATTTGCTGTCACGGTTTTAGAATGGATTAGTGATTGTTTTGTTTTGGAATTGCTTTGGATTGAAATTGCTTACTGTGGATTTGTGTCATTGTGTGTATGTGAAATAAATTGGTTTGAATTTGATTTTGGAATGGAATTGTTGAAGTTGAAAATTTGAAATTGTTAGATTGAATGAAGAATAATGTGGGTTTTGTTATTTTGTTATGAATTGCTTATATGAAAAGTAGAATTGAAATTGAAAATGGAATTGTAAAATAGGGTTATTATGTAATTAATTAATTATGTATTATGTAAAGATTGTTAAAACTTAAAATTGAAAGTTGATAATTAACATTTAAACCTAAATGTAAAATTAATAATCAAATATGAAATTAATAATCAAATGTAAAATTGATAATTAAATGTAAAATTGTAAAATTGATAATAAAATTTTGTAAAATTGTAAAAACTTTAATCATTAATTGTAATTGTATAATGATGATTGCTTTTGTTTATATTAATTGTGGTTATTATTTATATGTAAAATATTTAAAAATTATTGTTATTTCATATTAATTGTTATTATTATTATTATTAAGAATTTTGAAAGTATGGTTGATGTAAACAATAAATTAGTAAAGTATACAGTAAAACTATACAATATATCAATATAGACTATTTTGTAAATTTTAAAAATTTTATGGACTATTTTATAAATTTAAAAAATTATTCGAAACAGTATCCAATACTGACTAATACTGATACCGATAAAGTTCTATTTCAAAACTCAATTTGATCCCAAATTTAGTACGGTATTAAAATACAAAAACACACATGTAAAAGAGAATCCAATGCTTTTTTTTTTTTTTTCCCTCTCCTTTTTGAACCTAAAGGAGGATTCTGTTCCTGTTAGGTACGGTCTTCTGGTGGCCAGCACATGCTTCAACTTTGTCGTTTGAGGAGCAGCACAAGACAGGACGTGGAAACAAATAGCTATACATTAATTTTTTTATTTTTGATATTTTCTAAAATTAATTTTTAAAATTCATCTTATTTAAATTAAAAATTTACATAAAATATACAGGTTTTAAAAAATTAATTATTAAATTAAACATTATTAAATTTATAGCTACAAAAGTCAACACTCTTGTACTAAGGTCGAATCGCCTAATTCTAAGGGCTCTCACACCTCGACCTCTAGAGTGATAGAAGGATAAATTACGGTTTAATTTTACTCAATTCTTCAGAGAAGGGGTCTCATATTTGGTGCACACAAGAAGTCATCATATTGGATGAAACTTCCATATTATTACTGCCAGAATTCGAACCTGAAACTTTACACTCAATAAGCTCCCTAAAGATCAGTTGAGCTACATTCTGCGCGGGCATACCGTCAACACTGTGAATTGTACACGTCAATTACAGTATTACATTATGGCTACATCAGTCTACTAATACTATAGATAGACGCAGTGACAGTGTAAACGCAAAATCAATGTTGTTGATAGTCATAACTTATCATTTCTTTTTTCTTAATTTAAACTCCTGCCAGTACCAAGCCCAGTACTGTCTGGGATAAACATAAACCCTTTTTGCCCCGCGGGTCCACGACTGCGTTAAGCTGTCTTATAGATGCATTTATTAATCCGGATCAAGACAAGTACGTTTCTTAATAATAGACTCTTTAACACGTACTTTCTAATGACTTTTGCCAACTTACAACCGTAACCCAATTGATTAGATAACGATTTGGTAGATGGTTTTAAGGAGTTGCTAAGCTCGTGCTTATCTCTGGAACGGATAAGGCTTGGCTTTTAAGAGGGGGGTCAATATCGTTGTGGCTTTATCTGATACGAAATCTGAAGCCTACCCTTTAAAAGTTTGAAGCATCATAAGGCATCTGTCCTTTATACGATGCCCCAGTATCCACATGCAATATACTTGGTCCACTAACCTTCTTCTTGCCTCTACCTTTTACAGTTGCTCTTTCTCCGGTTCATCTTCAAGACCATTACAATCACAATTCAAGAAACAAGAAATAAATATATACCAAAATACGTATAAATCTACTACTTATTTCGTATCTATCAAATAATATGGCCTTATACATATTAAAATATAAAGGTAATATTCGTAATGCCAACTGATGAAATTATAAGTGTTAGTTTATATTCTGGAGGCAATTGGTTCATTGTAATTTAGTAACATAATTATTTATAATTCTTCATCTTATTTAGACATATACGATAAATAAATATACATTGCAAATGAAATTACAATAAGACCATAATTATAAGATTCATATTAAAGTTATATCTTACCTTTAAATCATTTCTAGTTATTATTTATTAAGACTTGATGAAGTTTAAAAATACTAGTATTTTTTTCCTTATAAAGAAAGTAATCAATCTCAAAAACTAAAGTATGAAGATACTTAAACAATATGAGCGATTGTTAGAGAACAAGTTTATTGAATTGAACTCATATGAGTGTTTCATTTGAAACATTACTTGTATATCTATGGAAATTCTCATTGTGATGATTATTTAAGTGATCATTTGATTTAAGATTTCCAAAATCTTGTATAAAAATTACCATGTTTTAATAATACTTATAACATATTTTAATCAATAGTAGCTCAATCTGTAGCTGTTAGATATAATATTAACTATAGGAAGATAGCTGAGTAATCAATATAAAATTTATCTTCCTAAAATGATTAGTAAGAATGTTTCATTATTCTCAATTAATATTAATTTGAGAAATTCTTAGACTAAGGTGAAATGATCTTTGAAAATAATTTTCAAATGTTATTAATTAAATCAATTATTAATGGAAAGAACTAATATGATTAGACTTAAATAAGATAGATATTATTTCTATACTCTATGTTTAATCATAATATCATAATGTAAAAGAATTTAATTATATGAAAAAATCATGTACGGAAATGTTAGTCAAGGTCACTTTAACATTTCTAAATATTTGGATGATGAGGATACATTGCTAGATATCAATCTTGATATATAGATATAAATTATTTAGTTAGAGAATTAAAGTTAAATTAAAAAGAATTTAATTTATATGCTCTTAAATTATGATTTAGGATTAGAATTTATATCTATTGTCAACAGTTTAGGAATCTAATAGGTCATGCCCAGAGAATAGGTTGAAGAGAGATAATGTATTTTAATCAAGTTAGACTTAATTATAAAATTTGATAAACTTTGGAATTAAATATGAAACAGTTAATAAATAAATATTAATATGAGCTGTTGGATCTTTTTGACCATAATTGGTATTTAAAAATTAATTCTAATTAAATTCTGATTGAAATTAAAAATTTTATTTTAATTAAATTGCTAAAATATCCAAAAATTATTATAAATAGACTTACGCTTCAAAAGAGTCAGCAGTTTTTGCGTAACCCTCTTTACAATAGTTGTAGAATTCTTTCAACACATTTTGTAGATATCGTTAAAGATCAGATATTTGTGTGATTATAGAGTGGTTGAGAAAAATTAATTTCAAAAATAGTTTGCAGAAAATATCAAGAAAAAGATCAAACTTTATAATATCTTTTGACATCGAAAGTCTGTATTTTTATTTAAAAATGTCAAGGAGACATAATCTTGGTTAATCCCAGTAACCATTATAATTACTATTAATTAAATTATTAAATAATTTTAACATACGGAAGTAATTTAGTCATTATGATGATTATAAATAGTACTGAAATGATGATTGTGTTTGACTTTTTATCAAAAATATGATGCCAATTTTACTTTTAACATTCTTTCCCTTTTCCACCTTCTATTTCAGATTTTCTTTATGAATCAAATTAATACCGAGTGAACTGGCTTTTTACTAAAATTACAAAATTATCATTTTCCATGGTGTTTTTCTTTTTTTGGGGGGACATTATTATATTACTCACACGGGTTGAAACTTGAATTGCATTTTTTTGATTTTACATAGAAATTGAAAACAAATACTTCTCCTACATCGACTAAATTCAAATTTTAATGTATACAGATATACTCTTAAAGTCTCGTTTAATAATCAGCAATAAAGGAATCAGAATAAAACATAAGAATAAGAATGAAAATTGAGAATCGGAATAGGAATAAAATTACTGATGATACGTGTTTGATATGTAAGTACTAAAAATAAGATAATAGAAGTTAATAGTTATACCAGTATTTGGTATCAAATATTAATAATGATAATGCCAATTTTTTACTTAGGTTTGATTATTATGTGATTGATTTTGTAAATAATTAATTAAAATATATTGTATTATTATTAATTAAAAATGTATTTAATAAATAATAATTTAAATTATTTTTAATGATTTAATAAATTATTAATTTTTAAATAATTACATATGATTTTTAATAAGAATAAAATTAAAAAATCATAATGAACTTATTTTATGATATCAGGTCAATGAAATAACATAAAATAACTATTAAATAAATTAAATAAAGTAACATACAATGTTGATCATAAGAACAAAACACAAAGGAAAAAAAGAAATTATGTTTGCCGTTTTATTTGTTATTCATGATATAAAATTAATTTGTCAATCCCTAATTACCAAATGTATGTTTTCTTGTCATTAAACAGAACTCATCCCTAATTTGTTTGCATTGTCAATCACTAAAAAGTAAAAACTTCTATCCCAAATGCAATAAGATGATAAAGTTAATTATGAAAACCCATTTGAGTAGTGCCCTTGATCGTTTGAAACTTGGTGCCATTTGTTGTAATTCCAAATAAACCAATATTG
>JANZXR010000009.1:12466501-12478304 GCA_027575705.1 Erythroxylum echinodendron
GTGGAATCTTCTAGATGACCGTGGGACCCACTGATGAATATAGCCTCTTTGGTGGGGTGAACTTCCACTGCGTGACAAAAGGAACAAGGAAGAATAAGTGTAGAGGAAAGTGAAAAAGAAAGCAAGAGAGAGCAAAAGCTAGAAGAAGAAAGCATGGAGGAAAACCAAATCTAATTAAGGAGTGTCAATTGCATAATGCATCATGATGTAAGTTAAAGGGGAGAGAAAAGCCAAAGATTTGTGTTTTTTCTTTATTACGAGAAAATAATTTTCTAATTAAAAATAACTTTTCCTTTACTAGAAAATTATTTTCTAATATGAAAAGAAAATTACTTTTAAAATTAAAATAAATATTTTTAAATTTAATTAAGAAATTTTTTTACACTATTTATTTATATATAAATTTATTTATTAATTAGAAAAATATTTATTAATAAATTAGAAAACTATTTTTAAAAATATTAAAAAAAGCTCATTTTTAATTAATAAATGAAAACATCTTTCTAAATTTAATAAAGAAAATAGATTTTATCATAAATCAAGAAAATTATTATTCAAATAAAAATAATATAACATTAATTCTATAACTAAATAAAATAATAAATTTAATTTATCTCAATCAAATTAAAATAAATAACTTTAACTAAGAAGCATCTTTTTTAATTACTTAAGAAACTCTTTTCTTAATGTTAAGGAGTTTAACTAATTAATAGCAATATAATTAAAATATCATAATTCTAATTTTAGGAAACAATTTTTTAAAAAATTCGGATCAATTTAATTATTAACCTTAATTACATTAAGAAAATAAATTAATTTACTTTTCAAATTGCTATTAAATTTAAAAATATTTTAAATTTTGTTTACCTACAAAATTACTTTATTCTAACTTAAGGATTGCTCTGCCATTGATTACATTAATAAAGATTATGGGTTTTACCAATCCGAAGATTAAACAAACCTTAAGAAAACACTTTCTTAATGTTAAGGAATTTAGTTAATTAATTTCAATCTAATTAAAATATGACTAATTAGTTCTAAGAATTTTTTTAACGTCAAAAATGAACTTTTTCATAACCCAAAAAGGAAAAACTTAATTTAGTTATGAGATACCCTATTCTAACCTAGAATAAACTATCTCAATTGCTAAACAATCCTTTTTCTTCCATGTTACTAAACCTTAGCCATATAAACTTTAAACCTAGCCTAACAAAGTTGTTTCCATTGTCATCAGCCTTTAACTTCTCCAGACTTTGCGGATTGCTACAACTTTGATCCTCACCATGGCACTCTATTGGCATTTCAAAACCAATAGCCATCAATTTCTTCCTTCTTCAACCACCATCACTGTTATATGTCATCATCGAGCCACAACTCCATGCATCTCCTCCTTGTGGTGCATAATATTCATATTTCTTATTGCCAAAAAGAGCAAGAGTTTTTGTATATCAAGAGAAAAGCTTTGTTCTCGACATCAATAAACAAGAAGTAAGAATGCAGGGCTTTACAAGTGTTAATTAAGGAATGAAAACAAAGTTAGGTCAAAAGAAAATTTAAGATTTTGTTTCTAAAAGACAGGAACTGTAGGTTATAGGTTCTACTTAGTTGAAGATCAAATCTTTAAGGAATACAGAGGGCATTGATAAAAAAATCCAATAAATTGAAAAGAGTAGAGAGCAATGACAAATATGAATTTTTAGAGAAAACCAAAACTGATCAATTTCTTTGATGGTTTTTGTAACTCTTGAATTTTGAAAAAACTTTAGGAGCAAGATGTGAGGAAGAAATAATCTCATTACATAGGTTTTTTATATTTTAAAATTAGAACATTTTATATTGCATATAGTTTAATTAGGGTTTACATCTATAATTTAAATCTTTTTATATTATAAGAATATTAATTAAGATCCAAATTTGATTATAAAATAAGGGATTGCAATAATTGCAATTTCAATTCCAAAATTTGATATTAATAACAATCAAACTCTTTTAATCAAGTTATATGACTAAAACATGGCTTCCATACCACTGTGAAAAAAAAGGCTAGGATCTGACCCCACATAGCAGAATAAAAATGAATTTTTTTATTTTTCAAAATCCAAAATTACTTTATTTCTATAACATGATTAATCGATAAACATAATAAGCTTAAACATCATACCTTATTATGTAGTTTGATCCTTTTCTTGTAGTTTCCCTCAAATCATTTTTAAAATTGGTTCATTGCAACCATCATGGCCAAACACGTATTTGGCCTTTAACTATTCACACAAACAAATTACACTACAACAAAGTTGACCTTTAGCTATATTTTATTTGGCAATGATTTTTACAAATGTCTCCAAAGGCTTACCTTTTCACGACGTTTGATAAAATTATTGCTAAATGACAAACCTTTGGCGACGCTTTCTGGGAATCGCCTTTTGTGATGGTTTAGTGTTTTCATCACCAAAGGCTTAAAAATCGTCACGAAAAGCTTAAATAACAAAATAACTCTCTTATTTATAATTATAAATTCACTAACTTTGAGTTGATCATTTTGCGACTGAGCATCACATTGAGAAAAGTCAAAATTAATATTATTGACAATGATTCTAAATATAAAAATAAATTTATATAACAAAAATGTCAAGTTATTTCAATAAATTATGAAACTATAAACTCAAAATTAATTAATATTATATAGATTTATAGTTTTTATTTTTCTCTTTTAAATTATATGAATTGACAATTTTATATTGTGTCACAAAATTTTCATATAGTTTTAACATGAAGTTTGTAATATCATGATATATGATTCTTACAAAAAAAACAATAAATATTGATCTATGGTAAGTAATATAATGTAATGATATATAATAAGTAATACAAGATTTTAATTAGAAGTTTAATAATTCTTATAAATAAAACAATAAATAAATTTTCACTCATATTCCATCAAAAAAAAGAAATAATTATTTTTATAGATTCTAAGTGACATGAGACTCGATAGATAAGGTAAAAGAGTTTTCTATGTCTAGATTCTCAAGAAAGCTCCTTGCACGTTCGAAGGTATCAATTAAAATAGCCAAAGATCTTCCCCTAAGAGTTGGTTTATTAACTCCCTCTTCTAACAACTTCTTGGCTTTAGCTAATATAGCAAAAGATATAGTGAACAGTTTCCCAGATGCAATATGAATCACTAAATTAGATGAACTGCACGTATCATGCGTTTCACCTAACAAACAAGCAATGTAGAACTTAAAAAGCTAAATCATGCCGTATAAGGAACCCAAATTCGAATACATGCATATCAGATTAAATGACCTCATTGTTGTTACAATAAATAGACATAGTTTTCGTAATGACTAGTCCAAAACAACATATTTTATTAATCCTATATGGACCATTGAGTCATCACCACCACCTCTATTTTCCTCTACATTCTCTTGAGGATTCAAGGAAGCTTTACACAATATATAGTATATACAATCACATGTTCATCTAATAGATTCCTAATAGAAAATGAGATATAGATAATAAAGCAAGAGAGATAGTTCGAATGATAATAAAAACCTTGAAGAAGAAGATCAACCATTGAAGGTAAGAGGTGATTAAACTTTGATAAGAAGATTTGTTTGCATCAATTATTCTTCATCAGGGAGAACTCTGCACATTCCTTTCATCGAAGTTTATTTTTTCATCGAAAACTATCTACCATGTTAACATTCTGCGATGAATTTATGATAACAACTTTATTTTGAAAAGTCAATATAAATAAAACAAGTCATATATATAATCAATATAAAAGCACAATGTATAATTTAATAATGAAACAAAAAATTTTATGAAGTTATATGCAATTAACAAAATATTCACATAAGAAGCAAAGATCATTGAAACTTAATTTTTTAATCAACCAAAAATCCCCTACACAAGAACATTCTATGTTTGTCACTCACCGTTAAAGATAAATAAAACCCAGATCACATGCCACATATTAATAAGTGATCTCACAACTTTAAGAATAGAAGACTTCTTATTTGAATGCTTTTTTACATCTAACACATTTATAAGATTATTAATGGACATCAATAAGGCAATATAACTAGTTAAAACTTAAGTTTATAACCTATTCATATAGGAAAAGAAAATATTACACACAATATCAGTATTTTATACATTGTCTATTCCAAATATGTCACAACATATATAAATACACAATAAAATTATACAACATATTCCATATATCCCTTTAAGTCTTCTATCATCAAATCTAGAAAAAAGATGCTTATAAATCAAGGTAAAGTTCACTACTTATCTTTATAGCTGTGATCAATCCAAATATTAACTTTGAACATGGGTATAAATATAATGCCTTATTTCTGACCGTAAGCATTAGCAAGAGAGAACATCTTAAACTTGAACTTATAACAAACAATATAAACATTGCAAATTAGAAGAAATGTTAAGGAAATGATTTTGGAGATCTTGGATAATCATTCACACACATAAATATCCCAGTTCCCCATAAATTTGTTCCAACATTCTAGCAATGTTAATTTTGTGATCTATTAATTGAGACAATTTTATATGATAAGGTTGAGAATGTTAACTGTGTATGTAATATGTTTAGGAGATGTGACATAAAGTGTGCTTTCCTATAAAGCCACTATGTTGATAAAAAGAGGCTAACTATGTAGGAGTTGGATCCCTTGAGCCCCTCATCAGATATGGAGAGAGCTATTATTATGGAATTCAAAATGGAAGTAAGTAAAAAACTAAGAAGGGTAACTATAGGCAATAAATAAGATGCAAAAACCACATAGAAAATGTATGCAAGAAATCTGAGTAAATTAATAAATCAACGTTAAAGTAGTTAAACGTAAATATACAAAGAGGGAAGACTTACCTGAAGGGTTGAATGAAGACTAGGGATCGAAGTTGTCTCTCCAAAACAATACTTATGATCTCTAACTATTAATTGGAAATCTGGATTAAATAAGAAGACATGAGTTAGTACAAAAGAATCAAGTAATTTCATACCTTGAGGTTAGCTTTCACTTAAGATAGGAGTCATCTATGACTCCTCCAAGAGAGCGCTAATAACTAGCTATTAGAGAACAACAACCAAAGGTAAAAAAAAAAAAAGGATGAGAAGCAAGACAGAGGAACCCAAACCTGACAACTTGACTAGCTTGAACAAGAAGATCGCCTTCGACGGTTCAGACCTAATAATGAAGAATTTTAAGACTCTTTCGGATGGGGAGGATTTATTTACCTTATTTATAAAATGCTATCATAGATAGATTACTTTATCTACTGTTTACAACATTTTCTTTTATTTGCTTTGCTAATAGGTTGTAGGTTAAGTTGTCGTTTTGATCTTGCTTGTTATAGGAAAGGTAGATGTGGTTTCGTTTGACTGTGCTTGTTGTGGGAGAGGTGTTTTCTCTTCAGACGCTATTATATACATGCATAAATTATTATGTTAATGACAATTATTATGGATACATTCATATATCATTATATTAATTACCATATATAACTATATTAATTATAATATAATTAAAAATAATTGTAATATAGGAAAAATATGAAAATCAATAATAAAAATTAATATTATATTCATAAAAATCAAATTAATATTATTAAAAATGATTCTAAATGTAAATATAAATTTAGTTAACAACAAAGTCATTTCAAAAATTTGTAAAACATTAAACATAAAATTAATTAATATTACATAGATTTATACTTTTTATTTTCCTCTTTTAAAATATATGAATTGATAATTTAATGTGGTGTCACAAACTTTTTTTTTATTATATATAAATTCTATACTATTTTGATGAGTTTCTATATTACATAAAATTTGTTACCTATATAAATATATATATGAAAATATTTGACGACGACTAACAAAAATCATCGCCAAAGCTTTAGATTTAACGATGATTAACAAAAGCATCACCAAATGGTTAGCCTTGAGAAATCATCACCAATTATTAAACTTTTGGTGAAGTTTCTCTAAAATTGTTGCCGATGGTCTACATATGGCGATGTAATCATTGCCAAATATTTTTTATATTTCTTCTAAATTATTTGAAAATGACGTCATTTATTCCTAAAAAAATAATGTCATTTTTAATTTATTATTAACACAAAAATGAAGCTCTCTTCGTCTTTGTTGTTTGTTGTCATACTTCCTCTAGTTTTTTGTTGAAGAAACATTATCTATTGTGTTTGTCTCCGATTTGTTGTGGTCCGTCCAAGTAAGTCATCCACTAGGTACTATTTTTTGTTCTATTTTCAAAAAGAATCCTTTTTGGTTTTTCCTACTATGTTATCATTCACTGGGCTTTATGTTATGATTTCTATCTGTGGGTTTTTGTTTATGTTTGGAAGATAACGAATTGTGTTTCTGTTTTAGTTGTCTATTGGTTGACATTTTTTTTACCACCTTGTATGTCTATTAGAGACGTTATGCTTTTGTTTTAATTATTTGTGAAAAATTTATGGAGTTCTTTATGTAAGAAATGCATTGCTCTTTTGCTGACTTAGTATAATATTTATGCTCTACTATATACTAACCAGAATGTAGATATGATACATCGTCAATTTAAGTAAATTCATAACTGTGTATAAATTGATAGGTACATGCTATGAAGATTTCTCATATTATAGTTTTGGACCTTTAGCATCACCTAGTTTTGAACTTACAATAATAAGCATCTTATATTATTATGCATAAAATGAGTCAAACAAATGTGATGAATTTTGAAAAAATTTTAAATTCATATGGACTAAGTATTAACTATATATTGATGGGATTTCTTTGCTGCATCCTCTACTGTTATGAAAATTGTCCTCATATTTTTCTTTGTTGGAAAAGAGGTGAAAAATAGATTTATTATCGACATTTAATCAATTCAATAATGAAAGAAAATATCCCCCCTATCACAGGATATAACATATGCTTATAAATATCCCCCCTATCACAGGATATAACATATGCTTATAAATATTATATAATCCATCTTTATTGTAGCAATTGTCAACAAATGCTGGAATGATGGATAATAATGATGCCATATTTATATGGGTAGCCATAAAGTTTCCATCTCTACAACTTTAAGTTTGGTCCCAAATGCATTTGTCCTCTTTTCATAACTTCAAAACAAATGTGTATTCCTTTGAATTGCAAAATTGAAGACTCTTGGTTCATTGATAATTAAAGCTCCATAATTGATCCAAGAATGATAACTTTCAACTTATGTACATATCCTTATAGCCTCTCCTTTCTTAATTTCCTTGTTGTAATTATACACATTCTAATTAAAAAAGTACATTTATGGAAAGTTCAACATCATTTTCAATAATATTATCTAAAGATTTTCTTAAGTAGTATAATAAGCATTTCCCTAATACTTTTAAAAAGCATAAAATTAGTAATTGGATTTTAGTTGTTGATTGATTTATGTTTCGATTCAATTTTATTACTTTTGATTAATTTCATTATTTTAAATGATCTATGTATGTTTCTTTGTCTTACAAAGGTGAGTTATCATATATGTTAATTTTTTAATGGTCAAGTTTATTGGTTAATGCTTAATCATAGTTAACTACATATGTTTTTAGAATAGTATTCAATACTTCCTAATAAAAGTGGAATTGGTCTATGGTTGAGTCAGTAACAAATAAATAGGAATTTCTAGATATACCTTGTGAAAACAGATATCTTTTGTGGAAGAAATTATTCCCTTTCTTTTACTTTTAAAATGAAATTTTGTCAAGTAAGTAGAAATGTCATGGTTGCAGGAGTCTATATATCGCATATAGGTTTTTTATATTTTTTCAAATTTATGTTTATATTTTTTATATTTATAATAATAACGTGGCATAATTGTAGATGTGAATTTGGGGCCTAAAAGATCGAATGCAAGGAGATATAGACAAGTCAATCCCTTATGAATTCCCAGGTACTATGAATTCATCATTCAAAGGGAAGTAGACAACTCAAGAATTTAACATTTCATTTAGGGCATAATTGTGATAATTTAATAAAGAATTCAAAAATTCTAAAAAAAAAGACTGACCAAATGAAATATTGTTTGGTCTTCATTGGAAACTTGAGTAAGGAGTGGCTAATTAATGCCTCTAAGGTTAAAATTGCTAACTTTAATGTTGAGTGATATTTTTAGAAGTAAATAATGTCACGTTTCTATGATAAGATATGCTTTACCCTTTAATTTTTAAGTATGCTTTACTTTGATGTTGAAATTTTTGGGTTATTGAGCATTAATTGATAACATCTCATGCCTAGCCTTAATTTTTTTTATGGAAGCCTAAAACCAACTATGACACTCAAATTGTTGATGCATATTTTTAACGATTGAGTTATATTAATGCGTATTGTTAATGATTGAGACATATCAATAAGTGTTGTTGATGATTAAGTTATCTTGTTAGGTGTTGCTAATGATTAAAGTTATGATAGTGGGGATTATTGATGATTAAGTTATGTTAATGCGGATTGTTAATGATTAAGTTACCTTAATGCGGATTGTTGATGATTGACTTATGTTAATGTGGATTGTTAATGGTTAATTTATGTTAATGCATATTGTTAATTATTGAGTTATGTTGATGCAGATTATTAATGATTGAGTTATGTCAATGCTATTAATGTTAATGATTGAATGTATATTTGTAACAAAAATTGGACGTATTGTAATATTAATAAAATTTATGTTTGTTTTTATAGATATACTATAATATAATGGAACCTACTAGAAACAAAGGGAAGGAGGTGGCAAGTATCAAAATTGTAGAACAGAGGGATGTGCAACTTCAACCAGATCAATCAGTTCCTAGCCAACAACAATATTCAACCTTAGCCATCATTAAAATTAGTCAGGCATAACCTCATTCTTCCTCAAGCAACAATGAATTAACTAGGCAAAAGGATCTATAAGTTTATTAATTTTTAACACCTATAAATAGGCTTATGCTTAAATATAGATTTACATGTTTAATACGTATTTTCTTATCATTATTGATTTGTTGTCTGGTTCAAATGCCAATATTAAAAAAAGATGTAAAGGTATAACTAGAGGTTGTGAATTGCAACGAATGAATGTTGCAATGAATAGTAATTTGTCAATACACATTGATATTTCGCAAGGTCATTCCATAGACAAGATCCAATCTGTAAAGTTGTTAACGGAGTTTGGGATTATTGTGAAAATAGAATTACCTTGCCTTAAGTATGCTAAAGACTTGAAGGAAGCCAACTTGTTTGAAAATGCTTTTGATAGATTTGTGGTAAAATTTCAATTTATTTAACTATATGCAATATTGTTTCACTTATTTTAAGTTACTTATTACACTTTTACTTATTATTCATAGATAAAACTTGAATGTTGTCGATATGGAGAACCTTAATGTTTCAAACTACGTGACTTCATTGTTGAAATAGAGGACTAAGGATTGTCGTTATAAGTTGCATCAGTTCTATAAATCTTTTTCTTCTTATGCAAAGGCAAGGAGACATATTCCAGAATAAATGTTTCAAGAAAATTGGATTAATTTGTATGATTACTGGGCCTCTCCCAAAGTTCAGGTTTGTTTTCTTTCCTATCACATTTGCTTCCATTAATCTTGTTAAATGATTTAATGACTACCTAATCTTTTTTTCTTTATTTAGGAAAAATATGAGAAGGCAAAGGTCAATAGAGGAAAAATGAAAACGCCTCACAATCAAGGGTCCAAATCATTTGTAGTCGTCCAAAATGAATATGTAATATCTTTTTTTACAAGTTATAATTATATCAATACACACTACATTATTTATTGTGCCTTGTATTTTTCTTTTATTACAAGAGTGAGATAGGATCAGGCTATACAAAATCACTCACTATAAGGAAGGTTAAGGGTGGATGTTAGAAGAAGCAAAAAATAACTATGTAAGTATAAAAATTTGTTTAAAATTTAAGTTTATTTATTTATGTAGTGCTAATAATAATATTTGCATTGAATATTGGATATTTTTAATTTTAGAGTAGATGCAAGAGTTGTTACAAAAATCAATGTTTGAGGGCAATTAGGTCAATGCACAAGACATTTGCAATACCGTGCTTATTACATGTTTTGGTTATATCAAAAGTCTTGACTTTGGCCCTAAGTTAAATATTTTGACCTCATCAGATCCACATATGTTCTTTGTTTCGATGAGGAAAACAAGTCACTTAAGGCTGAATCACAACGTACTCAATAAAAGTTGGCCAAGCATAATAAGAACCTAAAACAAAATACTTGGCCTAGATTATTAAAGCAGTGAAGATGAAAGTGAAAGGTATTAATTACATCTCTTATACTTTTTTCTCTTAATTCCTATTTCTATTATAATTTACATTTAATACTTTTTTCTCTGATTGCAAATTTGACGAAGATGCATCAATTAAGTGATTTGTATTCTAATTTGTAAACTAGTCTCTGTATTTGTTATTTTGTATATAAGAATTGATGAAGTTGCAATTAAAATCTTGTATACGTTGAAATTTAGTGATATTTTATTTTTTATATACAATGCTTCAAATTATCAATTATTTTTGTATAATTTTTTATAATAAATTAACAATAAAAATATAGTGAAACATTATATACAATAATATTGATTAAAAATGTAACAAATAATTTATTCCAACATGGTATAACATTTCGTTAAAATGTAGATAAAAATTTTGACTTCATTTTACAAAACATAGCTAAAAACATTTCGCTACGTTTTCAGAAACATAGATAAAATGTTTTGCTTACATTTTCAGAAACATAGCTAAAAACATTTGACTAACTTAACTATTACCTAAAAGCTTTTGGCTACATCTCCAAAAACGTAGCTAAAACTTTTGGCTACACTTCCAAAAGCGTAACTAATAGTTTTTATCTATTGAAAAGAAGCATAGCCAAATTCTTTGGTGATAATTCCTCCAATCGTTGCTAAAAGTTTTTTTCTATGAAAGAAAAGCATTATTAAAAACTTTTTGCAACAAATAGCCCAAAACGTTGCCTACAGTTTTTAGCTATGAGGATTTCGTGTCATTTTGGGCAATGAAAGTAAAACATTGGCAATTCCTATTAGTGACAATTTTAGTATGTTTAGCTACGATTTTTTTCGTAGCCAAATGTCAACTTTGATATAGTGTTAAGAGAACTCTACAAGTGGTGTTTCAAGGGTTAGAAAAAATGCTAGATCTTTTAAAGCCTATGCCTATTTATAATGTGGTTTTAGTCTTTTAGTAATTTTACTGAAACAAAATCTTAATTTTAATTAAACTTTAATTATAATTGGAATTAATTTTAATTAAATACTAATTAGGCCCAAATAAGATCTAATATCTCATACAAATTTTTATTTAATAAATATCTCTTTTTTAATTCTAAAGTTTCTTAAACTTTACAATCAAGTCTAATTTAATTAAATTATTTTTTTCTCTATTCAACTGTTCTTTTTGTGTGACCTATTAGATTCCTAAATATATTAACATTTACATTATGACCATAACTGTCTGTTTGGTTAGCGTCTTCAATATACAGAGACGGGACGAGACAGAAATCTGAAGACGGAACAGAACAAATTTTGGAGACAGTGAGGTGTTTGGTTACGATGGACAGAACAGAGAAAATTGTCCCCGTCCTCAGGACAGAAATGTGTTTGGTTGTAGTAGATAGAACAAAGAACAGTATTTAATGACAAAAATGCCCCTACAGTATAATATATTGGAAAGATGTATTTCATTGGTTATTTCATAATTGTATCAAT
>JANZXR010000009.1:12479080-12491776 GCA_027575705.1 Erythroxylum echinodendron
ATTGGTCTTCAACTTCTTATTTTCTTCTACCAGTCTAGAAGGTGGTTGGGGTTGGGGTTTCTTCCTTTCAAACTCCAGCTTCCTCTTAATTTCTGTTTCTTTAGTCGACTTTGCCTGCTGTTCTTCAAAATTGAGACCAAAGATCTAGTAGCCTGTGGTGATTTTTTTATCTTTTCAAAATCTTCACCAATAGTTAATCCTTTTCCTCTCTTCTGCTCTTGTTGACGCAGAGTTAGTAACCTTGGTGATCTTCTTGATTTTTTGACTTTCTCAAAATCAAGTGTTTCCCCCTTTCTTTTCAACAACACTTGTTTCTCAGATAGTTTCACCTGGCTTTTTTAACTTTGTGAAATCGTCTTCACTTTAATTAATACCTCAGACGATCTGCGTCTCAAAATACGCTCCCCCTCAGTCCTAGCTTTTGCCATATAAGTTGTATCCTCCTTTTCTTAAGACTCCAAACCCATTCTACATATAGTTAACGCGTTAATAATGCTTTTTATATTCATCTTCATTCTATTTCCTTTGTCAAGAAGAATTCCAGAATCTCTAAAGAATCTTGTTAGCAACACGTCATATGGTAAGGCATAAGAATCCCTCTTCGTCTTTATCATATACTTGAAAATTAAGTGTGGAAGATTTATAGCCTGATGATTGAGTAGATAGAGCAGGCATTGTTCATCTATCGTCGTCACAACGTTCTTCGAACTTGTTCTTGGTAGAATACAGTGAAAAAGTATAGCATGTAGAACCCTAGCCTTCGGAACAAGATTTGACACCTTCTTATCCTTTGGGTCACTACTACCATAGAGTTGTCGATTGACATATACCTTCTCCACACTGCTTTTAGTCATCTATCTTGTGTTATGAGACACCTCTGCTCCAACACATGGACATCTACTAGTTTTCTCGATTAACTCTAGTGTTATAATAACCGACAATCTATCCACCGTTAATACTACAGTATCGTCTACTACTTTTGCATTCTTCCAAAACTCATATACTTCATTCAGGTAGACTGTTTCACAAACCTGAAAGAAGTTTTTCCATCCCACTGCATCAATTTCTAGTTCAATATCTATCTGGTTTTTCTTTAAGGAGTCGAAATCAACATGTCTTCCATAAATTATAGCTTGCTCCATTGTGATCTATCGACAATAGAAACTTCTCAAAGTAATGAGTTTAGTATCTGAACATGAGAATGTAAACCGAAAGATCTTGATATCAAGAATAGAGTAATGAAATATTTTGTTGAGAGCTCTGCAAAAGTCAATTTCAAAGTATTTCAAGAGTATTCTAGAGTAGGCGATGTTCTGAACCTTATGAGAAGATTTTCCTTTACTATCTTCTCAAAAGTTACCGTCTGTAACTTACAGTTACTGTGCTCTTGAAAACTTACGACTTTTTATCTTCCTTCTATGAAAATCATCTGGGTCATGACGTGTCAGACGATTGGTCACTCAACACTACCATATTCAAGTTTCGTCTGATTTCTTTGAATCTTTTTTCATTCAAAGGCTTAGTGAATATATCTTCCCATTGATGATTTGTCTCAACAAACTGTAGACTAACGATTCCCCTCTATACATAGTCTCGTAAGATGTGATGCCTAGATAAAACATATCTTGTCTAATAATTTAGAACTAAATCGAATAATAAAAGATTATGAGATATCCAAAAGGTTGGAAATTATCTTTTAAAAACCATTGAATAAAATGTTTTTTTCAATGAATACTTTTAGATGGATAGTTCCAAAGATAACTAGTGGGTTTCAGTTGAAGTCTAAAAAGTTCAAATTTTATGGTAGTACATTTAAATAGAACTACTACCTTTTTTAGTACATTTGATGTATAGTTAAAAGTGATGAGACATTGAAATATTTACTTTTACGATAAATTCAAAGAATTTATTTTGAAAATGATTGTAAATTTTAAGTATAGTTATACCTTTAATGGAGTGGACAGAGAGATACTACTCATTGATAAAAATAATTTGCATTTTCAATTGTTAGAGACATGATAGTTCAAGAATAACTCTTATTAGAAATAAAAAGGTAACAACTTAATTTTAGAAATTAGATATACAAAGATAGATAATATATCAAAGAACTTTAGGATTAAATATGAGATATTTTGTCTTATGTGAGATTCCTGACATATTTAATAAATAAAGATTAATATAAAATATCTAATTTTATTTGAACATAGTTAGTATTTAATTAAAATTAATTATATTCTAATTAAATTATTGAAATGTTCAAATATTATTATAAATAGACATATGCTTTAAAGAAGTTAGCATTTCTTACTTTTGGGATGATCATGACGAAGCGCTTCATCGAAGTCGAGGGAATAGCTGCGTGGATCATAGGTATCACTGCTTCTTTGCCCCTGAAATTTGCTTATTCCACTTATTTCTCAATTTTCATAGTACCTGCCTCATCGATCCCCGACAACAACTCCATGACAGTTATCTTCTAACACAGACGCTGGTACATTCAAAGTCAGAGGTGCGCTAGTACATTCAAAGTCAGACGTCGCAATTCTCCACGGAATTCTCTTCACTCTCTGGGCGTTTCATATTTTCATATTTCACTCTTTACTCAACTGATAATATAAATAACAGCATCAGTAACAGAACCTGTTGAGCTATGAAGCATGAATTGCCAATCGGGAGGGAGCACGATGATTGATGTATGGGGTCAAATTGTACATGATATCCTTAAAATAGGACACTGAGCAGAAACGCTGCACCCAACTTGAGGAAATGACGGAGATATGTAAGTGATGCAATATCAACATTGACGATGCCCTTCAGAAATGTGTAGATGGTAGTATGATACTGCTTGTCCTCTTCTCATTTTACTTTCCTGGAAAATAGCATATGTTAGCGTTACACAATAAAGGGCCATAGGGCCCCATTGTTAATCATATTTTTTCTTCACACACTATACATATAGATAACAAAGTTGGATTTTCTATTCTTCAAATAGATAAATACACTTTAGCACCTATGACCAAGTTTTCCGGTAAAACTAGATCAGGTTGAGGAGAAGAACAGTATAAAGAGAATGTCTACATTTTTTGGAGAAATATAGCAAAACCATGTTGGGCAGCTACCAGTTCACCGTGAACTCACCCCCCACTGCACCCAAAACCCACGTAAGCCCCAGAATGTCCCTCAACCAAAACCCCGTTAAAACCCTTCTCTCAACCGTCACGGGACTTCTCTGGGGATCATCTCTGCCCCCAGGACTCCTAGTCTCATCCGTCCGTACGGCTTGGAACTCCAGTTGGCAGCTAATGATGTCGCAGCTCGCTCCCTCCGACCCCTCCGGCGGCTACTCCAGACCCGCTTCCAAATTCCGGCTTCCGACTTCCCAATTCTCCCCCGAATATACGTTGAACCTTCACCTCTACGTCGGACTGCCGTGCCCTTGGGCCCACCGTGCCCTCATCGTCCGGGCACTCAAGGGCTTGGAAGATGTAATACCGGTCTCAATTGCGGCTCCGGGTCAAGACGGGTCTTGGGAATTTCGGAACACCCGAAACGGCGACCCCGATATCCTTATTCCGGGTCAGGATAACGCAAACGGGTGCAGGACTCTGAAGGAGGTTTACCGACTGACAAGTGGCAGTTACAGTGGTCGAGCGACAGTGCCGATGCTATGGGACGTGAAGAGAAAAGTGGTGGTGTGTAATGAGAGCTATGATATTATCGAGTTTTTCAATTTGGGTTTAAACGAGTTGGCTCGTAACCCGGAACTGGATTTAGCGCCTAACTCGCTTAAAGGAAGGATTGAGGAGTGGAATCGACTGATTTATCCTAATATTAATAATGGGGTTTACAGGTAATGTTATGATACTCGTAAAGTTCGTCTTTTGTTGTTTTAATAGGTGAGAGTTGGGTTTAGGTGAGGTTATGGTGTTGCAGGTGTGGGTTTGCTCAAAGTCAAGAGGCGTATGATTGTGCAGTGAATGATTTGTTCAGTACATTGGATATGGTGGATACTCATTTAGCTAGTTCGAGGTATCTGTGTGGAGACACCATCACACTTGCGGATATTTGCTTGTTTACAACCTTAATTCGGTTTGATCTGGTGTACAATGTTCTATTCAAGTGCACCAAAAAAAAGCTGCTGGAGTACCCTAATCTCCACGGATATATGCGTGACATTTACCAGGTTTAAACAAGCTTGGTTACTTGGTTTTTGTTCATTTACACTTGAGATACTGCTGCAAAGTTGGAATGCTATTCATTCTCTGCAACTGAGTAGTTTTAATTTCTTCCTATTTTCCATGAGTTCCTACCTGGGCAACTATATTGGCCTTGAGTTTCAAATACTTTTTGATCTATATTGTTAGATTGGACAACTTTTTTTTTTTTTTTTTTTGTGTGGCTGAGAGGAATTTCACTTCTTTAAAGTTATCTATACTATTTTTTTTCTGGTGTCACTACTTGAAGAATCTACATGTTTCATCCCTGGACAGATCCCAAAGGTTGCCGGAACTTGCAATCTTCCTGCAATTAAGGATGGTTACTATAAGATACTTTTTCCGCTAAATCCAGGCAGCATAAGCCCAGTGACACCTACCGGATGTGAGAATGAACTTCTTTCTAGTCCACACAACAGAGGGTTCTTGTCGTCTGTAGATAAAGACATGCAGGCTTATGCTTTTTAAATCTTCCCTATACAGACTTTTGATGTGTAGCTAATCTTGGCAGATATTGTAGAGTTGTATAGTTCTGCATATTGTTGAAGTGTTTTGAAGATGTCATTGTATAACAATGATTTCACCTTCTTGTAGTTTAATATATCCACCTTTTAAATGATTATTGACTCCAATGTTATTTCTGCCTTGTTTGAATGTTTATTTTACATTAATGTGTCTGCTGACAAATATAACATTAGAAAATCTAACAATTAGGTAGAGAAATCAATGTTGATTGAGGACAACTTTGGATGTAAAGAATGAAGCCACTTTGGAACAAAGCAGAACCATAGCGTTCTGTTTTTTCACGTTGGTTTGTTTATAAACTTAGCAGAACGAATTCAATTCGTAACATTCTGCTTCACTTTCTTCCTGTCGTCGGTTCTCTTCCTTGCTCCTCTTTCCAATGGCCCGGTAGTAGATGAGTTTTTCATTGTCCAAGAAGATGTTTTCTTTACACATCGATCAGCACAGGTGCTTTTCTGGTGGTTTATCTGAAAGTAATCATGTCAGCTTTGATGGTTTATGCCTTATAGTCAATTGTTTTGATTATAGTTTAGTGGCAAATTATTTAAAGACATTCTTTATTTTATACATGTTTAGAAATATATATAAAGTCCATGATATAATTATACATTACAAATGAAATTATAATTATAAGATTTATATTGTATTTATGTATTATTCTTAGATGTTCCTAGTTATTGTTCTATTAAGATTGGACATTAATGAAACGTAAAAAAATTGACACACGTATTGCTTTTCCTTATAAAGAAATTAGTCGATTTCATAAGCTAAAGTATAGAAATACTTAAATAAACGTATGAGTGCTAGTTAGAGAACAAGTAATGCAGAATGCAAAATAACATATTCAGGGGTATTTTAGTAAATTCTAGAATTGTTGGAATTTTTGAAATAATTATATTTCTGTTTTAGTAGTTCTAGTTCTAGATTTATTTGATTTTCCTAATCTAAATAGGATTAGTTATATTTTTCCTAGATAGTTATATTTTTCTTAATTAGGATTAGAATCCTTTGCATATTAGGATAACAAGTAGCTCTATATAAAGATCATGTTATGCTTTATTTTCATAATAGATTTGCTTAATAAATTTTCAAGCTTTTATGCTACTTTGATTGTGTGAAACAATCTTTTTTTAGGTGTGACTCCTAAGAACCCTAGGTTTGAAACTTAGGTTATTTTCTTCTAGGTGTGATTCCTAGAAATTTACCCTTCAATTCCTATTATTAACCCACCAAAATATCCTAAACACCCAACCTCTAAGCTGTCCTACATCAGTTGGTATCAGAGCTTCAAGATCCTGCACGTTTCTTGTTGCAAAATTGTTTATAGTCATGATAACCAATGTTGAATTAAGTTCTAGATTTAATGCCTTTGAGCGCAAGCATGAAACTACAACTGAAACAATTTCAAAACTTGTGGAAGACACGCAAGGCATGAAGACCTCTATAAACGTTATGGAAGCAAAGTTTGAATCCAAATTGGATGAGCTACACACAGCAATTACACGACTGACAAATATGAGCTTAGGCAAGCAACCAATGGAAGCATCCAGTAGCCAACCCATGCTCAATACTCAATCTGTCACTTCAGCCCAAAATTTTCAGCAACCCGTACCGATTGTCCAGACCTTTCATCAACCTATATCCACTGCTCAAACTATTCAACAAACCCAACAGCTTTTGGAAGATGGAGTGAGTGCCCAGATTCTTCAACAAAATCAATTTCTCACGCAAGGACGAGGGCAATACCAAGCACAAAATGCAGTTGGAGATATCACTAAACGAGTTAAGACCGATGTTTCGGACTTTGAGGGACAATTAGATGGTACAAAATTCAGTGATTGGATTGATTCCCTTGAGACATTGTTTAGTTGGTATGATATGTCAGATGATTGGAAGGTTAGATTTGCAAGGATGAAACTCGTTGGACTAGCGAATGTTTGGTGGCCTGGGGTTGAACGTGATATGGAGAGGATACAGCCAGCACAAAGTATCAATTGTCCTGAGATGAAGGCAAAACTTTTTGAAAAGTATATGCCAACCAATTATCTTCTAAAGATTCGTGAATCAACCTATGTTTTACGTCAAAGAAACATGTCTGTCACTGAGTATGTGCAGAAATTTGAAGAGCTAAAGATTTATGGTCAGATTATAGAGGACTCTAGCCAAGCACTTGCTCGATTCAAGACTGGTTTAAGGGCTGATATTCGAAGAGATTTGCTGGGAAAAGATTTGTACAGCGTGGAACAAGCAGCCCAGGTAGCTTTGGAGATAGAAGAAGACTTGCACTACACAATTACAAGAAAAGTTGGCTTTCAAGGTGGGGAGACAGCTGCAAGAAGGAGACAGCTGCAAGAAGGAGCAAAGATGTAAACAGAAGCACAATAGCAGCCCCACAACAACTTCCTAACCGTTCTTACAATCTGAGGTCGCCTTCTAATGCAGCACAAAACAGAAGCAGAGATGATAAAGGGCCTGTTTGTTTTAAATGCGAATAACGAGGCCATATAGGTTACCAATGTCCTAGAAAGAATAACTTACATATGGGAGTTATGCAAGAGGAAGATGAGCAACAACCAGACTTGGAGGAGAACACCTAAGACTATGGGGTTTATACATGTGACGACTTAGTAGATGATGATGAAGTAGACACTTCTATTTTGTCCGTCATGTGACGAATTCTTACGGTCCCTAAGGTGGAAGATGAGAATTGGCGACGTACTGTTATATTTCAGACCTTGGTTTGTTGCGGAGACCAAGCTAAGAAGGTTATCATTGATGGAGGAAGCCGTGCAAATGTTGTTTCAACTTCTACGGTGGAATGTCTTAAAATTCCAACCCAACCACATCCTAAACCTTACAAAGTAGTTTGGATAGATGACACCACCCTATCGGTAACTCAACAATACTTAGTTTCTTTTACTTGTGATTCTTATAAGGATTCCATATTATGCGATATAGTTCCTATGCAAATTGCCCACATCCTTCTTGGACGTCCCTGGCTTTATTATTGTCATGTGAAACACGATGGGCGTGAGAATACCTACACTTTGACACTTGGGAAGAAATTTATTGTCTTTAAGCCAATGAGCTTAAATGACTTCAAAACATATATGGGGAAGCCTAAAAATTTAAAGCGCTTTATTGAAGATAGAAAATACCTATAAATTTTGTCAAAAAAGTCATTCCAAGATGCCAGCAACAAGTCGAGAATGATTTTTGCAGTTGTCGCAAAAGAAACAGACTATTCAGCTACTGCCCAAGTCTCTAAGTTAAGCCCCGAAGTGTCCAACTTGCTGTCAGAGTTCTCTGATGTTGTACCTAATGAGTTACCTAATGAATTACCTCCTTTACCCAATATCCAGCATGCAATTGATCTTATTCTAGGCTCTCCACTACCTACTCTTCCAGCTTATCGAATGAGTTATAGTTTACATGATGAGCTGAAAAGGCAAGTTGACGAATTATTGTCCAAGGGGTTTGTTTGTGTAAGTCTAAGTCCCTATGGTATTCCAGCCTTACTTACACCCAAGAAAGATGGTTCTTGGCATATGTGTGTAGATAATCGAGCCATAAACAAGATTACCGTCAAGTATCGCTTTCCTATTCCTTGCTTGGATGATATGTTGGATGTAATGGCAAGTTGTACAATCTTTTCTAAACTTGATTTAAGAAATGGGTATCATCAAATACGAATCTGACATAGTAATGAATGGAAGACAACTTTCAAGACTAGGGATGGACTCTATGAATGGTTGGTTATGCCATTTGGACTTTCTAATACCCCTAGTACTTTTATGAGGTTCATGAATCAAATATTCCATCCATTTCATGGTCATTTTCTTGTTGTCTATTTCGATGATATCTTGATTTTCAACAAAAACTAAAGAAGAACACATTTCTCATCTTCAACAAATCATGCAAGTTCTTCTCCTGGAGAAACTCTACATCAACTTGAAGAAGTGTTCTTTTATGACAGATAATATGGTGTTTTTGGGTTTTGTTGTTTCATCTAAAGGAGTGGAAGTTGACCCTGACAAAGTTAAAGCTATTGGAGAATGGCCAACTCCTGTAACTTTTAATCACGTGCGAAGTTTTCACGGATTAGCCACTTTCTATAGGCGTTTCATCAAGAATTTCAGTACCATAGTGGTGCCTATAACTAATTGTGTGAAGAATGGTCAGTTTCTTTGGACAGAGGCAGCATCCAAAGCTTTTGAAGAAGTCAAGAACAAAATGACGGAAGCACATGTTCTATGCCTTCCAGAATTTTCAAAGGTATTCAAAGTTGCTTGTGATGCTTCTTATGTGGGAACTGGTGGAGTGCTTAGTCAAGAAGGTCGTCCTATTGCCTATTTCAGTGAAAAATTGAATAAAGTTAGGCAAAAGTATTCAAACTATGACAGAGAATTTTATGCTGTGGTTCAAACATTTCGGCATTGGCGTTATTATCTGATTTCTAAGGAGTTTGTGTTGTAATCTGATCATAAGGCACTAAAACATATCAACTCCCAGCAAAAATTGAATTTTCGCCATGCAAATTGGGTTTCTTTCTTACAAGAGTATTCATTTGTTCTCAAACATAAAGTTGGAATCGAGAACAAAGCAGCTGATGCATTGAGTCAAAGGGCACAAATCCTTACTTGTATCAATGTTCAAGTTATCAGGTTAAAAAAACTTCAGCAAGCTTATCCTTTTTGCAAAGATTTCAGCATTATATACTCTGATATAAAGGATGGAAAATAGGATGAATATCCTACTTATTCTATCAAGGATAGGTATCTCTTCAAAGGAACTCGCCTATGTCTACCTAACACATCTCTTCGTGAGGAGATGGTTCGAGAATTACATGCTAGAGGAGCAGCAGGACATTTTGGGAGAGATAAGACTATTGCAATGGTGGAGGATCGATTTTATTGGCCAGCTATGAAAAGGGATGTTGCTCGAATTGTTGCAAGATGTCGAACTTGTCAGATTTCTAAAGGAAGACGACAAAATACAGGTTTATATATACCTTTGCCTACTTCTCATGAACCTTGGCAAGATTTAAGTATTGATTTTGTTCTTGGGTTGCCTAAAACTTTACGAGGACACGAGTCAATAGTTGTGGTGGTTGATCGCTTTTCCAATATAGCACACTTTATCCCTCGTTCTAAGACATCGGATGCTGTCCATATTGCTAAACTTTTTTTTAATGAAGTTATTAGGCTTCATGGTTTGCCAAAGACAATTGTTTTCGATCGTGACGTGAAGTTCATGAGTTACTTTTGGCAGTCTTTGTGGAAAAGTTTAAACACAAAACTGAAGTTTTCTTCTTCTTTTCATCTACAAACAGATGGCCAAACGGAGGTTGTTAATCGAAGTTTAGGTGAGTTACTTCGTGGTTGCGTTGGTGATCTGTTTCAAGTTGGGATCAAGTTCTTCCTATAGCTGAATTTGCTTATAACAGTTCAGTAAATAGGAGTACAGGACGAAGTCCATTTGAGATTGTGACAAGTTTACTTCCTCAAAAACCAGTTGATTTGGTTCCCTTACCTATTGATGCACGACCAAGCATGGAGGCAGAAGCTTTTGCAAAACATATACAGGAAATACATGATGATGTTCGTTGTAAGATTGCTTCTAGCAATGAAGCATACAAGTTTCAAACTAATTCAAGGAGAAAATTTACAAAATTTGAGGAAGGAGACATGGTTATGTTGTGGATTAGACCTGAAAGATATCCTAAAGGTATCTTTAAGAAGCTTCATCCTAAAAGCATAGGACCTTACAAGATTTTGAAGAAGATTAATTCAAATGCCTATGTTCTAGATCTTCCCAATGATATGGGCATAAGTAGCACTTTTAACATAGAGGATCTTACTTTGTATCATGGTCATGATGATGATGGTAATGACGCTGATTCTACCATTTCCAAGCTGCCACTAGCACCTCACCTTAAAGATGGGATTGAAGATATTGTGGATCATTAACTGGTTTCTACTAGGAAAGGTGGTTACCATAAGTTTCTTGTCAAATGGAAAGGTTATTTAGATTACACTTGGATTACAGAAGAGGAATTGTTAAAGCTTAATCCCAACCTTCGCGCACGTTTTCATGCAATAAACTCGGGGTCAAGTTCTTTGAAGGCGGGGGGAATGATGTAGAATGCAAAATAACATATTCAGGGGTATTTTAGTAAATTCCAGAATTGCTGGAATTTCTGAAATAATTATAGTTCTATTTTAGTAGTTCTAGTTCTAAATTTATTTGGTTTTCCTAATCTAAATAGGATTAGTTATGTTTTTCCTAGATAGTTATATTTTTCTTAATTAGGATTAGAATCCTTTTCATATTAGGATAATAAATAGCTCTATATAAAACTCATGTTATGCTTTATTTTCAGAACAATTTGCTTAATAAAATTTCAAGCTTTTATGCTACTTTGATTGTGTGAAACAATCTTTTCTTAGGTGTGACTCCTAAGAATCCTAGGTTTGAAACTTAGGTTATTTTCTTCTAGGTGTGATTCCTAGAAATCTACCCTTCAATTCCTATTATTAACCCACCAAAATATCCTAAACACCCAACCTCTAAGTTGTCCTACATCAACAAGTTCACTGAACATACTAAACATGAAAAATCTATTTGGAGCATTACTTGTTGTCTATGAAATTTTCATTGTGATAATTGTATAAGTGATCCTTTAACTTGAGGTCACCAAAATTATCTTGTATAGGGATTGCTATATTTTGATACTATTTATGATCTATTTATTCATGGGTCATTTAATTGATAGTCATTGGATGTAGCATGAACTATATGGAGATAGTTGAGTGATCAAGAACGGATTCATCACCCTAAAGTAATTAGGGAGAATGTTTCGTTGTTTTCGATTAATATTAATTCGGGAAATTTTTGGCCAAGGTAAAATAATATTTTGTAAATAGTTTACAAATTTCATTAATTGAATCAATAGCTAATGACAGAGAACTAATATAATTGGATTTAAAATAGAGTAGACATTAATTCTATACTCTATGTCTAATCAAAATATTATATGATGAAATGATTGAATTATATAGAAAAATTATGTAAGGAAAGATTAGTCAAAATCACTTTGACATTCCTAAATATTTGGGTGATCATGATGCGTTGCTGGATGTCAATATTGATCTATGATTATAAATTGTTTAATTGAAGAATTAAAGATAAATTAAAAAGAATTTTTAATTTATCTCATTCTAATTATGAATTATAATTATAATTTATAATCATTGTCAACATTTTTGGAAACCTAATGGGTCTTAAATAAAGAATGAGTTTAAGAGAGCAAAGTTATCTTAATCAAGTTGATGAAAAGTTTGAGAAACTTTATGATTGAAAATGATATATTTAATAAATAAGGATCAATACGAGATATTGAATCTTATTTGGGCATAATTGGTATTTAATTAGAATTAGTTGTAATTCTGATTAAAATTTAATTAAAATTATAATTCAATTTCAATTAAATTACTAAAATAGCCAAAGCTTATTATAAATAGACTTAGTGCCCGTTTGGATGAACTTATATCAGTAGAGCTTTTGTCAATAGAGTTTTTATCAGTAGAGCTTTTCTGATAAGAGCTTTTCTAAAAGGCTAGTTGATTGTTTGGCTGTCAATTAAAAAAATAGCTTTTTAAAAAGAGCTTTATACGGTAGACTGTTTGGAAACATAAAAATAAAAATCACTTTTATTAATTTCAAGTATATTTTATTTTATAATAAAATTATTTATGCATATAAATATTATTTAAAGTATACTAAACAATGTGCTGTGCCTTCCCAACCAGCCTAAGCAAAAATGAAGCACATATCAAAATCACATACAGCCATTATATTTTGCGTAGGAATGCCTTTTCTCCCAATATATTTTATTTGCTTGGACCTTGGAACGACAACTGGTATATGTGTTCCATCAATTGCTCCAATGCAGTCT
>JANZXR010000009.1:12491876-12512654 GCA_027575705.1 Erythroxylum echinodendron
ATATTCTCAATCATCATTTCAGAACTCAGCATCACCTTATCTTGCAACAAAATTACACTATTCTCAACTCAAAACTAAAGGAGAAGAAAAAGAAGTAAAACTCACAGTAGAATTGTGACAGATGATCTTCTCTAAGGTATGCCTTAGCTCCAGTAAACCTTTAGCAGCAGACGTGGACAAATCGCATCCTCTGAGCTCCAACACCCTCAGTCTCCCAAACGGCAGCAGAGACAGCGGCGTAGGGTCTCGCAACGGCGACGGAAGTACAGAAACAACCTTCAAGGAAGTAAGCAAGCGAAGAATGCGACGGAGTTGCTCGAGAGCACGATGGTCGGCAAGGTCGGAGACGTAGGCTCAGAGATAGTCCACAGGAGCTCCGACGAGAAGACTCTCGAGCTCGTGGAAAAGATAACGTTTGTGAAGAGAACAAAAAATTTCTTGCTACAGAGAAGATAACCTTTGTGAAGTGAACGAAACAAAGAAACAGACGAAGTTTTGATATATACGGAAGTGACGCAAATTTGGCTTCTCGAAAAAGTTAAAATTTTGGGCTTTTTCTAAAAGCTCTAAATTTAAGGTTTTGAAAAAGTTGTATTTTAGCTTTTAAAAAAACTATTTCTACTTTAAAAGTGCTTTTAAATTTTACAGTCAAACACTCCTCCTTTCTTTAAAATAACTTTTGCGGTGGAAAAAAGTGCTTTTCTACCTACCAAAAGCTGAACCAAACAGGCTCTTAAACTTTATGAAGCTAGCACTTCTTGTTTAACCCTCTCTGTAAGAGTTTCATAGTTCTCTTAACCCATTATGTAAATACTGTTAAAGGTCGGACATTTGTGCAGCTACAGTGGTTGACACGGTTCGGTTTCGGAAACGGTTTGAGGGATACAATAAGATTAAAATCAAGTTTCGGAATAAGGTAAGAATTAAGTTTCCTCTTTATTATGATTTGTGTTAATCATTTTATAAAATTAAAGAGATCTTGATTTTTGGGAAATTAAAGGTTGTAAAAAAGTTTCGTAATTTTTCTGCTGCAGTCGGGATCGGATTCTAACCCGAATTTCCAACAAGCTCGAATTGTGCATTATAATGTTATTAATTAACCTGGCAGTTCTTTCTTATTATGATTATCAACTCTTTGCTTGGTGAAGTGCTTACAGTCACGGGCATAACTATACAAATAATCGAATGCCAGTCCACGCCAATAATAATGTAAGAATGTAATCATCCACTTTGCTTGTTACTGGGCTGTGAGATTGTGGTAAAATCCTTCAGAAATGTTTTATGTAACGGGGTATATTCTCCAATTTACTGAAGGAAAATATGGAACTTCTTTCTTTGATAAATGAAAATATGGAACTATTGAGAATGTTGACTGCAAACTTTGAGTTTTGATGCTCATACATAGCTAAATGTGCCATTCCAATTACTTAGGATTGGCTAGTAAGTATCTGAGAAGTTACAAGGACATAGTGAATGCATTTGCACCTTTTTCTCCAGAAAAGAATTCGTGTTGATGAGTTCAAGAAACTGTGACCTTATCAAACTAAGAACTGATCATGCTATGTAGCTTACTGATGAGTTCCGTGCAATCTTTTAGCTCATATGACCTGCTTTAAACTGCACTAGTTCTGACTATTTGCTTGGATTGAAATGCAGTTAATGATTTTATCATTTATGATATTCACATAAATCTTCCTTCTGTCGGCAACATACCGAGGGAGAGAACTTGCTGATGAAGATCTTGCATGTTACGGCAGAGTAAACGTATCTGCTCTCTGCATCAGCCTGTCGTTGGAATTTGCATTGAAACGCAAAAGCTTTATTCGATGCCTGGAAAGTAAGGAGTAGGACCAAATAATATACATAAGAATTCATAATTTTGGGTTTTCCGCGACATCCAAGGGCCTAGGTTGAGAGAAAACGTTTTGAAATAAGTCCAAACCATAAATTCCGATCCAGCTTGTTGCTGTCCCTGTTTGATGAACTCCATGTTTGTTGGTACTTTTCCTAGGTAGTCGAATCCAGATATATGTTTTGGTCACTTTTTCGAGAAGATCTGAGACACCAAATGGATCAGTAGAGGAAGAACAATCTACAGATTATGCGTATCTGTAACAAGTTTGTTGGAAATTGAAGTAATATCACTAAAAAGCTTTTCATGGGTAACATTTGGTGGCTTGTCTATGTTCTATGTTCTTATTTTTTCTTGTAGGAAGATAAAAAAAATATTCTTTTCGCCTATACGGAGAACAAAACTAAACTTTTCAATAAATTATCTTGGCTTTAGGATAGAACATGACCATACTCATCAACAACTACTTTTAATTTGTACACTAAGTAAAATTATTTCTTGGGAACTTTGGTAAAGCCTTTGTTATAAATGGATAAAAGAAGAATTAACTAATATATTGTTAATTTTTAGAAGATAATATAATTAAAATTAGTCCTATGTTGGATAGTAAACACATCAACTTTTCCATCATCTTCATTATTAGGTTTGGTGTATATATGGATGTATTCATTGTTATGTATAAATTAGATATACTCTATTATTGTGCATATACTATTGCATATATACTATTAAATTCATCACTTTTTTGTCATCTCTTATTATTTATGTACTAGATGTGTATTATTTGATTGTGTCATAGATTACTTACATTTAATATTTGGTTGGTGTAAGTATTTCGTAAGAATAATGGATAGTGGATCTTCCAAATCAATAGGAAGGACTCATAATCAAAAGTAATATGGTGAGCAAGTTTTTTGTCGAAGCATAACTTAAAATCTTTCGATTGCTTATTGGACTAATGACAATCTTGTAAGAAGATTTTACGGATGTCTTAATTAAGAGGTAGGTAAGTTGTTAATAATAAAGTAATTGTTATTTAACAATAAATTATTCATGTTACCTTATGATTGTACGAAGTGGGTTATAATTTTTTCGTATAGGTAGATGAAGACTTTGACAGAAAGGACAAATTTATTATAAATCAGTTGAGTACTAAAAATAAACGGTTAAAATTAGAGAACAAGAAGTTAAAAAGAGAAGGTTAGTATGTAGAATGATAGTAGTACATGGCAAAGATGCATAAGCTACCCAGTGAATTAGTGCATAAGAAATTGTTTAAATGCAATTGTTTTCTCCTCTTTACATCCCTCTCAGTACATAAGCAAGATGAAGTGATTCTATTCCCACCATTCCATTACAATTTTTTTATTTGAAAGTCAATTTCAATCTAACAATTAGATTAAACAATTATAGATTTTTATGAGTTGCCTAGCCTTATTATATAGATATTTGCCTTTTACCATATAAATGGCAATACCAATAAGGAATTAGAGTTTGTATAATTTGAAACAGAATATAAAAATTAATCACATATATTTATTATCTTTTATAGTGCTTAATTAAACTTGATAACTCATTAAAGTGTGCTCTATACCTTCCAATCCTTCTACCTTTTCCTTTGATCTTACATCTACCCCTCATTATACCACTTTCTCTTCCTCTGACTATCGGTTCTTGATCTTTAATATGACCTTATCTAATGACTACATGTGCATGTGCTATGTTAGTTGATATAGTTACGTTGTTTGTGATACTTAGACTCATTGTTTTTGTTTTGCTAGTGTTAGTGATGAATGATCAATATTTCATAAAACTAACCACTAATTAGATGATGGAAATAGTAAAATCTATGTTAGTTATAACAAATATTATTATCTTACATGTAAGAATTTTTGCATGATCTTTGGTTATACCTTTGTTGTCCATATTTTGTATAAGTCATTCTCTTTTCACATCTTTTTCATTCTCAATAACAATAGACACACCATCAATAGCAATAGGCACACCATTGTCATTCTCATTTAAAATTACAATGTTTTTATTTACTGTAGCCTTTATCATCCACATTATTCACTCTCACAACAACAATTCATCCTTTACATAACCACTATCTTCTTTTTCACAATTTATTGGAATCATATTACCAACAATCCCATCATCCACATTATTTTCTTTTGATGTTTTTATTGTATTGTACTCATCTCTAGAATACTCTTTCATGATTTAAATTAATAGAAATTATATCGTTTGTATTGCCATCATCTTTAATTTTATGTAACCACTTTTTGATGTGAACTCATCTAGGATTAACACCTTTGAGAACTTTTGACCAAGTTTAAACAAACCTAAGAAAGTTTAAATCAGATATATTAAGAGAATTCATTGACTATAATAAATTAAGAACAAAATTCATTAAGCAATTGAACACCACAAAGAAAGTATCCTTTGATAAATTTGAAGTGCAATGAAGAAAAAAGAAAATAAGTACTCGTGACTATAAATAAATAAATAAATCAATCAATCAAAAGATTAATTAAAATTCAAAAGAAAAGTCTCTTAAATACTAAAATATCAAGGGTTTTTGAGCAAATATGAGTTAGGATATGATTGCGTTCTAGGTCACGTTTATTATAAAACTTTCATTGTCAAAGCTATAGTTTAGGACAAACTTATGATTGAGATTATAGATCTTTTTGTAACTTTTGTATAGATGGAAAAGGGATCTAAAACACTTGTGTTAAAGGTCATGTCTCACAACTTAGTTTTTAAAAATTTTATATGGGTTCATACATGGCTATATTATTCGTGTCTTATAAATTAAATGTGTTAGAGATTGTGCTTATGTATAAATCTTCTCCAATTATAGTTTGTTGGTCTTCCTATAAGCCCAATAAACCTTCCAAATAATTTCTTAATCTTCTCCAATGATAGTTTGTTGGTCTTCCTATAACCCCAATAAACCTTCCAAATAATTTCTTAGTATTCTGTTTGAAGTGTGATTAACATATATATCTTGAATTAGGCCAGTCAAAATCTCTTTAACCCTCTTACTCCTAGCTATTTTAACCCTTCTACTAGGAATAACAATGAATCCCTTGAAGCTTGGCTAAACACGCTTACATTAATTTCCCTCTCTTCAAAAGGATTTAACCTCAAATCATCACCTACATCAAAAGGGAAAAAGATTATTATCATTAAAAGTAATACTAACTTTATACTTACTTGGAAGTTCTGGTTTATAGGCATTATCATTTATCCTCTCAATGATTTAGAATGGACCATCTACTCTTAATTGAAACATTAACCACTTATGTATTGCGAATTTTTCCATCTTTATATACACCCAAATCTAATTACCAAGTTCAAAGATAACTTGTCTTCTACCCTTATTAGCTTTGGTTGTAGAATGTTCATTCTTTTGAATATATTCCTTTTTATTTTCATGAATTTATCTCATCATCTTTACCTTCATCATTTCATGCAAACTAGATCTTTAATTAATAAGTAAAAATAATAAATCCAAAATAAGTTAATAGAATAAAGTCATAAATAATTTAAAAATAATAAATCCAAAATAAGTTAATAGAATAAAGTCATAAACAATTTCAAGTGGCAGTAATTAATAGATGAATGCTTACTTATACTGTAAGAAAAATCAATAAATGATAAGCAATATTGTTTAATTCTTTAAGTTCCTTTGAATGATAACACAAAGTAATGTATTTAAATTATATTTACTAATCCAATTTAAACATCAATTTGAGGATGACTAGTACAAGAAAATAATAACTTTATTCCAAATTTATCCTTCAAAAATTTTTAAGGTTAAGGAACTTAATATCCTTGTCACTCATTATGTTCTTAGGAACTCCTATAACCATCCTTCTTTCTTAAAGAACAAACTAGCAATATTAGTTACATCATCAATTTTATTATAAGGAAAGTTACCACCAATTCAAATTCTTTACCATTTTTTGAATTAGGTAATCCTATCATAAAATCAATACAAATATCCACCCTTGGTTCACTAAGTTTAGTAAAGTTGTAAAAAACTCATATGGTAAAAGCCTACATTTAACCTTCCTACTACACTATCATTCTATATCATGTCTTATTTTAGGCCAATAAAAATACTCGTTTAATATATCTAAGGTACTTTTAACACTAAACTGATATATCAAGCGTCTACCATATGTTCAAACAAATCATTTATAAGACACATAAGAATACAATGTTTACTTCCAGAAAATAAATAACCATCATTCCTATAAATTTTCTCAAATGTCTTATTCTTACATGTCAACAAACATTACCAAAGTCATTGTCATTAGCATATAAATCCTTTATCTATTCAAATCTTGATAACCTTGAATTCAAAGAAACTAAAAGAACATACCTCTAAGATAAGGCATCAACAGCCACATTCTCCTTACCTAGTTTAAACTTAATGACATATGAGAGTATTACAACAATTTTAATCCTTCACATATTCAAATCCCAATAACTTTCATTCAAAGAAGTTAGAAGAACACAATCAGATATGAGAATGTTTGAATGAATTATATCCACCTAACATGACATTTATGCAACTTACCTTGCCTCCCAGGGTACTTTAACAAATCATAATTGATATGTATCATAAATTTCTTAAATTATAGGTAATGTTTCCATGTCTCTAATTCAAAGTTTCTGTATTGAACTTCTCACTAAAGTAGGCTATTATCTCTTGTTATACATCATCACACTTCCAATATATAATCATTAGGGTTTACACTTCATCTTAAAACTTTTAGAAACATAACACGTTTTAATGACATTGAGTGCTTGCTCTTGTTTACTATCCTGATGAAACCCCACAAATTTCTTAATAATTTCATTATGTGGTGCAACAATTATACTAAAATATTTAATAAATATTTGATAGAAGCTAGTCAAACTATGAAAAATCCTGATCTTAGTTATAGATTTAGGGTTTAGACATTTTGTAATTGCTTTCATTTTTTTCTTATCTACTTTGATATCTTTTACACTAAAAATATAACTAAGAAAAACAATCTTTTTAAAGTTAGCATACAAATGTTCTTCTTTAGCATACTAAGCACACATATCTAGTGATAAATATGCATTTTAAATATTTACTATGCACTATAATGTCATCAAAGTAAATGCCTACAAACTTGCTTTTGTATGAATGCAATATACGATTAATTAACTTCATAAAAATATTAGGTGTATTAGGAAGACCAATGACAAAACTAACTACTCATATAATATCTATTTAGTCTTAAAAGACAAATTTCACTCATCACCTTCTCTCATCTAATATGATAATCACTCTTCAAGTTAATTGTAGAAAATATGTAAAAAAAATTGAAATTCATTAAGCAAATCATCTATCATAGAAATGGGATGGTAATACTTTATCTTTATGTTGATAGCTCAAAAATCAACACAAATTCATCAAGATGTTGTCCTTCTTCGGCACTAGAAGTGTTATAATTGTATAAAGACCTATGTTCTCCCATATGTAACCTTTATCCATCAAATATTCCATTTGTCATTATAGGTCCATTGTTTCTTTTAGATTGATCTTGTAAGTGATTCTATTAGAAATTTTAATTGTTAGTATAAATTTAATTTGATGTTTTATCTTTTTAATAGGTGGTATCTATTAAAAACATTATCATCTAACATATCCTTATCCTTTCTCCATAAAGAAACAACAATACTACAAAGGAGTATGTCAAGCTTTTCCATATTAAAATAGGATTCCTTGTACAGAAGTATAATCATAGGCTTGTTTGTATATGAATCATTCCTAATATCACTCTTTTTTTCCTAACAACTAATCTGTTTCTTTGTTTTTCTCACTTCTAACCCTTATTCTTTGAAGCTTCCACTCTTCCTCTCTTTCTCTCACAACAAACTCTTTCTCTTTGAATTCTTGCACTCAGTTTCTTTCTTTTCTCTCACTCTCTTTGTCCCTCATAAACATGCTTAGGATTTACAGGTACAAAGATAATGAATTTATTATGCTTCCCAAAGGAATACATATTCTTGAAGCCATCATGTGTCACCCTTTGATCATAGTATAATGATATCTGTAGCAATTTGCAACAAGTTTGGATAGGTACCACATCACATAAGACTTTGCTTTTATACCTCTCAATAGAGAAACATATTAACATATATATATTCACTTTACTCCCCATATTCATTAAGTCATTTCAATTTGTATGGATTTAAATGCTTTAAAAAATCCTAACTTTTTATAAGAGTAGTACTAATTACATTAATACTAATCCTTCTATTAATAAATCATACTACATACATTGTTGGAAATGTGTTATCTAATATGAAATATGTTCTCACTTTATTGCTCTAACTCATCCTCTTTGATTTAAAGATTTAATGCTCTTTTAATATGAAATGTTATCTACATTATCCTCACTATAATCCTTTAGCAATGGTATAATGTCTTTTTCCTCTAAATCACTCCACGTGCCACCTTTTTATCATCCCGTAAGGTCACGATCCTTTTATTTAATCATTAAAAGGCAATAATAATATTTTTAAATAATGAAAAATATTTAATATCTCTATTTTGAGAGAGTTGAGAGCTAAACTTACATTTTCTCTTATTATAGCATCCTCTTTAGACTTAGGTGGCTTAACTTTGGAAGGACTTTTGTAATTTTTTTAATCATGCCTTTATGAGTTACCATTACTAAGAGGTACATTGATACCTTTTTACGTTTGAATTGCCTCCCTACCTTAATAGCCATATGTACTATCTTTTCCAACTTAATATAGTGGTGCACCTCCACTACATTAATTATATCTCTATTTAACCCATTTAAAAACCTTGCTATAATTACTTCTTTATCTTCCATTATATTGACTCGAATGGTAACTGCTTTTGATAAATGCTAATAGAATATATTTTTAATCCAATGTTTAGTGCATTTTTATTTTTTAATTTATAGTCTTTCATTATTTTTGGTACTTAATTTGTTTATAATATGTTTTAGGTCTTAATTTACTTTATGGGTCAAAAGGAGCTAAAATTGGATAAATCAAGGTAGAAAAGTGAAAGATTGAAGCTATCCTTCACATAGTTATGGCCTTGGTCGTTTAGCTCTCTATGATCATGTTTCTGTATGATACCCTTATAATTAAAGAAAAATTGAGGGATGCAGTCATGCATACAACTGTATGGGTGACCATGTCCACTCTAGCTAATTTTGAGCTATAAAAGGTAAAAGCAAAGATAACAAAGTTGGTTTGTAAGAGGTTCATAGGAAACTCAAGGTAGGCTTAAAGAAGCATAAATTGATGGCCTAGAACTATAAAGATAATGAAGAACAAGCAAGGAAACATATTTTGATTAGATTTTCGTCAATCTAAAGTTAACTTTATAAAGATCAAAAAGGATTTCATCATGTCTCTTTTAGTTTTCTTGATTTCCTTTGGTTTTGATGTCATGTCTTATGTGATTATGAACTAAACTTTTATTGGTGATTGGATTAGATGAATGCTAAATAGATGCACTTGTGATTTGATTCTTTATTTAATGCAATTTGATTTTTGATTCATTATGATTCAATTATGATTTTTAATTTTTGAATTAATATATCTAGAATAGTATTTTAATGTATGATTTCATATGGATGAGATTGAGAAATCCTTTTATATAAATAGATATACCATAATTGGAAGGAGCTGCATATAAGCTTAGAGATATGTCGACATAAATCCTCTAAATTAGGGTCAAACTTAATAGTGAAATTTACAAATTGATTAATGCAACTTAGGGGTTTTAACTAGAAAGATATTTAAGTTAATCAATTGAGGATTAGGTGTTAATAGTCTTGAGAAATATATTAACATAATTTAAGAATTTTCACAATCCAATGATCAATAATTGAATTGCGTGATAAAAGGGTTAGGAAATCTTAAGAGGGTTTGAAGTCCAAGTATCACTTTGTTCTTTAATTATTTTTTTAATTTAATCTTTGTTTTAGCTAGTCAATTATGTTGATTTATTTTATTTTATTACTTTAATTTTGAATTTAATCAATTTTTATCACTATAATTTATTAGAATAGATAATAAAAAGACAATAAGTACTAGTAATTCTAGTCTTCGTGAGATTGAACCGTACTTATTAGTACTAGCAATAGCTACGTCGTGCACTTGCAGTAAATCATATCAATCAACTTCCATCTCTTTATTCTTTAATGATCTTTTCTCCTTATGTAAAACTTTACAACCTATGATACAAGTCTCTATAATAATGTTTCATACAAATCTCTTTCTTATAAGAGTCTTCAATTTATTCCAAGTATCTATAGATCACTTACAATCTTTTCAATAGTGATATAATTAGTAAAAATCTACTACTATCAACTTTACCTGCTTCTTATTAGATTAATTATAGTAGTCAAAGATCAATTTTAGTTTTGTCTTGTCTCTTACTTCAAATAATCTTCAAGATCATTCTTACACTTAAAGGAAGGTATAGTCAACTTGATCCTTCCAAGATTTCTATCCACCTCTTCTCGAACTCTAAGCTACCCCTTTTACTCTCAATTACATCTAACTACTTTATAAGCCCTAAATTTGTTTCCTTCAACCTTAAATGCTAGCTCCACATCATCAACACTAAGTTCATCATTCTCCTCATCAAACTCTATTAGAGTTATTGGATTTCACATATTATGCCTCTCTTTATTAGGAACTCAAAGTTATTGTCTCCCTTTCAATTTAACAATTTATTATGATTGCTTTTCCAACATGTCTCTAACCTTATTATATCATATTCATCATCTTAAACTATTACTATAGGGCCTATATAAAGCACGATTTGTACCTATTTTGAAACATCTTTAACAAACATAGTAAAAAGCTATAAGAGAAAAATTACTAAAAGAATTTCCACACACTCCCTCATGTACTTACTTTTAAAGATTACAAAATTACTCATATTTCACTCTTTATTTGGCTTTTCTTGATGCTAATCTCACATGATCTGGTCTTTTTTCATGCTTTAATTCCTTTATAAATTCTTTAAAAAAATAATCAAACAAAAAAAAAACTTCAACCTAGTCTAGACTAAGAAATCTAATTAACTAATGATTTAAGGAAAAATAGAACACAGGTCAAATAAAAAATAATGATTTCAAATAAAATAAAAGAAGGAATAAAAAGAAAGTTAAATTATATTCGGATTTAAGTTCTTGATGTTATTGTACGCATGCAACTTTTCTTTTTAATTTTTATTTTCTTTTTTTTCATAACAAAGTGAAAATGAGAGTGCTTGAAGCAATTGAATATAAAAGATAAAAAATAAGAAATAAGAAATTAAATAAAGAAAATCCCTAGCATAATAAGAAGCTATAGGCAAATCATAAATAAGATGATGAAGAGATTTGATTTCTGTCTAGAACTTTAGAAAAAAAGAATAAGAAGCAAAACAATAATCAAGAAGTAAGCTGGAAATAGAATTTTAGATGAAGAATTAAATTGGAATAAAAAATACAAAAAATAGAAGGATAACCATACATGAATTAGGGTCAAGCTCTACTACTAACTAGTGGCAACCTAACTAAGAATAAAATCTTAGAGAACCACAAACAAGATTTAAATGACACTAATAAAGAATCAAGAACTATATTCATTAAGTATTTGAATACCAAAAGAAAGAGTTTTTTTTTTTTGATAAGTTTGAAGTTTCATGAGGTACAAGATAAAGAAGCACTTAAGGCTCTTAATAAACAAAGATGTCAAGAACTCCTTAACATTAAAAAAAAACCCTTAAATGCTAGAAAACAATTGGCATTTTCAAGCTCACATGATTTGGACACAACCATGTTCTAGATAATATTTATTAAAAAAATTTAGCATCAAAATAATGGTTTAAGATATGTCCACACTTTACACTTTGGATCTTTTTGTAATTTTTGTATAGATAGACAAAAGCTATAACAAAATAAGAAAATGAACAATAATATTACCCTCTATGTAGTATATTATTTCATTTCATATTTTTTAAACATATAAAACAATAAATAACTGTTACATAATTCAATTTATGCACCTTTATGTGTTAGAGTTATATCACAATTTATAGCTTCCATTGTAATCCAAAAAGTGATTCGTCCAAGTTTTTACAAGTATAAGACTCCCTTCATACCCACACGAATAGGTAAAACCCATCAAGTCGGTTTAATATAAAACTAATTTCAATTAACATAACTCAATTTATAATTATGTCAATTAATATAACAAAATATTTCATTTGTTGTGGTCTATGATGGAACTTGTTTCATAACTATTTTTTTTCACAATCCTTCAATCATTTTAATTTAAATGATTAAGACCTTAAGGGTAATAAGTATTTAAATAGTCAAGACCTATAATAAAAACTCTAAAAAAGTCATTCTCAATCCACAAATTAACTTATCCAAGTGTTTAAAATCACCCACAATGAACTCCACTTCCATCTTCAACAAAATGCAATCACATTTCTTTGTCAAAATAGTGAGAATGGCTCCTTTTCTCCTATTTTATATCTTCAAAGTTAAATTTTTATGTTTTTTTTATGTAATCTTTTTTTATAACCTAAAAAAAAGGACATAAAAATAATTTAAGCACCAAGAAATACTAGAACTTGCCATATAATAATATGGACGATGTATGTATCAAAAATTTTTAATGGCTGATAAAAATGGTCTAAAATAAATATTTTAAAAGGTTAAAGTGAATTTAACAAAAGTTAAAATTCAAAAATTTAAATGCACCTAATATAAAAGTTGGAATACAAATATGAACTTTTTTTCCTACAACTAATTTGCAAAACTTTAGCATATTGATGGGTTTAATTTATATTCATTTTTCTAAAAGAACACCAACTTACATAAATTATGATAAATTAAATTTTCATTTCACCATTTTACATCTACTTCTAATTACCTTTTCTTTTGCTTAACAATGATAAGATTGTAATTTGTCAACTTGTTTATAAATAATGTTTAACATAATTTTTCTTAATTGGTCAACAATAAAAATTAAATTCAGTTAACTTATTTATCTCTCTCTGAAATAGTAAACTTAGAATAAGTTTAACTTTAGGTCAAGTGTATCTTAATGTTCATATATTAATTTGTATTGATAATTACCAAGATTCTTTCCTTCTTATCTTTTAAACTAGAATAATCACTCAAAAGGAAGGCCAAAACAATTAGAATGTGGAATTTATAATCAAAGATGAATGCTTTCTAAAAATATTATTTTTCTTATATGTAATAAGTATATTTTCAGTGTACACAATAGTGTTGGATTATGCCTTATAACTAAAAGATTGGTTATATTTTAATAACATAATTATTTATAGGCATTCTTCACCTTCTACATATTTAAATGTATATGATAAAATCTATTAGATAAATGTACATTGCAAGTGAAATTATGATAAGATTATAATTATGAGATTTATATTGCATTTAAGAATTATTCTTAAATTGTATCCCAGTTATTGTTCTATTAAGACTAAACATTAATATAGCGTAAAAAAATAACACACATTATGTTTCTTCCTTATAAGGGAAGTAATCGATCTTATAAACTAAAGTACAGAGATCCTTAAACAAATGTGTAGCTATTTGTTAGACAACAAGTTCACTAAACTAACCATATATAAGAATTTCATTTGAACATTACTTGTATGTCTATGAAAATTCTCATTACAATGATTGTATAAGTAACCTTTTGACTTGAGATCTAAAAAATATCTTATATATGGAAGCTATATTTTGATACTATTTATGCCTCATTTTAGTCAATAATTTAGATATATCATGAATTATATGTAGATTTTTTAGTGATGAGTATAGTATTCATCACCCTAAAATGATTAAGATAATGTTCTACTATTATTGATTAGTATTAATTTAGGAAATCTTTAACCAAAGTGGAATGATACTTTGATAATAGTTTTCAAATGTTATTAATTGAATCAATTACTAATAGTGGAGAACTAACATGATTGGACTCAAATAAAGGAGATATTATTTTCATGTTTTATGTCTACATAGAGGTAAGGCTAAGTACTATCGGACTTCCCCAGACCCCACGCTTTAGTGGTGATGGATTGTAAAACCTATCTACTTATTTTACGCTCAAAAACCACAAGTGAACGTGTCGTGACTTGTAGTTAGAAAGAGCAGATATCGATTCCACAGGGATTGATACCTAGACACCGCTTAATTTAGAAAAGATTTGTCTAAGAAATAAAATTGTTTAATGAAATTAATCTAGAAAATTAAATTAAAATTAAAAGACTAATGTAAACAATGGACAATACCACAATTACAGAAAGTCTGAATTCAAGGATCTAAATGCTAAATATTTCTTTTTCCTCATTCTGTCTCCCTTATATTTTATTGATTGAATTGTGTCTTACCTAGATTTTTGAATGTACTAATTACCCTCTCTCAAGGTGCAACTATTTGTCCCTAATTGAATTAACAGGAATTGATTGAACGATCTCTCAACCTACCCATTGACTTTACCGATTCAACTAGTTATTACACTATCCTATGGATGATCAATTGACTAATTGAGATCTCTCTTCTAATTATTCAATTGACATAATAATTGCTAGTCTATAGGTCGCCAACTCTCATTGCACAATCCTACACGATTTTCATCTTACTCACTCTCTCGATTTATTGCAAGATGACAATTAAGAACAACAATTATCAAAAATATTTCATTCAATTCAATAAACATGAGTTTTGACCAAATAATGAAAAAACAATCCCTAATATGAAATTAGCCTAACATGGTCTCCATAACATTATCAACATTCAAATAATCCATCTTTATAAAGAAAGGAAGAGATTAAAATGATAGAAAGTGAATAAGAAAATTTCTTCTCTTCTTTGCTAAAATATGGCATTTTGGTGTTGATGTGCTATTTTGCCCAATCTTGATAATGATCCTTGTTTTCAATACTTCCTTGATGCTCCAAACATGTGTTCTTCACTCAAGAATGGTCTTTCTATAGATAGGTGTCGTCTCCCCAGAAGATGGAGGCTTAATGATGTTTTTATAGCCCAAAAATCCTAGGTTTAATAAAGCCTCGCAGATTGCCTCAGATTACAATTCCCACTCCTGTGAGAATCGAGCGTGGGAATTATAAACAGAACCACTCTTCATTTCTGTTGTGATTTCCCACATTCGTGGGAATTTTCCAGATTCCCACGAACGTGGGAATTTATCCCAGATGAACTCCTCTTGTCTTTTTAATCTCTTATTCATCCTCCAAGTTGCCCCATTTTATTTCCTACACAAAATTAATCAATTCGTACCCTCAATTAGCATCAAACACATAACAACAATATTGAAAATCAAACTTAATAAAACATATAAAATGAATCCTAAACTAGAACAATAAAGAATAATTATGTTAGAAAACACATGCCAATTACCTATAAAAACATATCCTAATGCACACCTATCAATATCCCCACATTTGAATCTTTGATTGTGCTCAAGAAACATAAATAAAACCACTCAATTCTACCACTTTATTTTCACATAGATCAAAACATACAATCCCTCGAATTCAATTCAACTTAAATATCAAGTTAATGCATATATCATGACTACTTTTTCATTAACGTACATAAGTAAACTCACAATTGGCACAATCACTCAAAGATAAGTAAAGATGCACACATGAATCTTCCTCACAATTTTCACTCATTTCGCTCAAGTGTTTAAGGGTTAATGTTTCGCACAAACTTCCTATAAGAAACTACACTACCTTAGGCTTGTTAATACACCAGTTCTCCTCTACAATGAATGCATGAATAAATAGATCAAAAGGACTTATTTAGGGTTGTAATGTGGTAAGGGTTAAAGTGGGTTAAAATAAATGGAAAAGGGTTAAGCACAAGCATAAGTAAAGTACTAGATGGATAAAAATGGTATAACTAAACATAACTACGAGACATACAAATATAACTTATAGTCTGCACTTATTGATGCTATGAACTTGTTCTTCCTTTTTCTTTTCTTTTCTTCTTCTTTTTTTCATTTTTATTTATTTTTCTTCATACATAGAAGAACTATGTATCAAAACTAGCACTATATATACCGTAGTCCATAGGAAATAATATACTCAATTTGTCTTGGTAAAATTTTCTTACAATCCTAGCAAATATTTTACTTAATACTCTACTGAGCTTGTGAAAAGGGTAGGATTGTGGGGTCCCAAGTTTTAAAAATTCAGGTGTTTCTCAATCAAAAGGTTAAGGCTCAACGGGGGTAGCAAGGGATAATTAATAGGTAGGTCATTTAAGCCAAGGGTTAACACAAAGGGTTTAGAACATCTCTATTAAGCATGCATTCAGTAGACTCAAACCGATTCAAAGCAAGTTCTAAAGGTAGTAACCTACGGAAGTAACACTCACAAAGAAATGAAATGACCATAGATGGAGTCATATGGCTCAATCCTCACTTTATCTCAATTGAAAACTCATTATGCATCTCTGTACTACCTCATTATTCAAATGTCTATTTATGACTAAGCTTATGTAACCAACTACTTTTCAGCACTCTATATGGTTCACTTTCTACTCAAGTAGCCTAATTCGAGTTCTAGCATGCATTAAATCTAATTCCAACTATATGATAGAATTTCATGGCAATATTTATCAGAGTGACTCAAAAGTAGTTCCATTGCTAACATAAAGCATATAAAATATGCCTAAACATGCATCCTATTCAACACAATTAAAAAATGCAATTAAGAAAGTTGATGTCACCTCCCCACACTTAAAGATCACATTGTCCTCAATGTGACAAGTCAACAACCAAAAAAAGAGAAATGACATCAAACCATATAAAAAAATGAAAACAAACCAAACAAAAGAAATTTAAACAAATGAATGATATGACCCAAACATAAGATACTGAAGTCAAATCAACATTAAAGAGATTAGAACTAAACAAAAGACATAACACACAAACAAATAATATGAAACCAAATACACATGAAAATAAATGCACTCACACACAAGAAACATCAAAATTTAAAAGTTTAAGGGACAAGAAAAGCTTATTTCGATGATGATGGTGACGATGATCGTGTAGGATCTTCAAAATTGTTCCTCTGATAGAAGTTGAGGAACATCTTCTTCAAACTACGTTGCTCCTTATATACTGTCCGCATTTGTGTGCTAAGCTCATTTAGTTGAGATGTCATACGTTGTTGGTTGGAGGCTATTTGTTCAAGGGTTTGTAGGAGTTAGTCAGCCCTTACTAGGCGCTAGGTTCTACTACTTCTACTTCGTCCTCTGGATCTTGAGCTGCTTGAGATGTGAAAGGTCGAGGCCCAGCTATACTGATGCTTCTCTTATTTTTCACTGTAGTACATGTTTGAGGATTACGGAGTTTCATAGAATGAACCTCCACAATCTTAAGATGCCTAAAAAACGATATGTCAAACATATCATGTGGCATTGTACGCACCTCTTCCAAAATAAGGTTATAAAAAAAAGCTAAAGCAGTAACAATATGCCCCATTCCAAAGTATGAAATTTACTTATTGACAACACTAACAATTGATCTAAAAATCCTAAAGGGTGTGTTGATTCTAACCTTGTGATCCATGCACCATAAGAAGAAAAGTTCTTTAGTCAAACATTTGCTACTTTCAATTTTATTAAACACAGTTAAACACATGAATTTATGCAACAACAAATCTTCAACACTACGTATTCAAGCATTCGGTGCATTACGTGAATCAAAACTGTCTTCCCCCGTTAAAATTTTCCAATAGGAATCCACATCAAATTCAGGATGATCATCTAAAACTTTTGTATTTTGGAAAGTTCAATAGTTCACGCATGACATAATAATCAAGTTTAAAGACATTGCTGCCGAGCCTAAACCAAAACAAATCCATTTTAGAATTATATCTAACTCTTATAAAGAACTCTATGGAGAGAGTGGCAAAAATGGCACATCACACCGAACAAATCTATTCCACCCTATATTCGCAGCTAATTGTTCAAGTTGGCGTCTCACTCCTATATTCTCTAAAACTTTAAAATTAAAATACCTATAAGTAACAAGTGCTCTATTTCTAAAATCACAAAAACATGCACCTTCTTCTTCCGAGTAAATCAGAAATGGGGCCCGATCAACACCTGTTAAGTTGGGTTTTCCTTCGCTGAAAACTTGAAGGCGAAGCTCATCAACTGGTTGTCTAACCCTTCTTGTCTTCAGTGGAGCCATTGTTAGAATAAAATCTGCACAAACGAAAGAGAGAGAGAGTGAAATTCATATGTTAGAGAGAGAAAATCAAATCCCACCTAAATCTTGATGTTTTTTAATGATTGATGTATGAAAATAGTAAAGAAATGTAAGATGAATAGATAGGGATGAGGAAAATATCAAAACTCTAGATAAAAAATGAAGAGTTTTAGAGAGTGGGAGGAGAGAAAATCATATTCTATAGAGAGAGGGAGTTAAATTTTGAAAGATGAATGAGAGAAGGAAAGGAGGAAAATTTTAAACCCCTCTCAAATGGGATTCCCATACTATCCCCTCAATTCCCACAAGCATGGGATTCCTCTCTAGAAGCTCTCTGAAGAGGAATCCCATGCTCGTGGGAATTGAGGGGATAGCATGGGAATCCCATCTGAGGAGAGGATTCCCACGTCCGTGGGAATCATCAGAGTTCCCACAGATGTGGGAATTGGTGATCCTCACACTTTCAAACTTCTTCCAAGTTTATTTTCATCCTCCACGATCCCAAAACCTACAAACATATCAAGATACTATCATTAGCAAGAAATTTGAAAAGAAAAACAAATTGAAATTCAAACAAAATCAACATGAACATCAATCAAACTCAATTAAAAAAATGATCATAACTAAAGAAAGCAAACAAACAAATAGGTAAACAAAACAATCAAAAGGAAATAGAATTTCATGGGTTACCTCATATGGAGCGCTTCTTTTAACATCATTAGCTCGACGTCCTTCCTTCATTGGAAACTCATCTAGGATCAATTATAAGTGGCTTGTTTCCACCTTTTTCGTTCAACATCTATTTTGTAGCCTATAAGTAAGCTACAAATTGCAAAATGAATAGAAGGACAATATTGATAAAGTTAAGCAAATTTCATCAATGTCCTTTTCTTTAACAAACTGTCAATAAAATAGGGAATAACAAAACTCCTTGAATCTTCCATCGAATCAAACAGTTTGTTCTGTACAAAGGTGAGTTGCTCTCTTTCTTCCTTAATCACCTTCGTCTCCTCTGCTTCTTCCTCTTCATGAACAGAGACTTGTATAACTTCTTCAAACTTGATGTCTGTTGTCATCTGTTCTTTGTCATTTTGTTCATCAGAAGATTTGAATACATCAATTGTCTTGAATGAGCTAATATCCTTTGGACTCTTAGATACATTATTTACGTTAAATTTCATCACTACAAAAGATATAATTCTTTTCATCAACATCTACCCAAGATTTTTTGATGTTCACCTTTGGTATATTAAGAACTGGTGAATAATAGGAAGGGTTGATATTCTTTTCTTCAATCTCTCTTCTTGTCTCTTGTTTTTCAATAAAGTAGGGTGGTTCAGCATGGTATTCCACTAGTTCTTCTAGCTTTTTCTTATTTTTAAGTGTGATAGCCTCATATTGCTCTAATTGATGTAATTCCATATTTCTCAGAGATTTTTCCACACTTCTCTTACAAAATTCAAGGGAAAGTTGTCTTACTTGAATCTCCAGGTTGTGAATAGAAGCGACATGATTTTCAAGAATTTGATCAAAATTTTTTTCCAGTCTCTTCTTACTTTCCTCCTAGCTAGAAAACATCATTTTCTGGTTCTCTTCCTGAGCTACCAATTTGGAGCTAAACATCTCCATAAACTTGTCTAACTTACTCTCCATTGCTCCAATTCGATCTTGTTGAAATTCAAATAGGTCTTGATGTCCCATGTGAGTACTTGCATTATTGGATTAATAAAAATCTGGGTGGTTCTGCCATCCTGCAATGTACGTGTTCCAATAAAAATCGATACTTCCCTAACTATACTGCACTTCATTGTAACTTGCAAAAGTTCCTTGCTCCCTATAATAATTATCTTCCATCATTGTTCTTTCTATTTTTTCTCGGCATCTAGCTTTTTAGATTTCTCATTCCTCATTCTAAGATGTCTTGATGTGTCTCTACTTTAAGCCCCAAACTTCTTCTTTACTAATTTCTATCGATCTTTACGTACTCCTTGTGTTCATGTACATGCAAATATACAAGGAAAAATATCAAAAAATCTTAAATCAAAGTAATCTAAATTAAACACGATGCTTGACAATCAATCCCTGGCAACGGTGCTAAAAACTTGGTGATAGATTGTAAATCCTATCTACTTGTTTTACGCTCAAAAACCACAAGTGAACGAGTCGTAACTTGTAGTTAGAAAGAGTGGCTATCGATCTCACATAGATTGATGCCCAGACACCACTTAATTTAGAAAAGACTTTACTTAAGAAAGAAAATTGTTTAATGTAATTAATCTAGAAAATTAAATTAAAATTAAAAGATTAATGTAAACAATGAACAATACTGTAATTGTAGAATGTCTGAATTCAAGGATCTAAATGCTAGAGATTACTTTTTCCTCATTCTGTCTCCCTCATATTTTATTGATTGAATTTTATCTCACCTTAGATTTTCGAATATACTAATTACCGTCTCTTAAGTTGTAATTATTTGTACCTAATTTAATTGACAGGAATCAATTGAACGATCTCTCAGCCTACCCAACGACTCTACCGATTCAACTAGTTATTATACTATCCTATGGATGATCAATTGACTAATTGAGATCTCTCTTCTA
>JANZXR010000009.1:12530804-12541526 GCA_027575705.1 Erythroxylum echinodendron
GGATTAGGTTTGAAAAATTGCAAACTATGGAACTTGGCTCTACTTTCTAAGGTGTTATGGAATATTCATTCTAAAGCCGACTCTCTCTGGGTAAGATGGATACATGAAATCTAATTAAAGGGCTTCATAGGAAGGGATTAGGAACCTCATAACCATGACTCTCCCCTTATGAAGAAACTTGCTTTGATTCGAAATATACTGATACAGAAGCTGAGGGGCTGTAGGCAAGTGGAAGGTGGGCTGTAGAATTTGTGCACAAATGGTACTCTTTCTTTACAGAAAATCTATGATTTGATACAGATTAAGCATCATAAAAGACCGTGGATGTCTTTTATATGGAAACAGTACATCCCTCCTAAATTCTCTATCATAGCATGGCTAAGCCTACGAAATAGGCTGCCAACCAAAGATAACTTATTATTTTTGGAAATTGACAGAACTTGTAACTTGTGTAATGCTGATATGGAAACCGTTGACCACCTCATCTTCAGGTGCTCATTCACAGGTGAAGTTTGGCGAGGCATTCAGGAGTGGTTACGCATGACCCGAGCCATGTCTGCTTTAAATAGTGCCATTAAGTGGATTCGGAGTGATTACACAGGAGCACGTCTATGAAGCAAAGTTCCAAAATTGGTTGTCGTCTGTACCATCTATATGATTTGGAAGATTAGAAATGCAGTCCCATTAGATTTTGTTTCTTTTATGAGCTATGATGTAATTTTTAAGATAAAAATGATCATGTATAAGATCTTGTATAGACTGTATCCCTCTACTATGATTACTTTTTGATCTTTGACTATTTTTGGTTACTGATTATAGTCGGGGTATGCCTCATTGATCGTGTACCTGATTTTAGCTAGATGGGATTGTACTAGGGACAAGAACGGGCTTGACTTCTGCATATGGTCGGGGTATGCCCTAACCATCCTATTGTACTTGATCTTTAGTGCTTTTATGTGCATTGTGGATAGGATTGGCATTGATTAATTAGGGTCGGGTTATGCCCCAATGCCCGTGTACTTACAGGTTGACGATTATGTTAGTAGTTTGTCGCTTTGACCTCTACATATGCCCCAACCATCTTGCTTTCTTTGACTTTGACTGTATTAAAGTTAGGGAGGATTTTGGTTACTTATGGTTGGGGTATGCCCCAAGGACTGTGTATATACTCTTTTTAATCTAATACATTTACCTTTGATAAAAAAAAAAAGAAATGATTCATGGAGACCAAATATATTCAAGTCAAGAAGAAGACTAAAATCAAGGAAGATCAAGGGACAACTAGTCTATAAATTTATTTGCAATCTTTCTTGTGTTTCCTACTTAGTAATTTTAACGTTTGAGTGGCTCTTTATGCATAAGTATATAATTTTTTGAACTTAATCCTAATTTTTTCATTTACCAAGAGCAATTAAAGTTTTGATTTCAAACAAAAGCATTTTGATTTTTAAAATACTCTTTGAGAAACTTTTAAATATTTTTAGATCAAGTTTTGGTCAAAGAACTATGGCTTGATCATTGAAAGAACTTGAAAATCTTCCAAAAGGTATTCTCAAGCACATTGGTGGACTAATCAATACGTGTGGTTGACCAATGTAGTGATTATAGACATTGGTTTACTAATGTCAAGATTTGGTCAACTAATATATAAAGAGTTATGGAAAATTATATACTATGAGATTGTATGTGACATTGGTCGACCAATATCATTGTTAGTAGCCATTAAAATGGCTAGTTTTGGGTCTAACAATATTTTAGAGCTAGTTAGTATGAGTATAAATAATTAAGATTTTAGTTGTTGAACATCTTTACAATATTTAGGGGTTATAATAATAAATTTTCAAGAGTTTTTGAACATTTATAAGCATTTATTCATTAGTTATGAAGTAACTAAGAGCTTTTGAGCAATAAAATGAGTAAGCAATGTTTATTTGAATTCTAAACACGAATTAGGGTTAGCATTCTTATATTTTGGGTGTTCCAATAAGCATTCAGGTTCCTATTCACCCTTGCTAACAAGTTTATACAAGAGTCCTATGTTAATTAAAGATTATTGTAAGAATGTTTATTTTCACTTAGTCATGGTTGTCTACATAAAGTATTACATATTCACAAATTGCCCATATGAGTGAAAGTTAACAACACAACTTAATAAAAAGGACTAATTTTAGATTTTTTTTTTACAAATCTAAAACCAAATAAGATTTTTAAAGTATAAATTATTTTGGTAGAATTAATAAAACTGTAAGATAAATTGGTGTACTTTACCTTAAAAAATTATAGGTTCATATTCGATCTGGACTAAATTTAACACTTATTAAGACGTGAGAGAGAAGCAATTATTTGCCCTTGCTTTTGTAGGTGAATATTAAGCCAATGTTCTAGATGTTGTATTCTACTAGTCGTAATCAGTCGCAATGTATCGTATTATTCGAAATCGATGCAAAATTGCTTTAAACCATAAAAATTGTTCCAAGAAACTTTAAATTATGCTGATAGTATCAACCGTTGTTGATCGGTGAATCAAAATATTAAAAGATGCTACATCAAACTTATAAATTTTTGTGTTTAATTTATTTTTCAACCTTTCGCTATTTATTTAATAACATATATCGGCTTTAATTATATAATATGGGCATATATATTTCATTTATTTTTATTTTCTTCAAACTTTTAATAATTTAAATTATTTTTATTTTTATAATTTACGAAGTAATTTTAGTTTGTTATATTTTTAACAAAAATTGTTTGCTTTTGAAAGAAGTGGGGATATACCATAGTGCTAAAAGTAAGCCCACAATTGGAACCAATGCCCATTAAGTTAACCCAAGGTCCATTATTATTTAGACCAAAACTTACAACTCTTTCGCATACTGCATAGTTGATAGTTCACAAGAACCGGAAGGACGCAGCGTAGCCTACTACACGCGTAAACCCGAAGTTAAGCCTCACTTTCTTCGAAAACAGAAGCAGAAGAGTTGCAAAGTGCAAAGAAACAAACAAAACACTGAAAGCTGCTCTATCTCAAGGCAGAATCATACGAATCTAGAGATCTCTAGTGTCTATACGACGCCGTCTGCCTCTGCTTCCCAAGTAAGTTCTTTGCCATTTAATTGTCTCACTTGTTTAGGGTTTAGTCCACCGGAGGTCCTAATTAGGGTTTCGAATTTTGCTTTCTTTTGGCTTTCACCGTTTCTTCTGTGTCAATTGGATGGTACTTGAGTCTCATGTTGTTATATCGTGATTTTGATTGCATAGGGCTTGTCTTTTTATTTTTCTTGGAATTGAACGTATACGATTTGTATTCGTGCAGTTGATACTGTAGAGGTTGAAGTGTAGTTTGACAATGGGAGAGAGTGAGACTGCAGTTGCTGGAACTTCTGCAATGATGGATTATACATCAGCTGTGTATGGTACCGGCTCTGTTGATACTAGGCCAAGTGTTGTTGTCGATTCCAGTGGCTTTGCTGCAGAGGGGTCGGTGTCTACTGATGCTGCAGATGTGTGTTATGCCGGTTCTAGTTTGGCTGATGGAAGCACAAATGTGCAAGGGGCTATTGCTAATACAGTATTTGATACTAAGCCAGTTGTTGGAATAAACAGTACTGTTGGAGATAGTGCTCCAGTTGTGCCAGCTCCAGCTGTTGGTTATAATCCTGTAAACGGCAGTATTGGTGGTGAAGCAGGGAGTACAACAATTGATAATGGAAATACCAGAGATATTGTGGATGGAGTTGCTGTGGAGCAACAATTTGTGGATGGATCTGGTATGTTTTCTCTGGCATGCTTGTTGTGACTAACTAACAAATTTTTAGTTTGTTTTGTCTGCAATAAATTTAAGTCCTTTTGCAGCACATTTTCTTGATTTGGAGTAAAGTAAACTCAAACTTGTTTATTCTTTCTAATAAAACTCTTTATTCCTGAATATTTTTCTTCGTTTTTGGCCCTACAATTGCTTGTGTCCAATGACATAATTATCGGTGGCAGAGTATATTCTAGTTAACTCTGTCATTTTGGATATCCGTAGTGCTTGTGAAGGAGATTGAGGTGGTTATGCATGTCCTTATTGTTTTTGTTGTTTGTCTCTTGCCAGCATTGTCTGCTGAAGAAGAACGCCTATGGAGTATTGTGAAGGCTAATTCTCTAGATTTTGATGCTTGGACTGCATTGATAGAAGAGACAGAGAAGGTGGCTGGGGTATGACATTTCAACTTCCTTATTATTTACTGCTTGTTCTTGAGAATTGTACTTTCAATGGCACATGAGGATCTAATCTTTCTGGATTATGGAAATGAGAAACTGTTTAACTAAACTGTGTAAGTTAAGGAAGTGTTAAAGCCAAGTTTTACTTCTGTAAACATCTTTTGAGAAACATGTTTACTGTTTGTACAAGTATCCTTTTAGTGGTTGATGAGATGTCCAAACATTTATTATTGATGTCTCAAAGCCAAAAGGCTTGATGAGTGGAGAGAACAAAAGATGTGGCTGCAGGAAGTGAAATTCAATCACAATTGAAGATGAAAGTGCCTTTATATACTTCTCTACTATCTCCTCCTGATATAACTGGAAGGGAAATCATTTTTCCTCAACCCTAATTAATCTTGAAAGTAGTATATATGGTTACGCACCGAGCATTTGGTGGTCATGTGACTTCAATTTCTCATTGCTAATAGCTTCTTGTTTACTGTTTAATGCTTATTTATGCCCTTTTAGACATGTGTTTGTAATCTCGATGCTTGCTTTGGCTAACTTTTCATACATACTTATGCAGGACAAGATTTTGAAAATCCGAAAAGTTTATGATGCCTTTTTGGCTGAATTTCCATTGTGTTATGGTTATTGGAAGAAGTATGCAGATCATGAGGCTCGCCTTGGTTCTATGGACAAAGTTGTGGAGGTGTATGAACGTGCTGTTCTTGGGGTGACCTATTCAGTGGATATATGGTTGCATTATTGCATATTTGCGATAAGCACATATGGGGATCCAGAAACTATTAGAAGGTATTAGCTATTTGCATGCAGTTGTCATTATTTTGCATCTATTTGAATGATGATTTGTAATTTCTGTTTCCTCAAGGATTTGGTTTGGTGATTTTTGTTGCTTTTGGACACCTTTCAAGGTGCCTGCAATGGTGCTTTGTTACTAATGGTGAAAGGTGTGGTGGAATACTTTAGAATCAATATTTTAGTTCTGCAAACCTTGATATCGGGTCTCCTTTGTGGATAGATGTTTGCATATTATTTTAGGGTGTGAATTGGTTTTTTTGGCTTTATTTAGACCATAGTTTCTTTCCTCTTCTGAAGGTCTGGATCATAGTAATAGTTGTTTATCAGTTATGGCTGTCATTGACTTCTGAGGTGTATCAATATGTAAAATGCTGCTGGGAAGATCTCATCCGGATAAGGGCTAAGATGGCCTCACACAGTGATCCTTTTCAGGCATAGTATGGTTTTTATCAGGAAGGTAAATGCAGTATTTGGAAGTGTCATGCTGTTAGAGTGAATTATCTGTTATCCTTCAACCTAAGTGATGCATCTCGCAGTTGGATGTGTCGGCATTCGCTGTTCTAATCTAAATGATTCTTCTATAACATCATTTAATATTCTGTTTTGAGTCAGGCTTTTTGAGAGAGGATTAGCTTATGTCGGAACAGATTATTTGTCTGCCCCTCTATGGGACAAATATATTGAATATGAAGAAATGCATTCAGAATGGAGTCGAATTGCCTCTATTTACACCAGGATATTAGACTTTCCAAGTAAACAGCTGGATGACTATTTCACCAGGTAAGGGTAACTGCATATGTTCCCTTGTTGGGTTGTTCTTTTCTTGTATATACCTGTTATTCTTGTATTCTGTTGCTTGTTATATGTTAAAACTAAACATGTATCCTTGTCTCCATGTGACAGATTTAAGGCTTTTGCAGTTAGTCGGCCTCTGTCAGAATTAAGGACTAGTGAAGAAGCTGCTGCTGCTGCAGCAGGTAGTCAAGTAGATGAGGGAGCGATTCATCAAGATGCTACTGAACAGTCTTCTAAACCTGTAATTTCTGGCTTAACAGAAGCAGAGGAGTTGGAGAAGTATATCGCCATCAGAGAAGAGCTGTATAAGAAAGCTAAAGAGTTCGATTCTAAGATATGTGATTTTGAAAATGCTATTAGGAGGCCTTATTTTCACATGCGGCCCCTCAATGTGGCAGAACTTGAGAATTGGCATAACTACCTGGACTTTATAGAAAGACAAGATGATCTCCACAAGGTATTTGAGTTTGTTGGCTATTCATCCATAACCACTATGTGGTTTGCAGTTTTTAGTTTTCTTTCTTAAGTTGATTTACACTTAAGTAATATTTGCCCCATCATATGGTTTGTTGGCTAACCCTTGGATGAAGCAACCTTTTTAAACGGGAAATTGAACTGAGACTAAAGCATGGGCCCTCGATTTGGTTTCTATGAGGCTAAGTACTTCAAACCTTCATTTGTCAGTGGAAATTTTGGGTTCATGTATGCATTGAAATTTTATTCTTTTTAAAATTCATATGTTATGCTGCAGGTATCTTCTTGTCTCCTAACCATGTGTCTGTCAGGCAAAGAAGGGTCCCTAATATTTGGGGGGCCTTCTCTTCCCCCATGGAGTATTTCTTGTGCATATCTCCTTTGTGCTTTGTTATGATCGTCACGAATTCAATTCAAATCAAATTGCTTTAGGTCGTTTACCAATGTCAGTAATTGACGATTATACAATTTTAACAATTTTGTTTCCCTTCTGATAATGTGTTTTCCATTTCAAATTTACCCACTAGTGCTTGATAGTTGTGATTTTGTCGATTAGGTGGTGAAGTTGTACGAAAGATGCCTAATTGCATGTGCCAATTATCCTGAGTATTGGATACGGTATGTCTTGTGCATGGAAGCCTGTGGAACTATGGATCTTGCAAATAATGCACTTGCTCGGGCTACACAAGTCTTTGTCAAGGTATGATGGATTATGGGTTAAATGTTTCAGTGTTGTATTCTGCCAATGTGCTTAAGTTTTCCCTTTTTGGGAATTTCTGCTGAAAAATACAATCAAGTGGAAAAAGAAGTGTAATTCTCATGTGGAAAAGATTGTGAGGGATGAAGCCTTTAATTGAGATGATTCTAGACAACCAACAATCATAAGAGATCTAGGAAATTGCAGAAGTAGAGAGGCTGTTGCAGAGTACTTTTTCAATAGTGATAATTGAGTGATTGGACCAAAAGCATTTTTCGTCTGCTATGTTATTTTTTCCCTTAAGTATAGATTAAATTTTTTTAGCCTCAGTTGGGACTTTTTCGGTTATACATCCGTATGTCTTTATGTTACTGTTACAGTTGTTGAATTATCTTATAGCTAAATGAAATGTAGGCACCTAGTAGACTGATTGTAAATTTTGGTATATGTTTTGAGGATAGAAAGTAGTACGCTTTCATTTTGAAATATGTATTGTTCGGGTTTACAAGTTAATTTTCTGATCTCAAAAACTCAACAGAGACAACCCGAGATTCATCTTTTTGCTGCTCGCTTCAGAGAGCAGAGTGGGGATATACCAAGCGCTAGAGCTTCTTACCAACGTGTACATGCTGAAATTGCACCTGGTCTTCTTGAAGCAATTATCAAGCATGCAGACATGGAACATCGACTGGTTAGTAGGATTTACAAGTCATTATGAGGTTTAAATTTTGATGTGCTTGTATCATCATTTGAATTGATTGCCTTTTTAATATTGCAGGGAAACCATGAAGATGCTTTCTCTTTATATGAGCAGGCCATAGCCATTGAGAAAGGAAAAGAACATTCACTGACATTACCAATGTTGTATGCACAATATGCTCGATTTCTCCACTTGGTAAGTTCTGCACATGTTTTTCTGCATAATTGTTATGCTAGAATCTTTTGGCTGATGATTCTGAAAATCTCTGGAATCTGAATTAGTTACTTAGACTTCAAAAAAGTTTAATGAAGGACTATCTTACTAGTGTAGTTTGGTAATACTCAAGAATTTGCTTGTTCCTGGATACGCTTTTACAACTTAGTTTGCTTGCATCTGTCTACCCTTCTACTAAATCAATGAGATGCTAACTCAAAAAGAAATAGTATCCTGCTTCTAGTGATGGATTATGTTGTATATTGGATTTTTTTTTTTTTCTAGAAATTGCTTGGTCTCTTGATTTTGATAAGTTCCCGAGAAAAAGTTGGCTTTTCCATTTAGTTTGCCCTCTGTGATTGTTGTGGGCAAGAAAATGCCTAGTTCAAGGTAGACATGGTATTGAGCAGTCTTGCAATGATTCTGTTTCACATTTGTAGTAGATGTCTCTTTAAAATATCAGCTGGTAATCAGCACTACCCTTTAAGAGTTTTATTATGTGTGTTTCCAGGTTTCTGGTAATACTGAAAAGGCGAGAGACATTCTAGTTGAAGCTCTTGAAAACGTTCCACTATCAAAACCTCTTCTTGAGGTGGGCCTCCTTCCTTCTATCTCTGTGTTGTTTATTTTTTTCTGTGTGATTAAACAATTACAATCTTATCTCAAATCTATTTTTAATGTGATTTCTTGGAGCTAATAGTCAGCCTTTTGTGTATACCAAGCAGGCCATTATACATTTTGAGACAATTCAGTCACTTCCTAAGAGAATTGATTATTTAGACTCGTTGGTTGAGAAATTCATTGTGCCCAACTTTGATAGCCTGAATGCTGCAAGTGCTGCTGAAAGAGAGGAGCTCTCTTGCATTTTCTTGGAGGTTAGCCTATTCCTTTTATTTTAATTCTATCTATTTTTTGTTCCCTTATGAATTTGTATTTATATGGAGCTGGTATCCATATTCCAGATTGATTTTTCCCTGATCTGTACATTCTACGTTATATATGTTATTGTGACATAGTATAAACGTGATTCCTCTCATGAGGTGGAATTTAAATGTGGGTAAAGGTGACGGCTCCCTTTTAAGGTATATGTAATATTATGAAGTGGAATTTAGTCTTTAAAAGCTGAATTATTGATCAGATTGCTCATTTTTAAGCATATGGTCACAGTTCTTGGGGCATTTTGGAGACTTACAAAGCATCAAGAAGGCTGAAGATCGTCATGCTAAGATCTTCGTACCTCACAGGAGCAAGTCAGAGTTTAAAAAACGGCATGCAGAGGATTACCTCAGTTCAGATAAGGCAAAGCTGGCCAAGTCTTACTCCGATGCTCATTCACCTGGCCAGTCCATGACTGGTGCATATCCAAATGCCCAAAGCCAGTGGGCAGCCAGTTACAATGTGCAGCCTCAAACATGGCCACCTGCTACACAAACACAGGTGCAACATTGGGCTCCTGGATACGGCCAGCAGGTTTATTGCTTTTCCTTAGTCACTTGAAGATCTTCAACTGTATACTGTTACAGGAATAGTTGGATTCTCATATTTATTATTGCAGGAAAGGAAGATATGAAATTCAGTAGTATGAGACACTTTTTAATCTTTTATTCTTCAAATTGATCATTTGATTTTGTTGTACTAGGCTCAATATAGTGCTTATAGTGGTTATGGAAGCAACTATACAACTCCGCAAGTTCCCACATCTTCTGCACAAACTGCTGCCTATGGTGCTTATCCTCCTACATACCCTACTGCACAGGTACAGAATGTTCCGTAATACATCCTCTAAAATTTTTAGTAGCTAGCTTTCCCTGATCATATTTCCCTATGAGATGTTTCATTCATTTTCTGTGATCGCATTGGAATTGTTTAACTACATTCATTTTGTTTGATCGTGTATTTTGGTAGCTGATGGCTTATTTATGATATCAGCAGGCCTTTCCGCAACAAAGTTATGCACAACCAGCTGCTGTGGCAACATTAACTCCTGCACAGCAGCCAGCTTCCGTTCCACAGCCTTATTATGGGAATTACTATTGAACTAACGGGGCTTCTGCGCGCTCGCTCTTTTATGTTTCTTATTTTCTTATTTCGCTTCTCTTTCTCATTGTCATGTATACTCAGAACCTACATAGGTTCTTTTTGTTTTCGATACATGGGAGTGTAGTGGTAGCTGTGTAGGGACGAGGATGGAAACATCAGATGGCATGGGGTTTAGATGGTTACTTTCAAATCTTTTGAGTTCTAGGTCTTTGTGCGTAAACTGCATCTCAAGGTGTAACTTCTGATAACACTCGATATTTGTGCTGATAAAATGTTAGTAAGTGAACTCTCTGATTTTGATTTTATTGTTCGAATTCGACACACAGAGTTCAAAGGAAGTGTTGTCAAATTAATCATCGGAGTTTGATTTCTTAAATGTGTCACCAAACATTTTGTATAGGAAAAATATCAGTTGTATTTCTTTTTTATTGTTTCTTTTTCCCTCACCCCAAGACCTGACCAGTCCACAACCAACCAGATCAGGACTTGGGACACTTTCGAATGATTCAGTTACTTACCTGATTTATGGTTTGGTATCTTAGTAGCAAAATCTGATCCCTGTTAGTATGTGCATCTATGGACTCTGATGCCCATGACATTGGCCCGCTAGAATTTTAGTTGGTTGGACTGTGAAATCATCTACTAACATTTGGCCTGCAGTCAGGTATATCACCTACTCCTCCATACATGACCTGCAAAATCCATTTCCTAGGATCAGTAATTAGTGGGATCAAATCTTCTGTCACTACTGCGATCTCATTTATACATATTTTTAGATCTCACATATTTATGTGGA
>JANZXR010000009.1:12547932-12580498 GCA_027575705.1 Erythroxylum echinodendron
CAGAAGATACCATAATTGGTATCATATCACAGAAGAGACTTATGTCTCAATAACAGAAGACACCAAAGTGTCAATAACAAAAGATACCGAAGTGTCAGACACTGAAGTATCACAGCAGCTGCAAACCCTTCTAGGCATGCCTATTTACCCACAACTAGGACTGAACAGTTTCAAATAAAACAAGGTCATTTCAGACATTTCATGTGCAAAGCAAGTAGTTAATCATATTCACAATCAAATAGCACTTCCAATAATATAAACATGCATTAAACGCCTCAGACACTCATTGTCCGGAATTCAGAACACAATCAGCGTAAGTCAAATTCAATTCAATAATAAACAAAACAAATCAAGGTGAGACCATCTTAGGTTACTAGAAAAGGTACCATCTAAATTACTTACAAAATCTCCCTTATTGCTTATTGCCTCGGCATCCCAGCAATATCTGGAATCGGTCGCTCGATGGGTTCCTCTAAAATATTTAATACAAACACATATCATTATTGTGCACAATTGTAAACTCAATTATGCACATGCATCTATACTAAATATGTATGATGCATGTTTATGACAAATTCCGGGTTTCTTATCCTTAATCTTGTGCATTCTCAATCATGCGAAATCATACTCAATTCCTTAATCCAGATTTATTTCACAACCAACTTTTGGGTCCACATTATTCAATTATTAACATCAGGTAGATAAGGTAATTAAGCAAGACTTTCTTCTAGAAAGTTGTCCCTCTTTGTCTTAGGTTTCCAATGATATCAAGTTGATCCAATTTGGGTCAGTATATTGAAAGTTATGCACAAAAGATTTCAGACTGTTTTTAAGCTTCAATAGAATTCTTATCTCAACTTTCAATCAGATTCTGAAATTCCTAGAGGCAGAATTAGAACTCCATCACTTCAGACAATTTGTATCCTTATTAATCTAGTTTAATTCAAAACAAGAATCACTCCATCTAGAAAACTATAGATCAAGATATAATCAGAATACTGAAGTATGTTCAGTAAAACTATCCTAATTATCATACTTCAGTACAGTCATATTTCCAACTTAAATTATCAATCAATCCATTTCAGAAAGTCCTAATTTTTTGTGGAGATAAAGATTAATGTCTTAAGAGTCCATTGGTTCAATTTCCATGTCAATTGGATGTTTGGAGAAGAAGTTATAACCAAAAGAATGAAGGATATTCAAAATTGTCAAACAGCATCGTGTACTACCTTTTTTTTTTCCAGCTTCTTCCAGCTCTTTCCAAACAAACCTTCGGGTCAATATTACACGGTCATTTTGACAATGAAAATGAAATATTTAGGCCAAACATTCTTCTAAACATTTGTTCCTTTATATCTTAAGTTTATATTGACACCAATTTTATGCAATTTGGTTCAGTATTTTGACAATTATCCCCAAATGACTACAGATTGTTCACAAATAGTAACAGATTCTAGGTGCTCAATTTTAAGCCAACCTTTGACATACTTAGTGACAGAAATCAACTTATATGCCTTCATAAAATTTGTAGATATAAGTTTCTAGTTTAATAAGAATTTAAATTCATCCAATTTGTATATCTACAGAGCAAGATATGGCTAAAATACCAAAACCTATCCAGTAGAACTACTCATCCGAACCAGTTTCCAGCATGTTTCAAACCTCAATTCTTTCCCATTTTAGTACACAATTGATCCATATCAAACATCAACAACATATGCTATCACAGGATACCAAGTTTATAATTCCCTTACCTCTTTAATTTAAAGAATAACTCCAAAGATCCCACTATATCAACTCCTTTCAAGCAACCAAACCCAACTTTAAGATCAAGGTGGAACTAAGATGATTTTTCACACCATAGAGACAGCAACAAAAAGGATAACATGAAGTAGCTCCCTTAATGAATAGTTTGGAAAAGGACTTTGTGTGATAACATATAGGATTGATGAAAAAATTCAGAACATGGACAAAGATGATGTCGGTGGAGAGATTGGAAACAAAGTGAGGGCTGCTAGAATTTTCTTACAAGAATGCAACACCTAAGCTACTAGGTGTCTCTTTGATAAATAGACACATGTCTCCGATGCATGCATTATATTTTGCCTTCCATTTATGCTGCATATTGCAAAACTTCTATTAGGCCACTTGTCAACTTATTAACAATGCCATTTGTCAACGCTTTAACCATGCCAAATGTCACCAAGAATTAGTCTCCGTATTAACCATCACATAATTAAAACGACGTCATCGTTTAAAAATGACCTAATTCAGATTATGCAGTCTCGATGACCTCACGCTTTGATTTCAATTTTTTCCTTCATCTTTAGTTTGTTCTCTTGATGCCCTCACCTTTAGATTTTCAGATTACACAGCCCCGATACTCTCACGCTAAGGGCGTCAAGAAAACAAACTGAAAACGAAGAGCTTATTAGTGCAACACGCTGTAATAAGAGAGTAGCTTAGGGCATTGGAAGAACAAATAGAAAACAAAGGGTTGAGGTCATTAGGAGAACAAACAGATGACGAAAGGCTGAAGGTGCGTAAACTGATTTAAGAATTCTATTTTTAACAACAATATCATTTCATTAATAACTTAACGTAGACGCTAACGTCGGGCTAAAATTGAAAAAATTGAAAGTTTAAGCATTTTATTGCTACTTTTTAAAGTTCAGGTTAGAATTGAAAAAAAATTGAAAATTTGAACATTTTATTTTTACTTTTTGAATTTCTAGCTAAAGCAAAGTTTGAGATTTTTTTTATAATTGAACTTTTAATTTATTATAAATATAGCATGTGATTTATTATACTGTTAACATTGCTAAATATGGAAGGGCACATATTAGTCCTCATTCTACATCAACAAGAATATGCAATTTCTGATGATCTTAAGAATAAGTGAATAATAATTTTATTTTAGGTTAAATAATTAAGGGCCACCGATATTATGGTCGCAATACCACAACAATCTATTGAGTTTCTCTGAGCCTCCCAGACTTGATCATCTCCTCTCCTCCTCGATCGTATTTTATCAGTGAACCTTTTGCTTCATCTACCACATGCACCACCTCCTCGTTCATGGCTACCAACAAACCTTTCTAACCACCATCATATCCCTAGTAGTCCTCCCATACCCCCTTTTTTGTTACACCTCCTTTCAAGTTTACCATACATAGCTTCCCCCTCCACCCTACCACGTACGTCCACTGCGTTTCCATCCTTATGACCTCTAACCTTTCCCCATTTTCATGAATATCCCCTATTCCTGCTACTATATCGTTGTAATTACCTCCTTGGATTTTACTATCATCTAAGTTTCTAGTTTAAAGATCCTATTTTTCAATTGACTTGGCCGTGTTGATTAAAAAGTGGTATCCAATTCCATTAGCCACATGCATGGTATTTTTGGGTCGTGCCAGTACTGTGGTATATGGCTAGTGGTGAGTTGAAGGTCCATGCATGTGAAATTGGATTGAAGACAAAGGGATGGGAGAGGGTTTTCCTCTTATTTTGACATTTCCAACATGCTAATCATCCAAATAATTTAATTTATTAAGTCACCAAAGAAATCATTTCAAGTTTGAGCCATTTAGTATGATGTAAAAGTCTTTGCTTACCTCCTTGCTTTCGGTGTTTTGGAATGATGATGCAGTGATTTGATTATGGATAAGGTAGGAAGGTGCAAGAGTTGCAATTGATTCTCTCTCTTATAGCTTCACTTGATTATGCATCATATTATCTTATTTTAATTGTTAGATGATTTTAATTTTAAAATATAGTTTCTAAGTTGTAACATATTTTTAATTTAAAATCTCTTCTTTATTATTAATGAAGAATTTAATATTTTTTACACCGGGACTAATTTTGTGAATATCGTATTGTATTTGATTTTAGTATGATACGATATCAATACCAATCAATATCAAAACCCGTTTTTTGTTTAAATTATAAAATATTTATAAAGAATGATGTTTTAAATAAGTATTCCTAAATTAGTTGGTTATTAATGGATTACATCAGTTTTCCTGTCTACTCTTACAATCTGTATCACTTTTTATTATCAAATTTATATATGAGTTTATCGAAAATAGCCTCTTTATTATGCAGGAGTAGAGCTGCGTACTATCAGACCTCGCTTTGTTGCGGGATTTTGGACTGGGTGATGATGATGATCACATCAATATAGTACTGTAGACGTACAAATCTCAAAGTTTGAGCCATATGGTCCGGTAGCAACGAAGAAACCTTATTCCAAATGCTTAATAACATTTATTTTTGTTATATATTATTTGAGATGCTCTGGTCGTAGTCAACGGAATCTATCAACCTGTCTTTCACTGCAACGTACCTCTACACTTGTAAATTGTAATCCAAATGCTTAATGGATGAGCTCTCTTTTTCTCCGTTTGTTAAAGCTCGGACAGTTTCAGGAGACATCCGTTTAGAAGTTGGAAACGTTTTTGCAAGTTAAGCAGCAGAAGCCAAAGCTACTTCGTCAAAATGAGGGGAAATGGCGTCTGAACCATCGGCCACTTCTTGTTCATCTTCGTCATCATCTATATCCCAGAGGAAACTAGCATATGCTGCATGGATATGACTGCAAAACACAAAGATTAGATACTCATCAAGCTTCAGTACAGGTCATTAAGACGTGCAATTTCGTGTATAACGGATCACTCACCTGTCTTCCGGGGAAGCTTGAACTGCCCGTTCGAAGTAGCTCGCAGCCCTATCTTGGTCATGATGCTGCTCCCATACTAACTGAGCATATAACGCTAGAATTTCACCATCTTTAGGATCTGCTAGAATGGCCCGAGAGTAATATTCCTCTGCCCCTCTGGGGTCTTTCTTTGTCTGCAAAATAAGATTTTAAGTTTTCTGCATCATTTCCAAAAAAGGTAACTGAAGATATGTGACTGGAACTATGCTCACCTGATACAAATATTTTGCATAATTCCTCAAAAACAAGGGGTTGCCAGGATTTTCCTGAACCATTCTCTTATAGTACTCCTCTGTGCCACGCATATCTCCATCTCCACCTCCTGAATTAAATTCACTGCCGCCACCTCTGCCGCTACTACCTCCACTGCTATTGCCACCATTACCATTATTTCTACCGCCTTCAATTCCAAGTCCTCTTGCAAGATACATCTCTTCACAGATTAAACCACTTTCTCCTCGGAAATCCACATTCCAAGTCTTATCTGCAACTATTATCTCCTCAGTTAATACCATATTCTCCATATGGTTAGTTGAACATAAATGTCCACCAGCCAAGGCTTCATCTTCTTCTAGATGCTCTTCCTCTTCCTGGTCTTCAACAATATCTGTTTCTTTTTCCTCGTCATCTTCTTCATAAGGACCTGTAGGATTGTGAGAAGAAAAAGAAGGTATTGTATCCAAGATAGCAAACTTGTTCGGTCTGTAGCTTGAAAACTTCTTAGATTGGCTTGAACTGCAGAATTCTGGATTGTGGTTGCAAGAAGCATAGGCTAGTCCTTCCAGGTTTCCGTCCGAGTGCGCACGACGAAAGCCTTTATGAGAATGGTCGGAGAATTCTGCAAAGGAAGGAGATATGGGAGAGGAGTTGGAAGAAACTAGGGTGGTGAGATTGAGAGATCCAGTTTGATGATGTGGAAGCTTGCTGAGGCTTGTATGATGGAAGGTTTGATAGTGGGTCTCATGGTGGTAATTAACATTATTGTTAGGACTCTCTGCGAAAGATGAGAGTAAAGATCCAAGAATTGGTGTTGAAGAGCTCCTTAGCAGCATGGCTTCTAGCTCTTGTGGCTGGTATATAGATCTGCTCCTGAAATTAATGCACAAAAGACAATTGATGAAGGAAAGACGCCTTTGAAGTTTGAAATTGATCGATTAATTCAAGCTATGTTTCTTTTCACAAAAGATAAGATCAGATAAGGTGTTTGAGGCTGAGGCTGCGAGCCAGAGCCTCGGCAAAAAGTGTGCTGCCACTAATGCTGAAGCCAAAGCCTCGGGCCTAAAGTGTGCTGCTACTAATGCAGATGAACCCGAAAAAATGATTGTGTGATATTTCTCAGGCACTACAGCTCTGGAACTTGAGTTTGATAAACCAATTCTGATTTATAAACTTGAACTTGTGCCATTACCTGGTTAGCTTATGTAAACATATAACTCATGCACAGACAACGGAAACAGTAAACTGACTTGCATGCAGGAGTTTACTCTCCATTCTTTTAACTCCAATCGAAGGAATCCATGGTAGCTGTAAATAGGAAAAGAAGCATACCCTTTTGGCGCTTAAAGAGGACTGCGAATTTCTCTACCAATACAAGTGTCAAGAGAAGATACTTGTTCCAATTGGAATATACGCAAACAAATGATATCGAACGCCTCCTTTTTATAGAAGTGTTTGATGTTGAATTGTCAAATTCTTTCCCTTACCACAGAATTTCAATTCAGTCTTTACTTATTAAATTGAGGCGGAGAGAGGTTTGACCGATAGTGGAGAAATCAAAATATCAATTTTGTTCTTCAATGTGGAGGTTTGAGCCTTCTGATGCGAATAGCATCACCGCCTCAGGATCAGGCAATCGGGTTTCTTACATTTCTTTCCGTGTTCCTGTCGGCTGTTTAAAACGTGCTACCCTTGCGGCTTGTAACTAACTCCAATTCGGGATACTTTCATCGTTCACATGGCTAATACGTTTACGGTACGATTCGTTTTCATTAAGTTTAGGCTCGAGAAATAAGGCTCGTGCGTGTATTTACAATTAGGAAATTGGTGTCTAAGATTTCTCGTCCTAGTTAGGCATGAAAAAATTTTGTCCAAAATTGATAGTTCTATTACATCCGATTTAGAAAAAATTAAATACACATTAAAAATTTTTAACCGAATTTAAATCGAGTTGATTGATTTTTGTCCGAATTAAAATCAAATATGTATCTGGGTTGATATAAGTGGACAAAATATCCGAATTTTTAAAATTGTTTATCACCAAACATTTAAAACCGATTAAAATTGTCCGATCCAAATTTTAAAAAGACAAAAAAATTATTATTTCAAAATTTAGAGAAGAAAATATTTACATAGTTTTGAATTTTGATTTGAAGTGAGCTTTTTTCTTTTTTTACCCCTTTTTTTGTGTGGCAAGAGATGGTAAGAAAATGGTATAATTTAATGTCCCTTTGCTATTAGTTAAAATCAGACAAATTGATTCCAAACTAAATTGGGTGTTTTCCAATCAGGTTCGATTCCGGGTCAGTTTTGTAAAAAAAATTAATTTCAAACCAGTTTAGGGTCATGAAATTTTTACCTTTATCTAATTTGGTTTGAAGCGATTTTTTGCTAGCCCTACTTAAAGTGTTTTCCTTTTTTATTTAGTAATTAAAAATTTCTTCTTCACTATTGCGTTGTTGAATTTGACATTTGAGATATTGCAACAAATCCTTTTATATAGCTCAAACGTTCTCACAATTTAAGTCTTATTAAATTTGAGTATGGTTATAATTACTAAATTAAATTAGATTATAACAACAAAATAATTCTCCACTTGGATACAAAAATTATAAATAACAATAATTTCTAGACAAAAGCAAATTTATCTTAGCACATTTATAGATGTATATGTTACGCTAAAACTTAGATTAATGAATAGGATGAAAAAAAGCATGATGTGATGTGTATATTCGATCAAAATTATGCTAAATATTACTAAATAAATATATTAATCATATTATTACTAATTATCTTTGTTATAATATAATCTAATAAACCGAATGATTGGATTAAAAAAACTAAGATAATTAAGCTAAAATAACAAACCAAAATAATAAATAAGAAGAGAACAATTAAATGACAATTAAGTTCTAGAAATAGAATCCCCTTAAACCCTTATGTAATTACATATGAAATATTAAATCGAATCAAAGTATTAACATATCTTAATCCATAGCTTTCATAAACTTGCAGTAGAGACCACACAGGCAATCATCAAATACAAAACAGATATTGACTTAGTATGGAATCATAATTGTATATATATTATGAGAAGACAGGAAGTACTTCTGAGTCGTGGTTTCTATCAAATTTATAAACTGCTTAAGTTATTATTCTAACTCATGAATAAACCTAACGAAAAAGGAAAGTCGTTGACAATTGAGAGATTTCATATGCTATGATTGATCTGTGGTACAAAAAACACCTGGGTTGCAGATTAAGTTATGCCTAAAGAATCGCAGAGAATATAGCTAGTCGGGCACCAAAAGGAATTTCATCTTATACATTCCCCTCTTTCCTGTTTCGACCTATCCCATCTCTATCTCTCTACCTTTCTATATTGTACTTATGTTCTGTTTTTCACATCTATATATCAAAAACTTGAAATGTGATGCTTTAATTATTAATTTCTCCCATATCATGGTATAATTTTCTAAAAGGGAACTCACTAAAAAAATATAAAATTTTAACAACACTATAAAATGAAGAACACATCAAAGGCACACAAGTCATTTCCATTGCCAGATGTTAGACACTTCTGTTACAACAAACGCACAACAACCGGCTGATACTTATTTGTAACAAATAACAATATTATTCCTCTTTCTGTTGTAATTCTCGAATGTACATCAAGTGTATATAAACAGTCTGTAAGACAATAAAACAAATACGTATTCCATTCTTCTAATAAGTTCTTACATGGTATCAGAGCTTCCCAGACCAACATCATGGATCCCAACTCTGGCTCATTAGCTACTAGCCATAATGTCGCACAACCTTTCACTCCTTCTCTTGATTTTCCTATTCTAGCAAAAACCTTGAACTTCAACCTTCCCATTAAGCTTGAAAGGCAGAATTTCATCAACTAGTGAGCACAAGTACTTACAGCCATAAAAGCCCTTGAACTTGAACACTTTATCACTGTAACATCCTGTTACCTATACTGCTAGAACAGTTATTTATGAGACATTTATATGACTTAAGATAAATGCACGTTAGTCATAAGTTATTTGTGACTTACATACTGTTTGGCACATTTATACAATTGTACATGTTTTCATTAACATTTTCAGGTTAATGGCATTACATATGGCTAAGTGTGATTATGACAAATGGTGAATCGGTGGAGATAAATAGCATACGTGAGGGACAAGCAATGGACCCACGTATTATATTGTTTAAGTTAGGAAGACTCCACAGTTTGTAATTATGACAAATGGTGAGTCAGTGAAAATAAATAGCACACGTAAGGGACATGAAATGGATCCGAGTATTATATTGTTTAAGTTAGGAAGAATCTTACATAGTTTCCATTCTTCACTGAAACACTCCACATTGTGGTTCTCTTCCCTGATCTTCATCACCGAATAGCAATTTAGCAGCTTTTTTGTGGTGTTAACTTCCATTCTCAGTGTGAGAGTACTTGTTAAGCAAGTAAGTGATTGTAATATTATTTTCATTGTATAAATGAGTGTGTGCATATAGGATAGATATATACATGAGAAGGTTCACCGAGTAGAGAATAGATATGAGGTTTCTGGATGTTGAATAAATTGAGAAGCAAATGCAGAAGAAAAGAAAATGCAGAAATAACATGCATAGTAGTCTGCGATTTTGATATTTATGTGAGTTTTGGCCTTTTGAGTTGTTTGGTGTTCTAGAGCTAAAAAGGGAGCAGTATAGATGATGTTTTCATGCTTGGAGGTATAATAGCAATGAAAATGATGTATAGAATTTGTATAGGCATGAAAGATGATATGTTCTGCTTCTTCTGTTTTCTGTATCGTCTGTAAAGACGTATCTTCTGTGATGACGTTAGCTTCCTCTAGGTGACGTCATCTTCTTCTGTACATCATCTTCTTATGTAACTTATCTTCTTTTGTAAGGATGCATCATCCGTAAAGATACATCTTTTGTAAATAAACTTATATCCACTACACCTCCCTAAGTTTACGCGAGACCTGAAAGAGTGCGTTGGACAAAGACCAATAAGAATTGAATTATGATGTTAATGGTTTTCAATAAGTTTTGATAAGAGAGAGAGAGAAGTTATGAAGAAACCCCGGAATTGCCATTGAACATGCATCGTGCATACTTTCTATACTTTGATATTTTTGGTACGTTTATACAAAAGGTGATAATTGTGAATGTGTTCTGTCTGTTTTAGAGGAACACATCGGACGACAGTCGGACATTGCTAGACCATCCAAGCAATAGCTTCTGGAAGTGTACTGTGAGTCAACCTAGATGAATTCCTAGGATTATTTGATTGTATGTATTCAATTTGTTAACTTCCAATATCATTGAACTGTGAATGTGTGCTGGTTCTGAATTTCAGACCTGAGGTCAGAGAAGTTTGTTCTGCGATCACATATTGGAAGTATCTGAATTGTTATGATTTCAAACGATTCTATTTCTCAACAATAGTTAAATGCCGGACTGAGGTCCGATGATTATGAAAACATCGTCTGAGCATTTGCATAAGATTTTGTGTATGATCTATTTAGTATTTGATGCATTTCATAAAATGCATACTCAGATAAAGGCGTTGTGACTTGAGATGTTAGTTAGAAGCGCTTCCACGTAGAGCTCTGCTCTGTGATCTATATATTCTACACGTAGAGCTATGCTCCGTGAATTTGTTCTGATTGAGCCCCATGGTCTAAAACTTTGTATATGTTTATGAAAGGCACTCAGTCACAACAATAAGAACGAATATGTGTCTCATGCATGTCCCATGCAAATACTTGGGCAATATTTGAACGATATACAAGTTGAAATGAATGATCTTCTATTATGCTAATTTTTGAATAAATGCTTATTTGTTTGAATGAATAACTGTGAGATATGTGTTGTGTTTATATAATCCGGTGAATTCATCAATGATGATTCACTCATTGAGCTTGCAAAACTCATCAAAAATTACACTGTGGCTTTTCAGGTACGAGACAGGAGACCTAGGTTTTAGTCAGGACTTAAAGTTTCTGTGGGATAGAGAAATGGCTCAGAGGTCTGTCAGCTGACTCCAGAAGAAATATAGTGTTTGCTATTATGTAGTTTTGTTAGAACCTGTATCAGGGTTTGTAAATATTTGTTGATGGAAACAATGTAAACTTTATAAATGAATGGAACGAATGTTTTTAAGAAAGAATGATAGTGATTTTCGAGTATGTTAGATGATGCCATTATCATAGGATATGCTCCCAAATATTTGGGTATGTACCCTATGATAGTGGGATGTTGCAATCATCATTGCACCTCCTCCTCAAATTTTTAGTGTAGATGCAGATCAAGCCACTAACTACACAGACTACAAAAACCTGACGTAGAAGAGATCAGCTACTACTATGTTGGTTGCTGTCAACCAGTTGAGAAGAAGTGATTGGTCAAGTAAATCATTCCAACTCCTCCTACCAAGTATGGCAAATCCTCGAAGATCTTTATGCTCAAACCTCCATGGTTAGAGTCTTGCAGCTCAAACATCAACTCTCAAAAATTAAAAAGGATTACACACTATATCCAAATACATGCAGAAAGTTAAAACTATAGGAGACTCACTTTAAGTTGTAGGACATGTCATCACAGAATATGAACCCATATTAAGTGCTCTCAGTGGTCTTGGTCATGAATATAATCCTGTTGTTTTTTCAACTCTACAAGAAGTACAATACTCTCTCATGATGCATGAAACAAGAATAGAATAGTTGAATACAATTACCTAGACAGACAACTCATCACCTACTGCCAATTATGCAACTTTTAATAACAATAATCAATACCGTAACAATCAAGGTGGAAGGAGTAGTTTAAAGATAGAGGAGGTGTGGAAGAGGAGGCAGATGGAAAGGAAATCGTATATTTTGTCAGCTATGATACAAACCTGGCCGTGAGGCACTCAAATGTAACAAAAGGCTTGACATATCATGGTAAGGAAGCACTAACTAACCATGGAGATCTAACAGTAATGGAAAATATACACAAAACAATCCACAAGGCTATTTTCAATCCTATTTGGCCTTAAGTCAGCAAGGTAATCCCTCTTCTGAAACACTTAGTGACAGTACATGGTTTGTAGATAGTGTAGCTACAAATCATGTAGCAACAAACCTTAACAACCTTTCAATCAGCTCAGAATATGGTGGCAAAGATCAACTCTCTGCTAGAAATGGTACTTCTCTTCCTATTGCTAATGTGGGTTCATCTCATATTCACTTCCAAGACAACATACACACACCTCTTGCATTTAAACAAATCTACATGTTCCAAACATAACCAAAAACTTATTGAGCATATCTAAACTCACCAAAGATAATAAGATTACTATTGAGTTTACTAATGTTAATTGTTTGTTTAAGGACAAGGAAACAGTGAAGGTTCAGCCTAAAGGAGTGCTTCAGGATGGTCTATATAGTCTTGAAGCCACCAAGCCACATAACCAAATCAGGCCAGTCAAACAATCACATTCTACTCCTAGTTCTAATGGTTTAGGTTCTCCACACTACATAAATTTTCTTTCTTCAATCAATAGTCATTGTGAGGCAGATTTAGTACAAAAGAATGAAAATATTTGGCATGCCAAACTAGGACATCCTTCCAACAAAATATTGAAACAAATTTTGAGGTCAATGAAGTTCAACATGAACCCTAAACAACTTGTCCTTTTATGATGCGTGTAAACAAGGAAAATTGCGTAAGTTACCATTTCAAACATTTGACATTATAGCTCAAAATCCATTAGATATCATTTATTCTGACATTTGGGGACCCTCTTCATATCTGTCAACAGAAGGACACAAATATTATCTCATTTTTGTTGATGCTTGCACTAGATTTACATGGTTTTATCCCCTAAAACTAAAATCAGACATACTATCTGTTTTCATTAAATTCAAAACCAATATTGAACTTTAGTTAACTAGAAAAATCAAAGCCTTTCACACTAACATGGGAGGGGAATTTAAAGTCCTATTATCTTACCTTACACAACATGGGATACAACCACGTTTGAGCTATCATTAAACTCACCAATAAAATGGTATTTTCGAAAGAAAACATAGACATATCACTGAAACAGGCCTAGCTCTCTTATCCCATGCTCATATGCCTCTTACGTAATGGCTTGAAGCCTTCTCTACAGCTACATTTCTCATTAATAATCTTCCATCTCCAAGACTCAACAACATCTCACTACTTGAGAAGCTATACAACAAACCACCAAATTATCTCTACCTTAAAACCTTTGGTTGCAATTGTTTTCCTTTTCTTAGACACCATAAAATGTGTTTTTCTTGGATATAGTTCAATACACAAAGGCTATAAATGCCAAAACAATCAAGGTACAATTTTCATATCTTGCCATGTAGAATTCAATGAAGAAGAGTTTCCATTTCCTCAACTTTTTCCTTCATACTCAAACAAAAATACAGCTCCACCAAGTCTTCCTAAATCCACTCTATCTTTAGCCTCATTCTATCCAAATGCAATCTCGGATCACTCATCAACAACAAAACACTCCTAATCGCCAGAATACTCTGTTAATCGACAGGTAAGCTCTCTAATTCCTTGCTTACCAGACTATACTACCACATCTGACACTGCAGTCAATGATCCCATCTTACCATTACTACAAAACACTCATCCTATGCAAACTCGCTCCAAAAGTAGTATCTTTAAACCTAAAATATATTCTACCACTCTTGCCTCTACCCCACATACTGAGCCTACAGCTGTTTCAGAAGTCTTAAATGACGCTATATGGTTTCAAGCTATGCAAGCTTAACTTCATGCTTTACAATAAAACAATACTTGGAGACTTATTCCCTATGAACCCACTATGCACATTCTTGATACCAAATGGGTGTTCCGAACTAAATACAACGCTGATGGAACCATTTCTAAGTATAAATCTCGTTTTTTTGCCAAAGGGTTCAATCAAACCCTTGGAGTTGATTTTTGGGAGACCTTTAGTCTAGTTGTTAAAGCTTTAATAATTAAAGTCATTATGTCACTTGCTGTTTCCAATCACTGGATATACAACAAGTTGACATTAACAATGCATTTATGAATGGTGAACTACAGAAAACAGTCTATATTCGTCAACCACAAGGATTTGAAAGCTTAACAAAGCCACATCATGTTTGCAAGTTAACTAAGGCTTTCTATGGTTTAAAACAAGCTCTTAGGGATTGATTTCATAAACTTAAACATGCATTATTCTAGTGAGGCTTCATCAATTCAAGGTCAGATACTTCTCTGTTTTGCTCTCACAAGCAAGATGTCACTACAATAATACTAGTCTACGTGGATGATATCCTAATCACAGGAAACTCATCTCAAGCAATCCATACGGTCATAAATCAATTACAGTCTCAGTTTGTATTAAAAACACTTGGAAGCATAAATCACTTTCTTGGTTTTGAGGCTTACTGAAATAACAGTAGGTTATATCTTTCACAAAGTCATTATATCCACAATCTTATTTGCTGAGCAAAAATGTCCTCATGCAAGTCTTGTTAACTCCCATAACACAGCAACACAATTATTTCTTCATGACAGTACATCATTTGAGCATCCAATTCTCTATTAGAGCATTGTTGGTGCACTTCAATATCTATGTAACACAAGATCATATATCAGTTTTGCTGTCAACAAATTAAGTTAGTTTTAAGCAAATCCACTAAACAAAAACTGGGTTGCTTGTAAATGTGTTCTACGTTATCTGAAAGGCACTTCAAATTTGGGCTTACTTTTTCGACTGTTGTCTACACCTTTAGTCCTTCATGCTAATAGTGAGTCTAACTGGGCCAGCTCTCTAAACGACTGGAAATCTACCACCGGTAGTTGTGTCTTTCTTGGGAGTAAACTCGTCTTTTAGACCTACAAAAAGTAACCCACTGTAGCTCGATCCAGCACTAAAGCTGAATATCGTGCTCTCTCACAAGTTTCCACCGACGTCTATGGCTCACGTCGTTACTCTCTAAGTTAGGGTTCTCTCTTTCTCACAAATCAACTCTGTGGTGTGACAACAACGAAACTCGATTGCTAGCCTAAAATCCTATCTTTCACTCATGGACCAAACACATAGATGTAGATGTACATTTTATTTGGGACAAGATCAAAGATGGGTATTTGGAGATCAAATATGTGAGTACCACAGATCAGATCGTCGACATCCTCACAAAACCACTCACTTTCACACGGTTTAATCTCTTACTCTCCAAACTAAACCTAAAGGGCTTGAGTAGGGCAATAAAATGAACACATCAAGGACATACAAGTCATTTTCATTGCTAACTGTTAGAAACTTTTATTACAACAAACGTAATAACAATATTATTCCTTTCTATTGTAATTCCCAAATATATATCAAGTGTATATAAATATTCTGTGAGGTAATAAAATAAACACACATTCGATTCCTCTAATAAGTTCCTTTAGACGCTGTAAGTCTTTTGTTAAATTAGGGGTTATATTATTCCAAACGTTTGCCAAATGTTGAGATGTAATAGTTGTAACTAACTACAATTCGGGATATCTTCATCGTTCACGTGGCTGATGAGCTTGCCGTACGATTTGCTTTTATTAAATTTAGGTTTGAGAAGACAACATCGGTTGCAGTGATTCTAAAGCAGAAAACATGGAACTGCATGTCTTCAACCAATGGTTAGAACTTCCCCAATAGATTATTGTTCTTTCTTTTCGTTGGTCTAAAAGAATTAGTTCTTTATGGTTGTTAGATTACCGTTGTCTGAAAGGAGAGAGAGGGGAATGTCTGTGTGAGTAAACAATGTCTGAATGCAAATGTTTCCACTGGAGCAGAGTCTCAGATATGTCCCCGACTAAACCTGACACCTTTTCTCTCCCTGCTTCTCTTCCCGATTGGCCGCCAGGTAATTGCCAAGTTCGCTTCTTTTCTATCTTTGATTGCGGGATTTCGTTTTTCAACGGTCATTCTCGGAATCGTGTTTGATGTGTCTTCATGTATTTATCTTTTGATTGATATCCGTCAGTTGGATTCTGCCCTGTGGATGTGAATATGAATCATGGATCAATGTTAGTTTCTTCTCTATGGCTCTTTCTCGGTTTCGAGTGAAACAAAATATTGAGGCTTTTGATCAATCTTTATGATGCCAATGTTTCGTTTCTTTCCTGTTTTAGTTAATGATTTTATGCAAGTTGGTTACTGTCTAATTGTGTAAATGCGGTAAAAAGAGAGGCTGATGTAGGGTTTATAGGCTTATGGACCCTCCCATTATTTAAGCTAGCTTTTGGAATTGGCTCTTTCATAAGACTTATAACAATTGGTATCAGACTTAACACTATTCTTTCGAGTCTTCATGTAACGAGTGGTAACGCCGGTATTACATTGTTCGCCTAAGGTTAAAAAAGGTCTAGCACACAGTCAATCAACGGGTGGTTGGGCTGCGAAGCGTGGTCGAAGGTTACGGTCTAATTGTCCCACATCGGTAATGAAAGTTAAGTGAGATTTTTTCTTCTTTTCATGTTTTGGTTAAATTGGAGTCGGTTCCTTTTTAATCTCTTTAGATACTTGTTACTTGCCTTTTCTATAGCAGATCATGAAAGTTCGCGTACAATCCTTAAGGTCCTAAACTTCAAATTAAAGTGCGAATCTTCAGCGAGCTTAACTTGTACTGTTCTCTAGCTAAGGGGACCTTTTGTGAATGAGTTGTCTGTGACTTAAGATCGAACTCTATTTTGATTAAACAATTATGAAGGTATTCACTGCGAGCGTTGGAATCTGAAGCGGTGGACTTTGCTGTTTTAACTGATTTCAGTTTTATTGCTTTTGTTCACATAGTACTTCCTGAATGAACAGGCTGAATAAGTAAAAAGTTGTATAGTTCAGTATGGCTCTCCCCCCATTGGTCTCTGTTTTTTTTTCTCTTCTGACAGTTCATATAAAGAGAGGCTGACGTGGGGTTTATAGGCTTATAGGCTCTCCCACCGTTTACGCTAGCTTTTGAGGTTGGCCCTCTCATAAGACCTGTAACAAAGTTCAGTGAGATTTTTCTCTTCTTTTCATGTTTTGGTTAAATTGGAGTCGGTTCTTTTTTTATCTTAGTCACGTGTTACTTGCCTTTTCTATGGCAGATTATGAAAGTTCGAGTACAATCCTTAAGGTCCTAAACTTCAAAATAAAGTGCGAATCTTTAGCGAGCTTAACTTGTACTGTTCTCTAGCTAGGGAGACTTTTTGTGAATTAGTTGTCTGTGACTTAAGATCGAACTCTATTTTGATTAAAATTATGAATGTATTCACTGCGACCATTGGAATCTGAAGCGCTGGACTTTGCTGTTTTAACTGATTTCAGTTTTATTGTTTATGTTCACATAGTGCTTCCTGAATGAATAGGCTGAATGAGTAAAACATTGTACAGTTCAGGATAGCTCTCCCCGATTGCTCTCTGTTTCTTTTTTTCTGACCATTCATATAAAGAAGGGTGTGCTTTTTGGAACTTAGAACCATACGGTCTCCTTTTTGCATTCTGTATCTTCTTTAATCCTTCCTCCATTCTGATAATGTTTTCCTGATAATATGATGATAGATATTCTTCTAAGTTTCAGGTTGCATTAGAGCATCCTTCTAATCAACTGTTGACTATCTTTTAAAAGATCCTGTCAAATTTGAGTGGGCACATTACATTTTTTTTCTATCCCATTCATAATAATTTCAATGTTTTGGTTGAATTTCTTAGATTTTGAATATCATATCTAACCTAACGCATAATAGCTTAATTTCCCATTTTGTGTTGGCCTCCTTTTAGAATGTCAAGGTTACTATTGCAGGTCCCTTAACCTCTTTTTAGTTTGTAGCTACCATCAATAGTCATGTTGAACCTGCTTCCATTTTTCTTTCATTTCCTTGTCTTCACACGTTTGCGACAATTATTCAGTATTAATCCTTTTGCCTACTACAATAATTCTAAAAAAAAATCCTTTTGCCTTCACGTTTTCACATTTCTTTTAAAAGGAACTTTTGTCGAATCTTCTTTTTATCACTACGCAGTAACTAATCTTTGGCAATACTTTTGGTGACATTAAAGTGTTAAAATTTTTTTTCTTGGTCATTTGTAAGAATATGCATTATAAAGACCCTGGTTTTGTTTTTGCTTATGTATTAACATAATATTTTGTAAACTTTCAAAAGAAAAACATATTATTTCTGAACTGAAGTATTTTCTAAACTGAACATAAATTTTGCTTATACTTCAAATTTTCTAGATACTATTCAATTACTTTATAATTGGTTTACTCCTTCAAAAGCTATTATCATATCATACGGAAATCTCTATCTTTTTTGACAAAAAGGTGTCTTATTCTATTTTTTCTTCTTCTATGTGAAATCTTTCTTATATACAAATCTGATCAATATATGTTGTCCTTAGGGCTAGGATTTGCTTCAGGAAGAATACATCTAGGGGAAATTGAAGTTGTTAGAATTTCCCAGTTTGAATTCATTTGGAGCTCGAATCTTTTGGATGATAAGAAAAAGGGTGTTTCATTCTATAAGCCCCTGGGAAAGCCCGATGGATTTCATAGTCTTGGTCACTATTGCCATTCTAACAAACAACCTTTAAGAGGGTTTCTTCTTTTGGCCAGGGAGGTAGCGTCTTGTGAGTCAAAAGCTTCTAATACTTCCCCTGGTGTTACCTCACCAGCTCTCCAAAGACCCGTCGATTATACTTTAGTTTGGAGTTCAGAAGATGGAAGCCATGGAAACTCTGAAGGTGGATTCTTCTGGCTTCCTCAGCCTCCTGAAGGTTATAAGTCCGTTGGATTTTTAGTTACCACAAGACCAGAGAGGCCTGATTTGGATGAAGTAAGATGCATTCGAGCAGATCTCACAGATGAATGCCAAGCTTATCGCCTCTTGCTTCATGCTTATTCTAGATTTTCTAACTTTCCATTTCAAGTTTGGAGCATAAGACCAAGTCACCGTGGCATGCTAGGAAGAGGTGTTTCAGTGGGAACATTTTTCTGTTCTAGCTACTGGACAGCAGCAGAGCCACTTAATATTGCGTGCTTGAGAAATTTTGATTCTGATCTTCATGCTATGCCAAACCTTGAACAGATCCATTCACTTATCAACCACTACGGTCCTACAGTTTTCTTCCATCCTGATGAAACCTACTTGCCATCTTCAGTTTCATGGTTTTTTAAAAATGGAGCACTCTTGTATAAAGCGGAGGATTTGATTGGGCAGCCAATTGATGCTAATGGCTCTAATTTGCCAGGTGGTGGGAGAAACGATGGAGAGTTTTGGATAGACTTGCCTAGTGATGAACGAAGAGACACTGTGAAATGTGGGAACTTGGAAAGTGCAAAACTTTACGCTCATGTCAAGCCTGCTTATGGTGGAACTTTCACCGACATTGCAATGTGGGTTTTCTGCCCCTTCAATGGACCCGCTACATTCAAAGCTGGTCCTGTGAATATTTCTCTTGGTAAGATAGGGCAGCATGTAGGTGACTGGGAACACTTTACTCTCCGAATATGCAACTTTACTGGAGAGCTGTGGAGTATATACTTCTCTCAGCACAGTGGTGGTCAGTGGGTTGAAGCTTATGATCTAGAGTACATAGAGGGCAACAAGGCTATTGTATATTCGTCAAAAAATGGACATGCAAGTTATCCTAACCCTGGAACCTACCTTCAGGGCCCCTCAAAACTTGGAATTGGAATTAGGAATGATGCATGCCGCAGTAATTTATACGTGAATTCAAGCACAAGTTATGAAATTGTTGCAGCAGAATATCTTGGAGCTGACATCGAGCCTGGTTGGTTGCTGTTCATGAGAGAGTGGGGTCCTACAATTGTATACAGCTCAAGAACTGAGCTTGATAAGATAATTAAAGGCTTACCTTTGATGCTTAGGTATTCATTAGAGAACATATTCAAAAAGTTTCCATTGGAACTGTATGGGGAGGAAGGCCCTACAGGACCAAAAGAGAAGAACAATTGGATGGGAGATGAAAGAGGCTAGGCTCATTGCCCCCAAGAGATATCTTGTTGTTTAATGCTTCATTTTACACGGATAGAAAGTCATTGGATTTCTAGGTCTATTCATTCCTGTATTTATATACTCATTCTTGTGTAGATATGTGTTGTTTAGTGAACCAAAGTATTAGACTCCCCTCCCATAAAGATTGAACCAAACCAAGGACAGGTATGGAATCTTAAGCCATTGCTGCAGTTGTATATTTTATTTGCAGAGGCTGAGCTATTGATTATTCATTCATTCTTCACATATTGCAGACATTGAGCTAGTTGTAAGATAGCCTTGGCAAGAGAAATGTGTACTATCCTTCTGTCTAGTAATTCCAGATCCTTATTACAAGGATTGCTTGATACATTTCCTTTTGGCTAATTTAGCAGAAGCAGCACGTCATCAACCTGCATTGTTCCCATTTCTTCTCTTATTGTGCATCAAAGTTATTCTACCCAAAATTGGTTTATGCATAGACAGGTAGATAGGTATTGAACAAGATGACTTGTACGCCTGCCGGATCCAATTTGGTTAAATTCTAACGCAAAAATCTGCTCATATTCAGTCTAATGGAGAAGATGAGCTCCATTTCTAAGGCTAAATTATGTTCATCTAAAAATTTTAAACATAAACGATTCCATATTCTTTTAAATATTAAGATAATTATATTAAATAACTCTAAAATACTCAATCAGATTTATTTTTCATTATGCGAAAAGTTCTGAAGGTATACAAATTCATAAGCTAAAATTAAAGGAATTGACGTTTTACAAAGTAAGTGCTGGCTATAGATTAAAGGAGATTTGTTACGGTCTAATTGTCCCATATTGGTAATAAAAAAGACTGATGTGAGCTTTATAAGCTTATGGACTCTCTTACACTTTAAGTTAGCTTTTGGGGTTAGTTCTTCTATAAAACCTGTAACAATTAATATCAAAGCTAACATCACTCCTTTAAGTCCTTTTGCCACGCCCACAGGTAGTGACGCCGGCATTGCAGTGTTCGTCTGGGGCTAGAAAAGATCTAGCGCACAGTCAGCTTGTGGGTGCCTGGGTGGTGACACCGGTATGACAGTGTTTGCCCGGGGCTAGAAATGATCTAGCTCACAGCCAGCCCACTGTTCCCTAAGCTGCGAAGCGTGGTAGGATATTACAGTCTAATTATCTCACATCGATAATAAAAAAAACTGATGTGAGATTTATAGACTTATTGGCTCTCTTACTCTTCAAGCTAACTTTTAGGTTTTGTTCTCTTATAAACCCTGTAACAAGATTCCAATATATCGCAAGCGCACACATACGCACGCATGGATATGTTTATATATGAAAATCATTGAGTTAGGCAAATATTTTTATGCAGTCCATACTTTGATCTAAAAATTTTCAAATTTATTTTACTTGGATTCGTAACTTTTTATTTTTTGAGTTTGACTGATTTCAAACCATTCTTTTCTAAAAAATATATATATGAAATGAGAAGAAAAGATAAAACAAAAGTATAAATGATGGAAAACATAGATGAAGCACTTAGAATTCTGTTGTTTGACTGACTCATTTCCCTCTTCTAACTTTCATTCCCAGGTGTTGAACATTTGGAAGTGGTATTTACGATTACGATGCCAAACTCCCACTAACGACTTCCTCCTTTGGACTGAGGCTTTGAGCTCGAACGAAAAATAGAAAGAAACTGTGTTTAAGTAGGCCCCAAAATTGGCTAACATGGGCTCAGTTCTTTAATTTCTGTGGGTGCTTTCCCATTTGGGCTTGCGGCTTTCTTGCTCGACCTCCGAGCCTAACTGTAGCATCAGTGCCAGAATGAGTAACAGGAAGCCGAGGAAGTATGGCTTTAGCGAAATAGTTCGGCACTTATGGCTCTGTGACTTTCCTTTTTACACATAAATTTACCGAAGACCAACAGGGTTTAGCAGCCGTGAAGTAGCGTTCTTTGGCATTAGGCAACCAAAACAAAGAGACCCACCTGAGTTTTTAAGGTCATTGAGGGCAGCGCAGGGAGATGATGGCGAGGAGGCTCGTTTCTTTCTTCAAGAGCTCTCCAAAATCGAATCTTTACAGGTGAGAACGATGACGAACTCCTTTTGCAGCTAAACGTTGTAATGCCCATCGCCCAAGATCTGACACTGCAGTTAGATGATAATAAAGTCCTGGTTGTGTAAAAATATATTTTTTTTTATCATAATGATTAGGATCAAGTATGCCTCACTGCTATACTTTGAATTGTACCGTTTGGTGTTTTAAGTTCAAAGATGGAAGATAGCCTCTTAAGGTTTAATGTTTTTGGCTTATTTGTTTAAATACATTTGCTTATTTTTTGTGAGTGAATGCTACGGAAGAGGGTGCTTTTGCAACAACTACGAATGCTGAGTTTGAATTTCCTATTATAGCAGATTTTATGACCATAGCCGACAACCTTAAATTTGATCCACTCTCCAACAAGAAATCGTTCGTTGGTATACAAATACTAACGAAAACCCTACTTTGTTTTTGTTTTCAAATGTTTCATTTTTGTAGACTTAGGTTTGTTCAGTTCTGCTATAATTTGTAAAGCACATGCATCCTAAGTGGCGAACGAATTTTTGTATATGTAATTTTTTCATCAACTTTTATTTTCTTGGGCAGAAGGTAGCACTGCAGTTAGGTTTGGCAGTTTGAAGAAAACCTAAACCAAACCAGTTTTATAGTTTATAAAGGAAATACAGATCATTCAAAACTAATTTAGTAGTTCATTGGTTCAAGTATGCTAAGCCCTATAGTAACCACATCTGAACTATTGCTAGAATTTAAAGTCCTACTCATTTACTCATGTCACCATTCTTCTTGAATTTGGATGATTCATGACTGACTACTTGATTTTTGCACAGTACTACCACAAAGCTGGCAGATGAAGGAAAAAGTGGTGGGTCATTAGGTCGTAAAGCAGTTTCTTTTGTATTGATTACTGTCACAGGAGGTGTTGCTTTGAGTGCTCTTAATGATCTCGCTATATATTATGGCTGTACAAGGTATCTTTCTTGAATACTGGCATGCTTAGTGGTCAATTATAAGTTGAAAATTTCTGAGTAGTTCAGCCTTGGTGGGCTGGCGTTTAATGCAGTTAACTTCTAATTGCAGAAATGTACAATAATGTGAGATGCATGCTATAACTTGCTTGAACATTTGTTCTTGTGGATATGCAAATAGATCTTTTTTCCCTTTTACATTTTCTCTCCAGTATATTTGCAAGTATGACTGATCCAGACTTGATAGTTTGAATTTGTGCTCAGAAATTCCATACCTTCAATTTGTTAACTAGAAAACCTGCATGTCTTTGGATTTTTTACACGCGCATGGGTGAATTAGGTAAGTCTGGCAGGGTTGAAGGGAGCAAACTGTTTGGAATGCTTTAATTTTAGTACTTTTTAGCAGTCAATGGCTTCTCTACTAAGCCATGCCTAGTAGCATCTAATTTATTGTCCATAGTATTGTAACCATAACATTTTCAGAAAGGCCATGGAGAAAGCCAGTAACAATCAGGCAATTAAAGATGCTATTGGGGAGCCGATTGTAAAAGGTCCTTGGTACAATGCCTCCCTTGCAGTGACTCAAAAAAGGCATACTGTCTCTTGCACATTTCCTGTGTCTGGACCTCGTGGTAATGGAGTCTTCCAATTAAAAGCAGTTCGTAATGGGGGTATGTGTCGAATTTATTTCTCTATCATTTTTAACGGCTCTTCCTTGTCTAAGCATTTTGTATCTCTATGCTTTATGCTGCAATCAATATGCCAAAATCATTAACCTATCAAAGAACCTTGTGAAAATATGAAGTTTTTGTTGATCCTTTGCTAGGCTAATGGTACATGCATTGTTGAGATATTTCATTCTTAAACCTACTCTTCCCCACCACACCTACCCCTCTTGCATCTTCCTATGTGCATAGTAATTACTGCCTGAATATAACCGTTAGCTATACTTAGTCTTCATGGCCAATCACCACTGTCGAGGTCGGTTGTGCCAAGTACCCTTTTGCTTTTCTGTTATGTTTTCCTTTTTCTCTTCATATATTTGTAACAATAATTTTGTCATGTATTGTTCATCTGTTGAAACTTAAAACTTGTAAAGAGTTCAAATCCTCAACTGAGTAGAACCGTGTTTGAGAAATTAGAGGGTTTGATCCTGTCATTTAACCGGACTTGTATTCTGACGGACCAAAAAGTACTTATATCTTTGGTTTTCACACGCTATCACGTTTCCCTGAATCTAACAAAGATAAGATGGCTTTTGTGTAACAGATGATAACTGGTTGTCCTTTTTTCTTCCTCGGGATTGGGACATCCTAATAATGGATGCACTTCTCCATGTCCCTTCTAACGAAGGTCAGGAGCAAACATTGCGAATAAACCTCTCAGACAACTTCTCATCTCCACCTTGTACAGCATGCTCCAAATGTCAGCCAAAAGAATCCAAAGATTCAGAGAACCAAAACTGAGACTAGTTTTCCATGGCATTCCAGGACCTTGTCTGATATTTGGGTTAACAAATTTTTGACGTACTATTCAGTCCTTCCATTTCTCATCAGTTTGCCGGTGCTGAAGGTGCTCGAGAGTTTTTGATACAAAAAAATTTTAAGTTGGTTAAGTTGGGATCTAGTGCATTAGGGTATGCTTAGTTCTATTCTATAAAATAAGGGCTAAACACTTGGAAATTAGAAATTTTACTGATTCTTCTTTGGAATCAGAAGTCTTTTTAAAGTATGGAGTTGCTTAAGTTTAATGCAATAACTTTATGACTCTGGAACAAAATTTGTTAGGTTGGAGAACAAATTAATTAGAATGTGGGGAAAGGCATACTTTGTTGATCTCTCAATTGTAATCCTTCTCATTTGGCCATAAACCAAAGGTCTAAAAAGCTCATTATATTAGCTGTTTGAAATGAAAACTATGCTCAAATTGGTATAGATAATATTTTACAGCTTAAATAGCCAAGTTTAAATCTATACATAAAAGTTGTCAAATAGTTAGTTTTTTCAACCAACGTTTAATGAAAGCAAAATAAAATAAACAATTTAAGTAATTAAACAAAATTTAACATAAACGAAAATACTTGAGATAAAAAGCAAGTGCCCTAAATATGTTGCTTTATCAACGAAAGAATGAGAAGTTATCAATCAAGAAATTTGCTATGAATCTTCGATATAGTTACTAAAACATCCCATGCACGGTAACTATAAAACCTCTCAAATTAATAAACATTTTATCACTGAAACCTTAACCCAATAGAGTTGTAATAATCAAGATAACATCACTTAAACGTTAATCTAATAGAGCTGTAACAATCAAAATAATTATTGAAATTTTTTGCACCAAACTAGAAACAAAAATAGTAGTTACAAAGTGACGAAAACTACTACTGGAATTTTCATACACCAATACCAAAAACGATAGGCACAAAATTATGCTATTCCTTAAGAGAAAAATTAAGCAAAACTTAAAAAAACCAGCTGCCCAGTTGCTCTCAATAGACGTTCAAAACAAAGGAAAAACGCAGCTACCAAAATCTCCCAAAATCAACAATCACATAGCCATAAGGGAGACGCTAATCAGACTCAAAATTAATCCACATTTCAATCCAGCTGAAGTTACGCCCAAAAAGAATTTATGAAGTTCACGGGTACAGTAAGAACATATCAAACATGAAAGATCAAACAAAAATAGGGCTTCATCGAATTCACGCAAGAGCCATACTAAACGCATCAATGAGTTGGATTAAGCATCAACGTCAAGTTAGCTCAGCAGCCCTTCCATTCAATTCACAACTAACGACAAGCAGCTCACTTAATGCTTCAGCCCACACCCACCTGATACACACGTACTCCTATTTTTTGTTTTTCACACCCACGCCTACGGCCAATAGAAAACCAAGCAATGATCAAATCACTCAGGTAAGGAGTCTAGATGCAAGCTAGGAGCCCTAACTTGGAGTCACACATACAACGTGATCTTTGGCAATCTCAGGATATCCTCAAAATGCAAAACGTCATCCACACGTTATCCTTTTCAAAATGGACTTCTTTCATATTTAAACATGTATCTAAAAATCCAATCCGAATAATAAGTATTACTTTGTTACACCTCATTTTAATTTAGATTTTAACATTTACATTATTTTGAAGATTTAATAATAAAAAATGCCAAAATTAAATAATAAGATATATAATAAATATCTCACGCAAACAACTAGAAGAGAAGTAAGTGCAGGTGAAGTGGATGAATACTGAAATATCTTAAGTTGCCAAATAAGGCTACTAAGGAATGTCCAGCAGTGAAAGTAACGTGTGAAAAGTTATAGCTCTCCGAGCATGTGCCTAAAGTAGCAAATTAAAAGGGATCAATGTCGATACATTTACTGAAAATGGACCTTGCTTTAGTAGTTACAACAGAAGGTTGGATGTGTTCATCAAGATTCTGCAGGACACTTTTGAGGATTTTGATTATAGACATTAAGCAGGGCTACATACAAAATAAGAATGAAGAAGCAAATAGTGGGAGAACTCGTGTATGCTCTACAGAAGGCCATTTACGGGTGATGTGCTAAAAACTGGTACCAGCTTCTCCTTGTTACAATCGTATCCACTGCTGTTGCTGCTACTTTTTCTTCTTGGCTTTGCCTCTCCAAGCATTGTTAGGACGTCCCTCATTGAAGGTCTATCCTTGGGAAGCTTGGCCGTGCAGAGAAGTGCTATCCTAAGGACTAATAGCATCTCTTCTTGAACATGTTTGCAACTTCCTACATTGGGGTCTAGTACTTCCTCTAATGATCTGTTGTCTCTAATCTTTCTTCTAATCCATTCAACAATGTCGACAGACTCTCCAAATTTGGGGTCCAACGGTTGCTTTCCAGTTAGAAGTTCCAATAAAACTACTCCATAGCTGTAAATGTCAATCTTTTCATCAACCTTCAAGGTGTATCCATATTCTGCCAGGGAAAAGAATCAGTGTTTTAATTGGTTAAATGAACCTGAGTGGTCAATCGAAGCAATCAAATGAAACTTACCAGGGGCAATGTAACCATAAGATCCAGCCACCATAGAAACAGTCTCATTCTTGCGAATCATCATCCTGGCCAGTCCAAAATCAGCAATTCTTGCCTCAAGATTGCCATCAAGCAGTATGTTATTAGACTTGATGTCACGATGAATGACCGGTGGGTGACAGTCATGCTGGAGGTAAGCAAGTCCTTGAGCAACCCCAAGAGCTACATTATATCTTGAAACCCAGTCTACTAGTAATCCTCTTTCTTGTTTGCCATGCAAGGCTTCTCCAAGGCTGCCATTGTTCATATACTCGTATACTATCATGATGTCACTGTCATTATGCAGAAAGCCTAGTAACCGGACAATATTGCGATGCCTCAACTTCCCCAGCACATTCACCTCTCCGACAAAATCGCCACTACTACCTGTTTCAATGTCTGCTCCTGATCTCCATAGCTTCTTAACAGCCACAACTGTGTTTAATCTTGGCATCTCGGCCTTGTAGACAGTCCCAGTAGCTCCCATACCAATCACGTTTGACTCCTTGATGCAAGCTAGAATGTCCACGCTGGTGAAACCTAGTCTCTGGAATGCCATCAATCTCCATGGCCACTCTCCATTCCCCATTTGAACAGTTTCTCCGAAGCAACTTCCATTCGAGTACCACCTTTTGTAAAAAGATCGACCCACAATAAGGGTGATTCCTGCTGCTAGAACCGATGAAGTACCAACGAGCCATCCAGTAATAATGTGCTTTGTATGCAAGCTCCTTTGCTGTGACACTGTTAGTGAATTATGACTACATGGTGGCAGCACGCCACCACAGAGACCTGCATTGCCTACCAAATCATCTGGATTGATTGTTCTTAGCACCATATTTTCCGGAACAGGACCTTGTAACTTGTTGTACGAGACATTTAGGACTTCCAAAGCCGGGGAGGAGCCAAAATTCTCAGGTATTCCACCAGTTAGAGAGTTGTTTGATAGATCAAGAATAGACAACGTAGGCATCATTGCAAGCGCTTTGGGGATTTCTCCCGTCAATCGGTTGTTTTTGAGATTCAACTTAACCAACTTTTCACATGAAGCAATGCTAGCCGGAATGACTCCAGTGAAATGGTTGGATGAGATATCAAGCATGTAAAGTGAAGGACAGTCCTGGAATTGGTCTGGGATTTCACCTTCTAAATTATTGTTTGATGCCATAAAAGATTGTAGTTTTGGAATTGAAAGAATTGTGGAAGGAAGAGTAGATCGGATGTGATTTCTTGACAGATCTATGAAAGAAAGAGATGAAGACAGAGCAAGATCATTGGGGATCTGACCAGTAAGACTATTATTTGCCAGTTCTAACCTTTGAAGCTTCCCAAGTTTGCCAAGCCCTACTGGAATTGTACCACTTAGGAAATTGTTCTGCATACGGACACGAACGAGTGACGAACACAATGATAAGCTGACTGGAATTTGACCTGAGACGGCGTTGTTGAAGAGAATGAGCTTAGTGAGATTGCCACCATTACACAGGGTTGCTGGAATTTCACCAGATATGGAATTGGATGATACATCCAACCACACCAATGGTGAATTCTTTCCAAGATCACTAGGCAATGGCCCTGATAATGAGTTGTTCCACAGTTCAAGCACTCCTAACTGAGTCAGTCCCCCAAGTCTAGCTGGTACTGAACCTGAGAGCTGGTTGCACATGAGGTTCAACAACTGTAAATTTTGTAGCTTAGCAATCTCAACCGGTATTTCTCCTGATAACATATTGTCTGAGAAATCCAGCTGCTGCAGAGAAGTAAGGTTACCAATTATAGCAGGAATATTACCTTCAAAATTGTTCTGATACAAGAAGAGCGTCTCAAGCATCTGAAGCCTACCCAATTCAGCCGGAATCTCACCACCAAGATTGCCAACTGCCAAATCAAGATACCTGAGATTGCTTAAGTTTCCAAATGCTGCTGGAATTCCACCTTCAAACTCATTATATCCGAGAATTAATCTCTCCAGTGAAGAAAGCTGCCCCAGCTCTGGTGGTATTTGGCCAGTGAGATTGTTCCCAGAAAGGCCAAGAAACTTTAAATTCTTCAAGTTGCCGAAAGATTTGGGGATAGAGCCCTCAAAGAAACTCCCCCTGAGATCAAGAGTCTCAAGCAAAGTGGCATTGCCAATGTCGTCGGGAATAAGTCCTGAGAAACTGTTGCTTGAAGCATTTAGTAAAGTTAGGCCACCAGCTCTCCCGAGACCAGCCGGAAAGCTCCCAACAAAGAAGTTCTGACTCACATCAATACTATTCAGGGAAGTGAGATTTGATAGAGCTTTTGTCAACGGTGAAGAGAACTCATTGCAACACAAGTTGAGAGACGTGAGGCTCTTCAGAAGTTGGATGTCATCTGATACGCGACCACTGAGATTCATGTAGGAAAGATCAATCTTTTCTACTAATCCATCAGAGTTGCACCAAACTCCAGTCCAATTACAATGACCTGCATTATGGAACAAAGTCCAATTTTGAAGGTTGTGCAATGGATCTACAAGACCAGCTTTTATCATTAACAAAGCAGAAGCTTCATCACTGAAAGCAGGTGTCTGAACGGCCTTAACTGAAACAACCCAATTAAAACCAATACAACAGTAGAAAAAGAAGAATAGGACTTTGGACTGCATATTGTTTTTCTTCTCCTTGGTTATTTTTTTTGCCTCTTCACGTAGGCTTTTGCCTCTTCACCATTATCAGTCTTTGGATTGTAATGGGAGTGACGGAGAGCTAGAGAAAAGGAGAAAGAAGTATATATGTCAGTTTGGGATGTTTATGAGCAGAAAGAAGATAGATTAATGTATAAGATTAGTTATATAAATAATGAACAGATGTTTGATTAGATTAATCATAGAGCTCGTGGAATCTTGGGTTCTGCAACAGCTGTTAATCAGTTAGTAATGACAAGGAAGCTTTTGGACTTACAGGAAGTTTCTCCGACATTAAACATGGATAGGGAATGTGTTTCTTAATAATGCATTCTTCTATTTCTTCTGCGGCAGTAATAGTCAACTACAAGAACGTACGTCATAATGGATCCAGTTCTAGCAGCTCTTGTTCTGTGTTGAGAAATTTTCATTTCAGATTAACAGTAAATACTTATTTTCGCATGAAATGCTGAGACATTTAAGCAGTGACAGTAGAGAAATGAATGTGAAACTATTCTGGCATGAGAAGAGAGCCCCTGTCACGTCCTGTTATCAGACTCGAAGTTCAAAGACGGGTATTTATCTTCAGGATTGAATATTACGTAGATCTTTAACAAAAGGTATCCCATAGATCGGATGTTAAAAGTTGCTTTTTACAGGTAAAATTTAAAAAGCTGCTTTTTACAAGCAGTTGTTAATAACTAACATAATCAAATTTCTGAGTTATAATTTTGCTTAGATATAAGATTAGGGGCGTTATAGTATAGTATAGAAATGGCTGAAAAGAATATGATTGAAGTAATGCATGTTTCCTTGGCAATTGTACAAGAAATTTTGGACTCACGTCCCTGATGCAGCTTTCTCAATGATGAACAATCCATACTGTAAGTTGGTAGAAAAAAAAAAAAGAAGCGAAACAAGAAAAAACAGATCAACACCCATCATTCACCGATTAATTAAGTGAAGAGATTAGTTATTCGTTATATGATTGAGTGAAGATGGAATCTTTCCATGTTCGGTCATGAATGAAGACACAAACAATGCCAAAATGATCCCCAAGTTCTTCCCATGTTCTTTGAGTAGTGCACGTTACGAAGCCACCATAGCATTTTAGTGCCAATTATATGATAAGCCCTTATGGACTCACAAACATTTGGATGGGATTAACAAGATTTTCCATTTCACTGATATAAATTTCAAACACAAATGCTTTGTGAAGAAGGGTGGTAAAGAAAAGTTGATAACTTTCTCTTCATCCATTTTAGAGGCAAAGCTTTTTTATCAGAAAGAGTCTTAAACTGCTAGCTAAGACCAAAGCTAAATGGGAGAAGATGGGAGAAAAAGAAGCATATTATCAATAATATTTTAGCAGGAAATAAATTTCAGAAAAATAGGGGGAAGAGAAAATGCACATGCACGCATGTGAACAGGTGCAATAGTTTAAGTGAAGATGGGAGCATTGAGGGTACTACCAATGGGGAGCATGTGGAAGACCAGCTTCCTTTCGTATGATTAGAGAGAGAAAACCTATTAGCCTTTAGATATTTGAGAGAGAATAATATTAGACAGTCATGGCTGGAGGTGAAATACACATGGAGAGGAAGAGCGAATTAAGAAGATGAAATACACATGGAGAGGAAGGGAGAAGGAAGAGACTGTAGCATCTTTCATATTGCCGCTGCACGTGTACCACATGCATTGGCTTTAAAACTCTTTTTTCCTTTCCTTTTTCTTTTCTATTTTGGGAGGTGTTAAAAATAGTTATTTAAATACAATGGTTTGAAATAAATGTTCGATTTAACCCTTTTATTCATTTTATCGATCAAATTAATTTTGGTATATTGTACCCTATAATATGCCGTTTGGACAGGATAGGATAGGTTTTAGAAGGAAAAAAAAAACTATATAAAATAATTTACTTTGAAGAAGTTTAGAATTAATGTTATCAATACCGTACTCGTATTGATATTGGTCAATAACAGATACCATTTTGATTAATTTTAAAATTATAAAATAATCCTGAAGTTTTTTTAAAATCACAAAATACTCCTAAATATATTGTACTATATAATTTTTAATTTACATCAACCATATTTGTAAAAATCATAACAATGAAAATTTAAACTAACAACAATCTATTTATTTCTATTAATATTAATTTTCACATGTTTCACATATAAATAATAACTGCAATTAATATAAAAAATCATTTAATTATTATACAAATATAAAATTAAGGATAATATAAAGTATTTAAAATGTCACAATTTCATCATATAATAAATAATAATTACATCAAAACATAAAATAAAAAGAATAATAATGTTTCATGGCTCTCTAATTATTTCAATAAGAGTTCGTATTGAAGAAACAACCAATTAAAAGCAAAACCTGAAACAAAAATATTTACATTTATATTTAGGGATTGCATTTTGAGTACAAAAAAAAGTTCATAAAATCATAGACACTAATTTCAACTTCTCATTCCTAGGTATTATTAGGGATTAATATATAACATCCAATCACCAATGGGAAGGGTAAAATCGTAATTTGGAATAATTTATAAGTGCTTAGAATTGTCTTGGCATGTTCATGCATACACGTGTAAGTGAATAGTGTTTGCACATGTAAATGACTGTACATGCATTTATGACATTTCTCGATATATTTGTTAATAAATGTGATTGTAAATCAAAATATGATTTGCGTGTATGAAAAAAATTGTGTTAGAGAGGGTCATTTTGATTTTCCTATTTTTAGTGAATTTTAGAAATTTTCTGGAAATTTTCGGGGTAATTTTTGGACTAGGAAAAATACCAAGTGGCAGAATAATAGTTTATCGGTAGCAAAAATGACTGTCCAATGGCATTG
>JANZXR010000009.1:12593219-12610966 GCA_027575705.1 Erythroxylum echinodendron
AGTTGAAGCTACTAGGGAACCTGAGGCTGCTGGGAACCTGATGCTGAGTGGGGCCAGCGATCAATCAGTAGTTGACCAATCAAGTATGTAACGGCTCCTTGTGCGCAGAAGTGTACAGGCTATGTAGGAACCTGAAGAATCTTGGGGTTCCAGATTTACATCCTCTAGGATTCTTGAGGTGGGGTCTTAGAGGCTTAGGATTAGTCCGGCTAAATCGGGATACCTAATGTAATTAAAAAAAAAAAAAGAAGGTTGTAGGCAAATGCGATTGAGAAAAATTAGAGAAAGCTAGAGATGCGATTTCCTCAATGCCTTAACTTTGGAAATGGATGGGAATAAAGATTATATTTAGTATTAATAAATTAATTACTAAATAAAAGCAGAAATTAAAATTAAATAAAAGTGTATTTTATAAGAATGACAATTTTAGTCCGGTCTATTTTTAGCCTTGATTTGTCTAGCCGGTCCATTTTTTTTAAAATGACATTATTTTATCTAAAATCACGTCGTTTTCAAAATTTTTACTTAAAAAAATAAATAGGGAACTAGTCATTTCAAACTACGCAGGTCACAAGTCAACCCACGAGTCACTAGGTCCAAAGGCAAGCTAAGCCGATCCATTGACATATCTATCCTGACCCGACTCATTGACATATTGGCCGCAACTATAGCCTATTAAGGTATCTAGTATTTTTGAATGTTGAAGTAAAATGGGCTTATTGGTTAAATTATAGTCCAAAAGTCCCAGTGATTGCCCAAAGAAATTGCCACGAGTATACATACATTGGATATTTCTCTTGCCGAAGTGAATGGTTGATATTGTTACACACCATTCTTCACCCGAACGACATCATCACGACTCTCCATCTCTCTTTTTATGTTCTCCTTCAGCCTCAGCTCGGCTTAGAAGTTCAAATGGCTACTCTTCGGTCCCTTGCATTCGCTTGTCCAGTCTCTCATTGTTCGCGGCATTCCCGTTCTTCTTTTGGTAATTTCTCATTTCCTTTTCCAGTGAATTCAAGTCCGTGAACTAGGATGTTTAGAATTCACGAATGAGTGTTCTTTGCATTTGTCTTATATTCGCTAGCAATGTCGTTAAAAATGGTTTCCTTTTTCATTTTTTCTTCTGCAATTTAAAGGCGAAACTAACCCGGGTGATGTTAATGGAGTGTGCTTCTGGGCTATTGTGGGTCTTATTGAGGCGGTTTTAGAAATTGAAATGTAGAAAGATTGCATCATAAGCTGTTTATATCAGGTTTTGCGGAATTAGTATCATGGGATGTCCATCGTAGTGCATTCAATGGTCAATCTTTGCGGTTGCCTCCTTCGCGGTGCGCTTCAATTAAACGATACTCGGAAACCACTGGACTGATAAAGATGATGGTGAAGCCAGCAATTCAGTTCATTCAAGGAACTGATGAACAGACCATACCAGATGTAAAGCTTACCAAGTCGAGAGATGGTACGAATGGCGTGGCTATATTCAACTTTGAACAACCTTCTGTTTTTGACTCTTCTGGAGAACTGGGCGATATCACTGGTTTTTACATGATTGATGAAGAGGGTGTCCTTCAGTCTGTGGATGTAAGTGCTAAATTCGTGAATGGAAAACCATCACGGATTGAAGCAAAATATGTTATGCGGACTCCTCGAGACTGGGATAGATTCATGCGATTCATGGAGAGGTATGCCAATGCAAACGGCTTACAGTTTGTTAAGAAATGAACCATTGATTGAAGCTCATGACTGGTAGTCTAGTCTGGTTGCCAAACCTTTTATTCCTTGACATGTTTTGACATGTATACGTGAGATGGATTATGTAATTGGCGTTTCTATTATTCAAATCTCAAGAATATTTAAAAGCTCCTTTTTTTGGACTGAATTACTAATTTTCAAAGTTTGTATCTTGAAGCCGGAACGCTTTACTGACAGCCACTAATTTTGGATGCCGAATCTTTGGCCTAAACTAGATGGATAACGTTAAGTTGGAATTTTATTTGTGATTCCATAGTCATGTGCCATTGGATTCGGTGGGACTATAATGTGATATTATTTTTGACCAGAGTCAAATATACAAGAACAGCAATCTTAGAATATGGCTACCCATCCCATGGGCTGCACTTCAATCTGATAAATTAAACGAGAAGAAAGAATTTAATTGGGAGTTTCCAAGTGAATGATCAATTTACTTCCAGGTCACTGAAATAGGGCTTCTTACCCTGATATGATTTTTTTGACAGTCTACCCATGTCAAATGTCCTTGTCCAAAGCTCACATGTCCCTTCGCTGTTCTCTTCCTTGTAATGAACCTTACCCTGTAACTCAAACTTTGGTTTTTGCGTCTGAAAACAAGTCTCTTAGGTTTTACTATCACTTTGACTCCCTCAGGAGCCATCACTTTCAACGAGTAGATCGACTTGGGATTCCCCACGTTTGTTACGCGCCTCCTTATAGTTTTACTCATCACTCCATGCTTAAAGGTAACAGAAATGGATGGATAATTGAGGCTGAAACCCTTGTTTATCCGCAGCAATTCACTGCAGCTCACATTCCTGTGCGAAATGGTGAAAACCTCTGATTTGGTGTATCCTAGCGTGCATAGATGAGTTACATAATCATTTGCCCTGATATCATATATTAATCCTGGATCGATAGCCTTTTCTGGGTTTACATGCCCAGCTCCAATAGCAAAAACACCTGCCGTCTTATTGCCGTCCATTATTGGGCTACCAGAATGATCAGCTACATCTGCAGTGGTCATTATAGCAGATTTGACAGCAGCTGGTGTCCATTTGGGGTGTGCTGCTCGGATCAGAGCAGCAATTCCACTGACATGAGGGCAAGCCATGGATGTCCCTGACATTACACTGAAATTTACTCTTCTTGTATCTTCAGGAAGGCCAGTGGGGCCCAAGTTCTGGGGCCAAGCCGCAATGATGTTGACACCAGGCGCAATTGCATCTGGTTTGAGGATGGAAGGGTTTGTTAAACTTGGTCCTCTACCAGAAAACTGAGCTACTGCTGGTGCTCGAGACTTCCCAATGACGGTTCCTCCAAAAATGATTCGAGCTCTTGGTGTGGTAGTGGAATTTATGTAAGCTTTTAACCGAATTGATTCTGCGAACCCAACCAATGTTGCAGGCAGTACATGGACGTCAACAGAATCCTCCTCCATATTGATCTCTGTATTGGTTAAGATCATTGCAGCTCCACCAGACTCCTTCACAACTTGTCCCTTTTCTGCTCTTCCATTAACACCTCGATCACAAACCACCATCTTTCCACGTACTTTTTCTCTTGGGAGGGAACCTCTAAAACAAAATTCGCTTCCTTTATCCCCACCTTGAACATAAATCAGTTCGATTTCTGTTCTGGTGCTTGATATCCCGTTCCCTGGGTACATTGATTCTCCATAAAGGTATTCTCCGTTTCCCAGTTGAACTATAGCCGGAAACCTTCTATCGAGTGTGCTTGCTCCAATGGTAGCAATCCAAGGAGCTTCATTGGCAACTGAATTTTGGAGAGGTCCGTTGTTTCCTGCTGCACATATAACTGAAATTCCGTGCTCCATTGCTCGAAAGCTCCCGATTGCAATGCTATCTGCAAATAGAGGAAGCGGAAAACCACCAAGAGATAGGGAGAGAACATCAACTCCGTCTCTAATTGCAATGTCCATGGCAGCTAGGATATCAGAGCTATAACAGCCATTAAACCAGCAAACTTTGTAAACTGCAACGTGAGCACCTGGGGCCATGCCTCGAGCCACTCCTGCTGCGTTTCCGAGCACATTTGCCATTGGAACTGTAGCTCCTCCGGCAGTGGAGGATGTGTGAGTTCCATGTCCATGAGAGTCTCTTGGTGATACGTACTCCTGAATGGTGTTTAAAGACGACGTAGATGCCACACGATGACCCTTAGTAAAGAACCTTGCACCAATGAGTTTCCGGTTGCAATTTGATGCATTAAAGTTATCTCCTTCTTGGCAAATTCCTTTCCACCTTCTGGGAATGGGTGGCATTCCTTGGTCGTTGAAGCTTGGACTCTCAGGCCAAACTCCAGTGTCAAGAACACCTATTATTGTTCCACGACCAAATCTAGACACGTACCATGCGTCATCTTTAGTGGGGTTAAGTCCCAAGAAGTTGTAGGAATAGGTAGTCTGAACATCAAGTCTTCTGTCTGGCCTAATTGCAACAACATCAGGCAATTTCTGCAACAAGTCACGCTCGGGTTCGGAGAGCTGAGCCGCAAAACCTTCCATTGCAGAATGGTAAGAGTATAGAAGCCTAGAAGAAGGGTTCTGATCTTCAGATAAAATTGTTCTTTCAAGAAACGACGTGTGCCAGTGAATTTTGGAAGTGAATGAGGAGCTGACACCATGTGGGTGGAGTTGAACTATGTAGGTTTGGAGAATGTCTGCATGGGGGAAGATTAAGTGGGAAACAAGAATGAGAAAGAAAATGCATGTCTTGGCATCCATAGACATTTCAAGCTCAGATTGATGGCCGGAGTTGGACATATGGTTCTGTGAAAAATTGGCATGGTATTTAAGGAGAAATTGGAGCAGGGAATTGGTAGATTATTCTGAGGTCTGAGTTAGAATATGAAACTCGTGAAATATAAGAGCTCTTCATCACGAGGATCCTTTGCTGTACTGGAGACAGAGAGGCTATGGTTTCTTGAGAGGAGATGAAGTATTATACATTTTTGTTTCACGGGATATTATGGCTAGCCTTAATACATGCATTCTAGGAAACATTAGATACGAATTGTAGGAATGTTCTACTTCTGCCTGAGAATCTCCAAATAGAAGGAGACTAAGGACAATGTTTCAATAAATGAGACTTGAAGTGCATAAATGCAACACGCTCTATGCCCCAAGGCTCCCTCTTCTCGTGCAGCCTGTGCTTTTGCAGTGTAAGGGAAGGATATTAATTGATCACATTCTTTTTATTTCTCTGTATTGGCGGCAAAGCCAAAAACATGATACATAGCATAACTTCTTCCACAGATTTTCTTTTGCTTTTCTCACTAAAAGAATGAAACAGCACATTATTATGTCTCTTCACACTCTCCGCTTTGGTTTTTACTGCTTTTCTTTTGTATTCAGGAGAAGAAGATACAAGTGGCTTAGATCCTTGGGTATTACACCCCTGGACTTGGTACTTTTCAGTTTAACCAATCGAACAAAGCGAGCATCCAGTGAATTGGGATTTTCCTACGTGGGTGTCTCGAACGATTCTAGCTCATACGGTGGTTGGCGTCTTCTGGTGGCAGACTTTCATGCAAGATCTCTGAGGCATTTAAGAAGCGCTGTGCTGTGCCTGTGGCCCAATATAAGAAGCAGACTACTTAGAGACAGCAATGAGATGGATGTCTACTGCCTGAAATTTAGTGGGCCTTTTAAATAGCTTTCCGACTTTAGTTGGCCTTTCAAGTCCGAACTCGGCCTATCCCAAAATCAATGCCATCAACTGTTAAAAAGTTGATTAATTATTTGACACCATGTGCGAAACTCGGAATCTCGTTAACGTAAATAATGTGAACAGCCCAAATTAGGGCTCATCTTCGAATATAGACATAATTTTTACCCAATCCATGATCAGTCTTCAACTTTCTATTGCATAAAGAACAAGATTTACAATCACAGATGCAGCCCACAATTCAAACGTTAAAAGTGCATTGATGCAGTCCATTTTCCACCCAACAAATTGATGAAAGTCCATATATTGAAAAACAGAAAACTAAAAGTTGCAATACTTCTATAAGTTACATGATCTCAATATGATAACTATGGGCCATACAGAAAATATATATATATATATCACGGTACAAAGAGATTATCTTCTCATAATTGTCAAAATATTATGAACGCCTGAAGTTGATGCCAAAACATGGATGCTTATTCAACTCACAATTTATGCTCTGCAGAAGAAACATCTCAGCTGCTACAAGAACAATACCAAAGAAAGAATTAAGTTTGAGGACTTTTGATCTACGCTAATGTGAAAGATTGATCTGAAGCTGACTTGATAAATTCTACATTCATATGCATTTTCATCACAAAGGCCCGCAACACTCTTACCTGATCTGCACAAACCAAAGCAGTTAGTTACAATGGTTGTGGTTTGTAATGCTTTAATCTTAACTTGTACATCATGACTGGTCTCTTTGCTCATTCTTCCAAGAATTTTTCGCAGCTTCAGCTGATGAACCACTAGAATCACCTTCCCCTTCCTTTTTTGGTTTTGAAAAGAAAGGATCCCATTCATGACCTCCAACCTCCCTTTGTCCTTCCTCTAACAATGCATATTTCCAACTATTCTCCTCAATGAAATTATCATATTCAGTGCGCCCTTCGATAATGTTCTTCCTCAACCTTGTAACTTTGTCAATCACTGCCTGCACAGCAACGTCAAAAGCATCTTCGAGAGTTTCCAATTTTGAGCGAGGATCTGCATATATAAGCCCTGGGATGAGATTTATAACCGTCTCCCTCATGATTTTCACTTGCTCAGGAGGTATCTGGCGAAGCCGTTCCTCTATGCTGAGATTTCTTTTACGGACATCATCCTCTGGAATGAATACTGAATAAGTGGTGTAGTTCTTTGGAAGATGCCAGGTATACTGTGTGTATGCCGATCCAGGATGGAAGAAGACAGGAATGCAACCAGCTAACATTGAGTCAAAGGCTGACCTTCGTGTATATGAGTCCCCCTGAGGTTGCAAGCAAAAAAGTGAGCCTTGAAACATCTGCATTATGCTGCTCGGAGAATGACACTTGCTTTCCCCGAAATCACATTCCAATAGCTTGCCAACGTTTGATTTCCTACACTGATCAATGATCTGCCCTCTAATGGACTTTGGGTTATCAGGTCGAGGTGCCCCAGCAAAGGAGAAGAGCCATTTCCGCTCTAGCTTCCTCATCCGTTCTTGCCAAATGAAAACATCAGCATCCTTTGCAGGATGGAAGTAAGTAGGGTAAGGAATGCCAAAATCGTTAGCATTCCATGGACTAGATTCCACCACAAGCATTGACATGTTTTTTGCAGCAGGCAGAAACAAAAGTTTGTTACCCCAATCCGATTCTTCATCAGATAATCTCCTAAAATCCCAAGTTATCCTCCCGGCCACCAGAAAATGATCCCTGCCATCCATGATCCCCCACTCAGGTCTCTTCATAAGCCAATCAACTAAATCAAGCGAAGCAGCATCTCTTCTCGAAATATTGTATCCCCAAAGATACCTTGCAATGTCAAACCCTGCATAGAACGGCACAAAAATTGCTGCAGCAAGTGACGAGTCATTGGTCAAGCAATCATACTGCTTCATCCTATTACTGAATATAACATCCACTGCAAACTGGTTGGTTGCGTACCACCCAGTATTTGAAAACACCCCTTCAACATTCTCCAGTGGAGGACCCATCCCAGCGTTACTTGTAAACTTACACATGTTTGTCCAAAGACTCAAACTTCTACACTCCTTTAACATCTCCTCGTTAAACCTGGGAGGCAAATCATGGACATAGATATACCTCCCTCCACAAGGGTCACTCATATTCTCTACGGTTCTCAATGCTTTAATAAACGGGAGATTATTAGTCTGTTGACTACTACTGCTACTGTTGCTACTACTAGGGATAGTTGTTGCAGGTATATTCATCAAAAGGGCATCAGCTACAAGAGAAGGGACTTTTGGCCCAGCGCTTATTGGATTGGAGTCTATTTTAACAGAATTGTCAACAGTTCTACTCCCTAGTACAACGAAATGGAAATACAACAACAGAATCCAGAAAAAGGCAGAGAGTGAAACCAATAAACAAATGCGATTCTGTTGAGTTTTGACCAAACCCTTCTCCATTTGAGATAGTGGTATACTTGCCGCGGCGCGGCGTCTCATCAAAGCCCCCAACTCCAGGATCAATCACTTAACCAGTTCCATACAACATAAACCCACTTCCAATATCAAATCTTTTGATCCAATAACAAAATAGATAAACTAAACCCAGAATACATCTATAACCACAAGCTCCCGAAGTAAAAATCGGGTGATCTCAACAAGCTTTCAGCACTGAAGGCGCGAATGCATCAAGCACAAACACCGTAACAAATTGAACATCTTTAGAACAGAAATGAGATAATATTTAGACAAGTGCATCAGAATGAATCAAAAGAAAGCAACCCAAATCTCGCAATCCTTTACCGGATCCCTCGTGGGCAGTGATGGAACAGACAGAGCGTAAAGAAAGAAACTTTTGACAAATGAAACGATTATAAGACTAAACTTTTAAAGACCCAACAGAAGCTAACGTGCATTGGTTGTAGAAAAACTTGCAAAAACTAGGATTTCAAAGAAATTTGGAGGAAAGAGGAGGAGAACAGAACGAGGAAAGCTGCAGAGAGGACGCGTAACAAGAAGAAAAATAAATAAATAGAGGGTTGGCGCAAGTTAGAAAAGGGTGCGCCGCATTCGTCTGCTGTCGGTCGCCCGAATGAAAGTGCCAAGTCGGAATCGTTGACGTGACGTGTCGGTCAAAGGCACGTCAGTTCCTGGAATGGCGGTGTTTGTTACCCAATTTGCACGATTTATTTATTTATTTATGACTGCCTTTAGGACGCTGCCGATCAAGTGGGACAGTGAGAATATTTGGGAAACTCCGATCAACCATTGGATCTTGATGCCGATGATCGCAAAATGATGATCGTAATACGTGGAACCCTACATGTGTGGACACGTCTGGAAGCCAGCGCAGGTTGAGGTAGAGTGTGTGGAATTCTAGTAAATATTAGTTTTGTCGAAGCGCCGGCACCAATCCTAAGAAAATAGTTTGTTTGATTGATTTGTTCCAACACTCAGTCTTAGGTGGAAATGTATAGAAACTTGTACAAACCGCGTTTGATTGAACTTTAGCTTTGATTGCTGCAGATCCAAGGACATTGAAATCTCCACTTTTTCTTTATATATAAAATGTATGTGTCTTCCTAATAAACTATCTTATCATTGTTATCAATCAGGGTATACATATCAAGATAAAGAAATATCACATTTTTTCTTGATTATTTAAAATCCATAACAAATTCCAAAAAGGAGTGTACAACATGACTTTATGAACAAATAAATGATAATCAGACCGAGTGAAATCTGATTAAAACCAGAAAGAAACTGCACGACCAACCTTTGACATGCTGAATCAGTTTTGGAGTTACAAAATCTGTTAACAAGCTTTCTTAGGAGGGGACATATTGCCAATGAGAGAAGTTACGGTGCTGATTGCAAAAACCTGTAGCGGAAATCCTGCACAAAATAGGAAAAAGCAAAGGTAATTTATGAATGGCCAATGCATAGTGTCCTAATAAACATACATGGTCTGGGCTAAGATTGATGGCTTACCGAGGATAAGAAGAAAAAAACAAAGAAGTTCTAACTTCGTTTCCAGATTCCCAGGATTTCGAATAACCTACTCAAACAAAAAATCTCATGGGTCATTACCAGTGTTCAAAGAAAAAAAAAAAACTAGAATCAACTTCTCAATTCCAAGAAATGCGCACTAATTTACACCACAGGTAGTAGAAGTGTGTGAAAGAGAACGTTTAATTTTTTCCAGAGATTAGAAAAAATGGTTGATGTCAGAAAAGCCTATTATTCTCTATTCACCATCGCATAGACTATAAGGGCCTTGAAAGCAGATTTAACCATAGTTTGTACCAAGCCTTTCATTATCTGTCTGTAGAGAGCCAAACTGTATCAGGTTGTTTACAGATTATGCAGTTTCTGTTATTCAGTTAGCAAGAAGCTGGAAAGGTTGTTGCTATAAGCAGCTACAATTGTCAGGAAAGTTAGATCATATATTAGTTAATTATTTTAACGGCTAGTTAGCTAAAGTGCATTAGTATAGTATAAAAGCAGCTTGTAGGTATATGTACGGTAAATATTCAGAGAATAGATAAATTTTCTGAATTGTGGAGAAGTTTCTTTACCCTCTTGTAAACTCTCCTTCAATTGATATCCAACTAAAATACATATGATTTGACAATCGACAAAAGATATTGGGATAGGAGTTAAATGTACCTATATATGCCATTGAGCAATAGTTCGAATGGCAGAAAATCTCAACCCCAACACCCATGGCTCTCAAGTCCAAGCCCCAAGAGAAACCAAAGAGGAAAAGAACAGCTAACTACTGCCAATGTTAAGTCTTCAAAGAAACTGATTTCGTTGCTCTTGCTATCCAAACCAACTCATCTTTATTCCTTGGGAAACCATAAAAGTTCGCTGATTCTTATTTATATGCAATAGCTTGATCTAGCAAAAGTTTCCTCCAAAGCAATAATCCAAAGTCCAAGCAACACAACTCATAAGGAACGCACTATGTGAACTGGAAGAAAGGCCCTATGAAGCATATGCCTTATCCACCTCAATGTTGATTCTTCAGCCAGAAGTATGAAAAATGGAAGCTAGAAATGTCAATCAATCAGCCCAGGATTCTTAAATAGCATGATGCACTTAAATGTAAAAGAACACCAAAAATCCCGAGCTCATTTCACCTTCCACAGTTCCAGTCACATACTTAGACATTATAAAGTTATTGAATAAGAGCAGTTCATCCAAAAAAAACCTATACAATGTGATAAATACCAAAAAATTCCACAATTATGTGAATTGAAGTAAATTTCAAATCTTCTATTCAAGTTTCAAGTTCTAGTCAACAGAAGCGAGATAACTAAATAACTATGAATATGTGAAGCATAATCAACCAACTGACCTCTAATGTTGATTTCCTCGTATGTGCAGAAAACAATGAGAGAACTGCTGCCAGAGATGACATAATAATGTAAACTCTCAACAAACTTGCTCGGCTCCGCCTTCGACCTTCAAAAAGTAAAAAGAATCAGAATTGCCTTGTACTAATAAAACTCAATGTAACCAAAGAAAATAAGTAGAATGCAATAACCAACCTAACTCCCCAACAAGAAGAGATAACAAGCCAGCAGAAAAAGACCAAACAGGGAGTGCTTTCAGGCCCTTCTCATTGGATATTGACATGACTGCTGACAACAATCCTATCAATTGGATAACGGCCTATATCAAAATGCAAATTATATCAAGAACTAGGAACTCTAGAGCTGGAAAAAATGACATTTATAATTATGGTTGAACGAAAGGAACACACAAATGCGCACAAGGAACTCCAGAGCTGGAATAGTTACAATGTTATAGAAAAAAGAAAAGAAAATGACAGAGTATCTGTAATTGGGAAAGAGTCATTCTCTTTGCTTCAAATATCTAAAAAACTAACAAAAGAAAAGGAAAAAAAACCAACTCCTTGACATGTAATTTCAAATAAGATTCGTTTGGCACAATCTTGCCCAGATACTAAAATAGAGGAAATGGTGCATTTCAAAGTTGGACTCAACCAATACTAAAAACTATTAAAAATCCTAGTGAAGTGAAAGAGTGAACAAAAGTAGAACCTGGGTCATGATGAGGGCATAGAGACGAGACTTCCCTTTAGCTACCTGGGTATAACCTAAAACGAAAATAGGAAAAGTCAATCCTTTCAAGTTAAAAGAAGAATCCAAATCGAATATGTGATACAAATGAAAAAGGGGGAAACATACGAGAATCGACGACCATGCGGTATGAGAAATCAGAGCCGTCCGTCCCCGTTGGCCTCCCTGATTTTCTCTGCTGCATCTTCTTGTTTGTTGTTGTGGTTTGCCGATTTGTGAGTAAACTGGTCAGGATTTGGACGGAGTAGAAAGAAAGATGGGAAACAAGACAAAAGAGACGAAAAGATACAATCAAGATAGTCAAAAGGACAAAGTTAAATATTCTATCGGTAACTGTTCTGGGTACCAGTAATGGTACGAATTAATATCGGTAGCAATTTTTCTAATCTATAACATAATTTTAAAATTTTTAAATATATTTTACCTATGTTACGAATAAGATATCGGACTTAATATCGGATTATATTCTAGTATAGTACTGTATTGATACCAGTCAATACTGAATACCGTTTCAAGTAATTTTTTAAATTTACGAAATTGTCCCTGAATTTTTATAAAAATTACAAAATAGTTCATTTTTATATTGAACAATTACACTATATATTTTTAACCCTATCTCTAAAAACAAAATAATAAATAATAATTACAATTAATATGAAATAACAATAATTTTCAGATATTTCACATATAAATAATAACCACAATTTATATGAAAAAAGACAATCATTATCATACAAATATAAAATTAAGAACAATATAAAGTATTTAAAATATTAAAATTTCAATTTTCGTTATATAATAAATAATAATAACATCAAAACATCAAATAAAAAGAATAATAATTATCCTTAACTCTCAAATTATTATAATTTACAACAAGAATTCATGACGAGATTTTAATATCGATTACCGTTTTGGACTATTTTTTAAATTTAGAAAATAGTCCTTAATATTTTTAAATATTGAAAAATAGTCCCTAAATTTTTTAAAAATTTCTTCAATATATTGAAGAAAAGAATTTTTATTTTATAACTTATTGCAAATTTTATTTTATTTATATGATAAAGCTTATATATGTTCATTTTTATTTTTGATTTTGATTTTTTATAAATAAATTAAGTGAATTTATATGTGTAAAAAACAATTTGAGAAATTTTTTTAATTTAGATGTAAGTTATAAAAATTATATCATTTTTATAATAATATACAAAGTAATATTTGATAATTGAATTATTTAATAAATTACTAATTAAGCATTAAATGAGAAATGAATTCGCTAAATGAGTTTTCAATATATTTATAATATTTTTGCCCTTAAAGAAACTATATTTTTGTTGTCAATAGAATTTCATTTCTAACATTAGTACTTACTAAAATTTGATTTATTTTCTTTTTTGTTCATTTAAAATTTAAAAATGCAAAAGGGTTTATTAATCTTATTATACAAAAGGATAATTTTAAGATAAACTAGATTTTAAATTCAAAATTTTGTCTAATTTTATAATATTAACTAGAATTATCAAAAATATTAGTAACCCTATTAACATGAATTACTATATAAATATAAATGGGCTCATTTACAATTTTACACCACATTTACATAATTAAAATAATTAAATAAATAAGTAAATGAAAGCTTCTAGAATGAGAGGACATTGCTTTATCTTTTGCTCTCTCTTTTCAAGTTCCACCGACTTTCTTCTATTCATCTTCTTTTATTACGTTTTCTTTGTTCTCTCTCTTCCCTTCCACCGACTTTCTTCTATTCACCATCTTTTTTGGCTTTTTCTTTTTCTTTATTGTGCTTTTGTGTCTTAGCTTTCATTCTTTTGGGTTAAGGTCAGTTATGAAGAAAAAGTTTGATTTTGGATCTGAAGTTTAGATTTATAGCAACATGAACTAGTGGTAGTTGTGGAGGCTTGTGTGATTGGCTTAGGTGTTGGACACGTGAGGAAAATATGATCGTAGAGTAATGGCCAGTGACAACAACACATGAGGCAGTGAGAGAGAGATGTGGTGGTTGGGAGATAAAAAGAAGAGAGATAGATAGAGAGAATATGTGAAAGTCAGAGAGATGGGTTACAGACGCTGAACGGCTAGAAGGGGGAGGGAGGTAATTTTTATTTCAAAAAAATCCTTCCATTTTTTAAAATTTCCAATATCGGCCAGTATTTAGCTAGTATTTTAAATACCGGTCAGTACCACTGGAAATTACCAGTATCGACTAGTACAGATCACCGATACCAAAAAGTTTGATTTCATATCAGTTTGCGGTTGATACGGTACCTTCCGGCTGGTACTGGCCAGTACGATACGAAAATCTTAACTCTATATTTTACTACGTAATTTACAATTTTTTATCAACTTTGTCTCTAAAAAATTGTAGTAATAAAAATTTGAAATAAAATAATATATTTATTTTTATTAATATTAATTTTCACATATTTCCCATATATATAATAAGCACAATTAATACGAAAAAAGATCATTTAGTCATCATACAAATATAAAATTAAGGACTATACACAATATTTAAAATATTATAATTTTATTATATGATAAATAATAATTATATTAAAATATCAAATAAAAAGAATAATAAATATTCATAATTCTTTAACTATTACAATTTAGGCAAAAGGGTCAAATTTAACCCTAAGTTTACATCCTCTGGCAAATTTAACCTTAACATTTTAATAAGAATAGCAAAATAATCCTCGCTCAACTCTATAGCAAAATAATCCTCATTTAACTCTACTCGATCTAACACGTTTTGAAATCAATATGTTTAGTCTTATTTGAGTAGAATTTGGATCAAGTTCAGACTTTTGATTATTAAGATTTTGGAGCTTATGGTCAGGCTCAAACTCAAGTTTGGCCCAAACACTAACTAAATTAAAAATAGCATTGCTTTATTTTTTAAAAACTATTTCTTTAATAATGAAGGATATTTAAGACAAACAGTACAAAGTTCTATTGGATAAAATTAAGTTTAATAGTTCAATCTTTTAAATTTGTATGATTAAGTTAAGGATCCAATGCTTTATTTATCGAGTCACCTTTCTTCAACTTTTCCTTTCACTTCCAATATGAAAATTAGGAAATGGGAACCAAAGAAAAGTTGGAGGAAGATGACTGTATAAATAAACTATTTGGCCTTTTGCCTTAATTTGAAGAGTTAGGCTTTGGACTTTACTTGCCTCAATTGGGCTTTAGAACATTTAATATTTTTTAAAAGGTTGAGTTTTTTTGACTTAACCTAACCTAAGATTTTGAATTATTTAATATTTTTAAAAGGGCTAGGCTTTGGAATTTAATTTTGCTCGGTTGAGTTTTATTATAATTAAAACGTTATTGGGCTTAAATATGGTTTAAGTTATTGAAGCCTAATTAGGAGATTAGGCTAAGGCCAAGGTTCTTAAGGCTAATTGGTGTTTAAGTTAGTTTTAAGCTCTAAAAATTATTTTGGGCTCGAATCCGATTGTCTATTGCCATTCCTAAGCATTAATAGGTCAATTAGTATCACCATTGTAAAACTTTTCCTATATTAATAGACAAAATAATTGTACATAATTTTATTGACTTATTAGTATAATAGAGGAAGATTATAAACTCATAAACATCCAAAGGTTACCATAAGAGGTGACCTTTATTTTCTTTGCTTTAAGGTATAAAATTTTTTTGAGTAATATTACAAGGCATATAATTTTTAATTAATGCTCTATTATTGACTTTAGGAGGATGTGATTTTGTGATTGGAGTATAATGGTTATCAACTTTGAATGAAGTATTTATGCAACTATGGTAAATATACTATAATATATAATTGAGAATTGTGACAAGTAATGTTAAAAAGGAGGTCTTATTAAAAATTTCAAATTAGTTATAACAAAGAAAATTGAGAATAAAATATCTAGATCATATGTTACTGATCAAATTTTATGCTATTGAAGTATTTTTAAAGCAATAACTTTAAGAGATTAAGGTGGGTAACCATAATATAGAAAGAAACATTAACAAAAATTAGAGGGATTAATGATAGAATTCAACATAGTTTTTGCATAACCATCTAGATTGTCACCCTATAAGAGCCATGTTCATATAATTTTACTGAAAAAGGGTGTAAAAGTGATAAATGTGAGATTATATACATATATATGTTGACAACCTTCATATGATTGAAGTATTTTTAGAGCAACAACTTCCAAGAGTTTAAGGTGGATAACCGTAATATAGGAGAGGAACGTCAACAAGATTTGAAGGGATTAATGGCTGAATTCAACATTGTTTTTGCATAACCATATATATATATATATATATATATATATAACTTCTAAAAGAGTGTGATTGAATAACTAGTTCAAGGCTTACTCAAATAAAGCGTAATATAACATAATAATTAGCCTTTTTTCTTTCCCATGATTTTAGAAAAAAATTTATAAAGAGCTTAATAAGTACATTATCCATGATAAATTTTAAATTATTGATATTGAAGAATTATGTAGGCTATTTGCTTTTCTAAGTTAGATTTGAGTGTGTGTGTGTGTGTGTGTGTATAACTAGTTATTCAATCACACTCTTTTAGAAGTCTATATATTTATATATATATATATATATATATATATAGTCTCACATTTACCACTTCTATAACCCTTTTTTAGTAAAATTATATGACCATGGTTCTTATAGATTGACAATCTAGATAGTTGAAGAATTACATAGGCAATTTACTTTTCTAAGTTAGATTTAAGATCTGGTTATTACTAAATTAGGATGATTCCTCCAGACATCCTAAAACAATGTTTAGAGCCTATAAGGAGTATCATGAGTTCTTAGTAATACCCTTTGAACTTATAAATATACCACAAATCTTTTAAAGTTTAATGAATGAAGTACTGAGACCTACCTCGAAGAAGTATTATACATTTTCAGTGACAATTAGTCTAAATTTCTCATTCATGTAGAAATTAAATACTCTTTCTCAAAATACCTTCTCTCACCGCTAACCTGTGTTTGGTGTTAGGCATTTAAAAGGTATGAGAAATTTATTTTGTTTCTTCATCAATGTTATTTTTATAATATGCATATAATCTATTCATCATTATTTCTATCTCTTATCCATAAAATTTTGTTATGGATCTTCCCCGTTCTTACTTTGAACGCAAACAATTTCTAAAAGATTCTATTTATCAAACTTATTGTCGAGTTGAACGTTTTCAAAATATAGTCAATCAACAACAATTATATATAGGTCAAACCCCTCTTACTCCTCAGACTAAAGATGATCTTTTTCACAGACAACAAATAATTTATTTCTTTCAAAAACAAATAAAAAACAATTTAATTCATCGAAAGGAATTATGTCAAGCAATTAGTATTTTAATTGACTAATCAGTTTCATTTTCTTTTCAGTTATGGGTTATTTTCAAACAAAGCAAGCTTTAAAAAGGATTATTCAAGATCTTTATGAAAGTGAAGATAGACTTAACGATCGACTAATTACTTTCCATGCTCATAATAAGAAAGCACACATCAACAACGACTCAGAGTAAATGTATCATTATGCAAAAATGATTCAGCATGCCAAGGATCTCAAAGAAATTACAAAAGATTTATTTCAACTAGCTATTAAACATATCAATAGGCTCATAGATTAAATCACCTCTTGTACTCTTTTCTATTATAACTAAATAAAGTTATAATATTATGTATTTTGATACTCTTCGAATATTGAAAAATTTAATTACTAATACTGAGAATCTTTTACAAGAATATAAAAATCAGATAGATCAGTTAACTAGCCAAATTGAACTTCTATCTAATGTACCTTGTATACTTTATCTACCTAATTTTTGAGAATTAAATCAAATGTTAGCAGTCAGCCAAGAAATTTATTATAGTTTACAACTTGATCTACAACGATATAAAGATCAAATTCAGTATTACATATCATAATTATGCATTCATTATTTTGTTTGTTATTTTTATTTTTCTGTTCTCTATTATTTATGCAAGTTTTCATTAAATTTATTGAAATCTGTTTCTTCATCTTAGATTCAGAATTATTAATTAATTGTTTAATTATTATTTATCATTGTGGACTTACTTCTGAATTAAGTGAATATTTATATATACATTGTTTAATCTTTCAAGAACTATTTCTTGAATGGTTTACAATGAATTATGAAAAATATGATATTAATTATAAATTATATCAATGAATAATTGTTCTAT
>JANZXR010000009.1:12619677-12645462 GCA_027575705.1 Erythroxylum echinodendron
AATTTATTTTTAAGTTTAATTTAATGTATAATTATTATTAGTAATAAAAATATTTATTTTATTTTAAAATTTAAAATAAAAAATCACAATAAAAGTTTAACTAATAATTAATTGTAAAAACTTTGAAAAAAAGAGGGGGAAGAGGGGGTGAGAGAGGAGGGAGATTTTTTTTAAAAAAATTTGAAAATTTTGCAGAAAAGTCCCTAAACTTTTAAAAATTTTCGGTACCTGCCGGTACCGATCGGTATTGGCCGGTACCGACCGGTATTTACACCCGGTACCCAAAGGGTCGGTACTGTTCCGTTTTCCGACCGATACGGTACCATCTGGTACGGAACGGTACCCATAACAGTGAAAACTAGATTGACAATCTAGTCATTTTCACAATATAGTCTAACCATAATAGAATAGAAAAACTAACTCGCGGAAAACTAGATTGACCCAGCAGCCTTACTAGAAATCAAGAACAGCAACTAAATCCTCAATAACATGTAACTCAACATCCATAACTTTTCTTGTGGCTGCTCAGACAAGCAAATGTTTCTAAAATTGTACTACGGCTTAAACTCTGATAGGAACTCGAAACCTGAATCTCTTGCAAAGTACCATCATCAGAAGTGTCAAAAAATTAAATAGCTTTTCCACGTGTTAAAAACTCTCATCCTTCATCTTAAGCTGAACAAACAAATTTCGATCTAGAAAACATTTTAAAAAAAAAAAGGTAAAATGTATAAAATAAATGAAATCATATTCATCCGATACATCAAAAGAGATAAAGTTAAAGAGACGAAAAGCATCTACAACTTATAAAGCAAAACGACTTCGGATAAATGATATGGAAACTCCGACGTTGGCAAGCAACTGAGAATGCTACTTAGGGTAAAAAAGGATGCCTCTTGCGGAAGTTGCTCCAGAATGTTCCCAATTAAGTCAATGCTCGAGTAGTTTTCCTTCTCTTCCACAGGTGATTACGAAAAGGTAGTGATTTCTGTCTAATGTGTATTGTTGTATCTTTTTCCTCGTCGAATATTCTCTGATTTTGTTCCCTATGAATCAGTCTCACTATTTAGGTTTGTCGAATCAGCCTCGCAAGGTAAGAGATTTCTTCCTCTCTATGGTTTTAATTAGCACTGCTTTTCTTTCTGTTACTGATTACTTTTCCACTCTACTTAACTGGTGCTTCCGAATCCTACAACAGTCTTCTTTCACCTCTGTTACTGTTAGGCCTTTTCGTTAGAAATATACTCTTTTTTTTTGTCTTTTAAATACTCTAGCTCAATATTTAGTATTGGATTCTCCATGAATGTGCTAGGTTAGGGCATAAATCTTCTGACTTAGTAGGTAAATAATTTTTTCTCTGATTCCACCGATCAACGATTTAGGCACCTCTTCCTTTGTGCTTGCCTTCTATTGGAATCATCTGTTATTTCTTTCTCGCCAAATCTCCTTAATGGAGTATGCCAAAGAGATAACATATAAATGCTCAATATATTTTGGAGTGTGGGTCAACTTCAGTAGCCATTTAATGGCTTTTGTGAAAGTTGTACTTGCATTAGGAATAAAATTTAGTGGCTTTATCCCTTTCCAAATGAACTATGAGAAGGGGCATTTGAAGAATAAATGCTCCCTTGTTCCTGATTCTCTCTCACATAAGATACATTCTGAGTTGTTGATCATAAAGTGTAGCCTATCTGTAGTGCTTCATCTACTTAGCACTATAAGCCATAAGATGATTGAGTAGCTTGGCATTAAGGACCTGTGCCATACTATAGAAAACCATATTTGACCTGGTTTGTTGCGACTCTGCGATTTCCTGAATTTTACTGTGTTAAAAATGTTAGGAGGCAGATTGAGGCAATGAAAAGTATCCTCCCTTTATAGGTTGTGTAGATAGTTGGGTATTAAGTACTATAACTCAGCTGGGAAGTTCCACTGACCCCTTATTGTTACGGAATTGACCTTTGCATTGAGAGGAACATCATACCATAGTTGTAGAGCCTAAGGGTGTCTGATTAGGGATCCTCGTTCAATCCAATTGTCAAACCACGAATAGGCCTTCTCTCCATTCCCAATCTTGCATGAGATTATAAGTTCCAGTATAGGTCTAAGTTTCAGTAGCTAAGACAAAGACCATGAGAATGAAGACTTAATAGGTATAGAGCAAATACTTGAACCTTTTAGAATATAGTTGTGCATCCATCAGATCTAGAAAGATTTCTTGTTTGTAAGAATATTCTATAGATTTTTAGTCAATGCTTCTTTATTAAAAGAGGCAATTGAAATCAGACCTAGACCCCCTTCTTCTTTCCTTTTGCAAACCTCTATCCATTTGACCTTAGTAAAGTAGCTTTCTGAATTCATGTTTCCCTATAGAAATCTTCGGAATAGCTTCTCAATAGATTTGATAGCTCCTTTAGCTAATGAAATATTTGAGGACCAATATACATGAAGGGAGTTTAGCACTGCTTTGATCAGCTGTAGCCTCCTTCTAAATGACAGTACTCTATTAGACCATATTCCCAGTCTTTTCTGAACCTTATCAAACAATGATTGACATTCTGAATATTGTATTCTTTTTGTGGTAATGGGAAGTCCCAAGTAAGTTAGGGGGCCGATTTTCTGCTCATTCCAATGATTTATGAAATTCTGTTCTCCATTATGTTTGCCTTTGTAGCTAATACATACTAACTCTTAGCAAAATTAATCTCCAAACCTGAAAGATCCCTAAAATCAGACACGGTTGACATAAGTAGCTCAATAGACTTCCCATGCACCTTAGAGAAAAGCAGTAGATCATCCATAAAGTATTAATTGGTCAGCCCTACCTTCTTATATTTAGTATGGAATTTAAAAAGATGGCTTTTCCCCACCTTCTGTTGGAATAGTTGAGTAAGCGTTTCCCTACAAATTATAAAGAGATAAGGAGAAATAGAGTCACCTTGCTTTAAGCCTCTAACACTCCTGAAAGAATTTGTTAGAGCACCATTCATTAATATAGAGTAAGTAGGAGTGGTTATGCATTCCTTAATCTAATTGACAAATACCTTAGGGAACCCCAAAATTCTTAGAGTCCGTAGGATGAAATCCCATTTAACATGATCAAAGGCTTTCCTAAAGTCCACCTTTATAATACAATTCGGTGGGCTATTCTTCCTTTGATATCCTTTCATCAACTCCTATACCATAGCAAAGTTATCACCGATTCTTCTACTTTGGAGGAAGCACTCTGATTATCAGAGATATGAAAATCTAGAACCAATTTCAACCAATTGGCTAAAATTTTGGAGATAATTTTATAAAGAAAATTGGTACATACAATAGGCCTATAGTCATCAAATGTAGAAGAACAAGAGGTTTTACGAATTAGAGAAATATGGGTTTTGTTTATTTCCTTCAGTAGAACCCCATTAGTGAATACTGTTTTTTTCACCATAGGCCCAATATCTTGCCATGTCTTTTGAAAAAAAAACCATTGAACATATCTAGACCTGGGGACTTATTAGGATGCAACTGGAATACCACTTCTTCTATTTCTTTATCTTCCATTGGTTTGATAAGGTTTACAGCTTGTTCCTGGGAAAGTTTGCTATGTATAAATGGCTCGAGAGTGATAGAATGTGCAAGGTTTCGAGAGCATCCATAAAAATTCCTGAAGTATGATTTTGCTTCCCTAATGAGTTCCTCTTGAGTAGAAATTTCCCTTCCATTTTGTAGCTTAAGAGAACAGATTCTGTTAGTATTCTTTTTGGATAATACTAAGTTGAAAAAGAATCTTGAGCATCTTTCAACATCTTTTAGCCAATTAACTTTGGCTCTTTGCTCTATTAGGATGTCATAATCCTTAGCTTTAGAAAGAAAGGACATCGGTAAGCACTTTTCAGTCTGTAGTAGGCTGGAGTTGGTAGGATCCATCAAGTTTCTATAAAACCTTCTTCAGTTCCTCTCTAGCTAAGGTAACTGCTTTCTATGTAGAACAAGGTCTTCTACTCATTAGTGTTTTCATTTCCCTTTTGATAGATTTAAGCTTCTATACACAAATAAATTGGTGAGTGCTTGTAATCATAGCATTCAATCCCTTATGCAGAGCCTCGATAAACCCCTCATCATTAATTAATAGGTTATTAAACCTAAAACGCCCTCTTTGATTCTAATTTTAAGTCAAAATTTCAATATGCATAGGCGTATGATCAAAGAATAAGGGGTCTAGGAAGGAAGTTACACTATTCAGAAAGTGTGTGATCCATTCTTTGTTCACTATAGACCGATCCAGCTTTTTCCTCAAGGCCCATCCTCCTGTCTGCTTATTATTCTATGTATAGAAGTGCCCCTGTGCCTTTAGATCAAAAATATCAAGTTGATCCACACATTTATTAAAATCAATAGAGAAATATCTCAGACTATAATTACCTTCAGCCTCTGTTCTATATAAAGTAGAGTTACAGTCTCCACTTAGTAGCCACGGCCCATCGACCCTTTGATGAAATTGCACTAAGCTATCCCAAAGTTGTTTCCTCTGAAATGCATGATTGGAACCATAAATAAAGTAGGCAAATATGTCAACATTTACTTGAATCAATTTGCATTTAAGGTGTATTACTTGCATCTCCGTAGCCAACATTTGAACATCCACCATATTAGGATCATACCCAACAATAATTCTCCCATACCGATGGGTATTAAGATTGGAAATGAAATTTCATTTTGATCTAAGTTTATTTAGTAATTTGAGGTTTTCATATCTAATTTTATTCTCCAAAAGAGCAAAAATACATGGCTTGGTGCTGTAGACAAAATCCCTTAGAGTTGAAAGCTTTTTAGGACAATTGATTCCCCTCACATTCTATGTTAATATCTTCATAAATTAAGGAAAGTTATTTTTAAAGCTCTTTCTCTTGCTCTTGCTAGTTTTCTTCTTAACTACTACAAAAAATTCGCCAATTATGGGGTCCTCCTCCATATTCTCCATAGCAGTACCCAATACTTCCTTTTGTTCCCCTTTAGTATTATTCTCAAGAGTTCCTGGTTGAGTTTTAGCCAGTTGTTCCTCATTCATACCCTCTATACTGGCCTCTTTCCCTTTACTAATTTCTATAGAAGGTACTCCTTTCCCTTCTTCACATTCACTCTCTAATTTCCCATCGGTTTCACATTCCCTCTCTAATGTCCCACCTACCATTGCATTTTCCTCATCACCTTCGAGGATACTTTTCCTTTGACCCTCTTCAGTTATATTTACAGATGTGTTCTCTACATTTTGTCTTATCTCAATGTTTGTGATAATATCACCCATCATCTCCTCATAATCCCCTCTAATAAAAGTCTTCCCTGTTGGAATCTATTTTTTCCCTTGAGCTCCAAGAGACGGTTTCCTCTGATATTGTACTGACGCGTTATCCTTATATAAGGACCCATCAATCCCCAATCTTATAATAGGGATAGCTTCTGATAAGCCATTAGAAAGATCCATATTAATGCATATCTCGACATACCCTAACCCTCTTCTATATGCTATATTTTCATACAAATATAGGGGTGTACCTAGAAAACTTGCAATCATACTTAATCCTTTTGTTGTCCAATATTCAAGAGGGACATTATATAGATTTACCCACATCAGCACTGGTCTCTTATCCTTTCAATACATTTGGAATCTTGGCTGCCATGACTGTAAAAATAATGGGAGGTTTGCAACCTGCCACGGCCCTTCTTCTCCTACTTTTGAAGCTTATGCTTTGGAAGAAAAGATAAACAGGATATATTTATCTTCAACAATAATCGCCTCCACAAATCCTTTTTTCTGCCAAACTGATTTTGCCCATCTTTGAATGATTGGGAAAGTTAGTCGTTTGTCCCAAAAAAACTAATTAGAAAGTTTTCACAGGATTTAACTCCGTCCTGCAATGTTTCTCGGTCTGGAATGACAATTGTCTACCCTTCTTCTATCTTGGGAGGACAGAAATGCAAAGTCAGGTCTACAAAACCTCCCACTACTTTCTTCCAAGTTCTCCTCTCTGTCAAAGGTTTATGTAGTGTTGGAAAGGTTGCAGGAGAACTGGAGATGTGGTTGGGGTGCAGGGGGGGTTGTTTCTAGAGTTAGGGCTATAGTGGTGCCAGGATTAGTTTTCCCAATAACACCTTGGACTGAAGATGGTGAGGGTAAGAGGAGAAATTCCTCCTTATTAGAAGTGGTCTGTTCCATCTGCATTTTAGAAAGCAGTAGAGGTAGAGTCTAAAATAGGAAAAAGAGGTAGGCGGGAAAAGGGTAGGCGAGAGAAATGTTTAAAATGCCCCTGTAACAGAGCTGTGCTGGTGAGATGGTAAGGAGGAGTAAAGGACAATTGTGGATAGAAGGAAGAGTGACAAGAGTGGTATGGCTATCTGGAAGAAGGAAGGGAAGTTAACAGTTATGAAGGAATGAGAAGCAAGGAAGTAGCTAGTTAGAGCGAGAGGTTAGAGAGAGGATAGAGTATATCTCTTTAACCTATAGTATTTGCACCTTCAATCTATCTAGAAAATACTGTTAAGTGATAAGTTTGATTTTACATAAAATTAGAAGACCTGAAATCTTAGCTAAAGTGGAAGTCCACATCACTTTCTAAAAATAAAGGAGAGTTTAAAAAATAGCTTGAAGAGGGCTATAAGTTAAAGAGAAAAATAATCCTACTTAAAGAAAATATAACGATCCCAAGGAAACAAGACGCATGAGCATCTTTGTGCAAACATGATGTAAAAGAGGATAAAGAATAGCGAATGTAAACCTTGAAGTGCATATGGATGCTTGACTTGTAAACTGTAGGCAGAGAACCTGCGAGAGAGAAGAAATCATCAACTTCTGTAGAAACAATAAACCTTAACTTGGGTCGAGACCAAATGGTGGTCGCATTTTGTCTTCTATATGGAGTTTTCAATGTTATGGCGGATGTTAATTTCAAGACTATGTAGCTTTAATTTATTTCAAAGTATAATAGATTCTTTTTTTATTGTTCTTAATACCTATTTGAGATTGGTCATCTTAAAGATGATTTTAATTCATTAATTGAGATACTTTGTCATAAATAATTGATAGATCTATAAAAAATGTAACTTGTGATTAATGAGAGGAATGACCAAAGCCAAGATTAATTATATGTAATAATTTGATCTTTATTTATTAAATTAAAATTTATAATAGAGATTGATGCATTCATACCTTTTTATCTTATAAATGAATAATAAGAATTTCCAATATTGGGAACTTACTAACCGAGGACAGAGATTCAGAAAACTAAATACAAGATTAATAATAGGAATAAATAACTAGTAAATTCATTACTAGCTATTGGGTGTTGATCACATTTGGAGAAGCCACCATTTCATAATATAATTGTCATTAAAGAAATTGTTGAGGTACTTCTGAATATTTTGAACAACATAATTGAATATCAGTATGTCTTAATTTTTTTCTTTAGTTTGGCTTCTAAACATTTTTTGATAATACCTCTTTTACTATTGAAATAGCTCTTCCTATATTGTAAGCTACTAAATTATCTTATTGTTTTATTAAAAATAATTCTTCGACTGTTTTATTTATAAGATAAGGTGATTTTTGTATAAAGATTTGTATATAAATTTCTTGTTCGGGAAGTGTTAATTTATAATAATATTTTTTATTTTCAAAAATATTTTCTTGTAAATAACAAATATCATACATTCTTATAGTTTTCTTTCTTTAACTAAATTTTTAAGAAATCCTTGATTAGATATGTAATTTCATAATCCAAGAAATTTTTTAACTTTAGTGATATTTTTTAATGTCTTTGGAAATTGTTGTAATTTTTCATGAATATTAGTGTAAAACTTCTAAACTTTCCTTTCATTAAATAAAGATTTTCATGTTCGGTGAATCGTATTTTCAGATAAATAATGAACTTTTGTGGGACACAACTTCGAAATAATGAAAAATATCTGAAATAAGTATTAAAGTTTAATGATACTGAAACGAATAAAAAATAAGTCGTATAGGATGAATTTCGGGAGTTTCAAAAGTTTTGAACTAAAGTGCCCTTTTTAGAAAGTAATGGATATTAATAATTTTAAACTCATTCGAAAAATTTTTAAAGCATCCAATCAATAAGTATGAGTTTTTTCATTCATAGAATCTCAATTTTGCACATGCATGTATGTCTATTGTACGCCATTAAATTCCTGAATGCTGCCATATTTAAAATAAACAATGTAATATACTTATGGAGGTATGGAAGCAATCAAGCGTTCCTCATCAATAGTATGATTTATCCTCAAAGGAGATGTTTCTTTATTTTCTTCACAGTCTGTCAAAAGATAATGAAAAATGAGAAACAAGAAATACTAAATAATAAACATCATTGTTGGCAATACTAACGTCTTCTGTTTCATCATTTTTATTGAGAACTTCATATTTTCAGGGAATGAAGTTGGACTTTACCTTGATGCTAGAAATTCAAAGTGTGATATATTAGGAACTTGCATTCCCAAGAATTCCATTGTAAAGAAATTTGTGAGAATGATTTCTATCTTTTCTTATTGAAGGAATAAAAAATATATGCACGATCCAACCCAGTAACTTCCTAATTTAGAGTACCTAAATAGTTACAGAAGATAACCCAAAATCTTCTAAGAATATTACAAATATATATATGTACAGCTAATGATTCCATAATTATCGCAATACTCCCCCTTAAGTTGGAACATGTAGGTCACGAATGCCCAACTTGCAAAGAAGATATTGAAAATGTTGTTTCCCAAGAGCCTTGGTAAGAATATCAACGAGTTGCTCCAGGGTCCACATATGAAAAGTGGCAATATTGTTGGCTTGTATCTGATCATACACATAATGGCAATCAATCTTGATATGTTTAGTACAATCATGGAACAAAAGATTCAGAGCTATGTGAAGAGCTGCCTTACCATCACAAAATAAACGAATGGGGCATGGTGAGGTACACTAAGAGAAGTAAGAAGTGACTTAAATCATGTGAGATGACAAGTAAGAGTGGCCATAGAGTGATACGCAACTTTAGCCGAAGAACGAGATACAGTAGGTTGCTTCTTTATCTTCCATAAGACTGGAGAGGCACTTAACATAATGAAGTAACCAGTAATAATGTTGGCCCCCTAATTTTTTTGAGAAATAAGCATGATTTAAATAAATTATGAGGTCCTTAAGTGATTATTTTGTGGAGTTAATTATTATGTCAATGTTGGTAAGATTTTATGACATAGATTAATTGAATTGAAGTATTAAAGTTGTAAGATTGTATAAGGGCAAATTAGGCATGATACTAAAGGTTATGAGACATATGGCCTTAGGCAAGGGGTAAAATGGACTTTGCACACTCATTAAGGCTATTAAAAGAAGAAGAAGTTATTGTCTTGTATTTTTAAGAAGAGAGAAACGTGAGTGAAGAGAAGAAGAGAAGAAAAAAAGAGAAAAAGAAGGAAAATTAGGGCTTTGGAGATCTTGAAGACTTTGAAGATTTTGAAGCTAAATCAAGGTAATTATAAGCATCATTCTTCTTGATTAGATGAATGAAACATGTTTTGATGTTAGTTAAGAGATGAATATATGTGGGAAGTTGTTGAGAATGGGTAAATGCATATGTTTAGTTTTTAGGGTTAATGATCAAAGATAGATTTAAATGTATTTGTCAATGATATTAGGTTGAAATGAAGTTGGAAATGAAGTAGAAGTGATGGCTTAGTGTTTAGATGGCTTATATGTGAAATGTGGGAAGCAAAAAATTGGAAAATGTAGAAAAAATTGTTCCCAGAGTACGTTTTTGTAAAAGTTCACCGCAGCCAACTTGTTGGCTCGCCGCGGCGAACTTTCCAGCACAGAACATACTTTGGTATTTTAGGCATAAAGTTTTTTTAGTTATCCAAATGGATTAATTTATGATTTGGTGTAAACTAGAGAAATAATACTACAAATTTCATGAAGGAATTGAGTTCAAATTAAGTTTATAACGATTTCAAATTTTGGATGGAAGTTGAGTAAGGAATGCTGTTTTAGTATAAGACCAGCCTGAAAATGCTTTTAGCATAACTTTTAGAGTGCTGAACCAAATTGAATGATTTTGGTGTCATTAGAAACATAAGAAAACGGGGAGCATTTCTATAGAAGGAAGTGTTATCAAATTTGGTCATTTACAAGATCATAATGATCAAGGAAAATTGAGACGAAGGTTTGGATTTTTGGAAGAATTTGAGTATTTAGAATTTATCTTAGTGCATATGCTTTATGAGTTCGCAAATTTGAATTCCTATTGAATGGGGATTGTTTTCATTATTAAAGGAAATCAAGAGAGGCAAGATGAACAAGAGGAAAGACATTCCTAAGAAAGAAATTCAAGGTGGGTACATGTTTATAATAGAGTACTAAGCCATTAAATGTTTTCTATGAATCAAGAAAGTTTAATTATTTTAATTTGCATCTATTGTTTCTTGAATGAATTGAGAAATTTTTATATGTTTGCTACATGAATTATGTTGATGATTTTTGAAAAGATTTTGGAAATGATTCTTTTTGAAAAGATGCAAGTTTATGAAATCTATTTTTTTTTCGGAAGAGGTTTTTGAAATATCTCAAGTGCATGTAAAAATCAAGTTATGAAAACGTGCCTTTTTGAGCAACAAGTTTGCAAGATATGAGATACATGTTATATGGGTTTGTGGTGGTCCCCTAAGTAAGTCAAGTTCACTTTGACAAAAGGCTTCTCCCGCCTGCCTGCTAGTGGCATGGAGCTCCTTCATGGACTCCCATAAGTTCACGGCTACACAAGACCATTAAGTGAGATTGCGATAGTACGTTCTGTTCACGGCTACACAGGACGTAGTACGTTCTGTTTTGGATCCACCCAAACCATTCTAATATGCTTATGTGCTCATGATATGTTTAACATGATGAATGCATACATGATTTGTAATATTATGAATTGTTTGATAAATTGAGAATTTCATGAAATAAGTGTTTTATGATTTTTAAATGCGGAATTACTATGGTTATGAAAATGTTTAATGAAAATGAGTTTAAAAAAAAGGGTTTTTTCTTGTTTCTCGATTATAAACTTATTATCCATGAGCTTTAAGCTCACCCCCTTCTCCTCCCCATGTCCAGGTGTTGAGAAAAAGATGGAGTGAAAGAGAGTCAAGACCTAACTCTGATTATGCATATTTTTGCATTATAAGCTAGATTTTGTAATCATGAGGCTTTAGTTGCATTTCAAGTATTGTTAGTTCAAGTATCTTATGTATTTCGGGATGTTGACACATTGGTGTATTATGGTTTGAAATGTCACTTCATCTTTGTAAAGAACTCTTATCTTTTGATGTAAATGAATTAGGAGTCACGTATGGATGATGTTGAGTAGAAATATGAATTTGTGTAAGGATAAGGTTGAGATGATAAATTTTGATCATGAATTATTGATACATAAGTGAGATGTCACAGGAGAAAGATAGGAATTATGAATAATGAGAACTAGTCGTAAGAAATGAATTATTTAAGAGATTAGAGAGTATGATGAGATAATACTAAATTGTTATGAAATGATAATGCACTAAAGGGAGTGAATTTGGGACAACGTAAATTGAAAGCAAGGAAAGAGTGATGTAGAAACCATTGGAAATTTTAGGTTTAGGGGTTAAGTTTCTAGGGGTTTTGCCGCGGCAAAACCACAAATGTCGCCGCGACGAAAATAGCATTGTAGGTTCATCATGGCGAAAGTTAACTTTCTCGCCGCGGCGTATTTATCCTGAGAGGGGCAGGAGGGAAAATTCTAGACCTTCACCGCGGCGAACCCACCATACCTCCGAAGCATTTTTAGCTTCCACTATACCCAAACTTGAAGTTTCATAATCTCATGGCCTCAGAGCAAGAAGATGAATCGATAATAATTAAGGTGTTCTCTATTGGAAATAGCTCAAGTCTTATGATTTTTTGCAAGAGTTGGACTTCGAAAACAGGGTCCAACAATTGTGGTATCAGATTGCCAAAATTAGGATCTTATATAGGCACATGTGTAGGATTTACATGCATGAGCGATTGTTAAGATTTTTAGTTGATAGAATTAGTGAGAAAATGATGATACTCTTTCATGATATGAGAAAATGAAAGTTGTGGATAAGTGGAAATGACAAATAGTATATGGGTAAATATGACAGATAATGATTTAATGCAATTGTATTAGAGGATGTATTATCGAATATGATACCAACATTGTACTGTGGTGATATATTTTCGAAAGTGATATCGATACGAATGTATTGTTATGGACTGTTTGAGGAATATAAGGATATAAGCATGAACGATGAGACTAGAGTGTGCATGCAAAATGTAATGAAAACATAACCTTGTTATGATCTTAAGAAGAGGAAATTGGAACCGAAGTGGTTGTTCGATTAATGCGACAAGTGTTATGATTCACAGTAAGAGGATATTTATGGACTTGAGATCAGAATTTTATATTATGCATCGATAATTTTGAATTGATTGAGGATATACATGTGGAAGATGAAATGAATGATAATAGGAAAATGAGACAGAAATGAGGAAATAGAGAAAGGGAAATGAAATAGACATAAATGACTTTACATAAGATGAATGAAAGGATATGTAGTATGGGGAAAGTTAAAAGTGTGTATAAGATGGGATTTATGCATGAGTGAGATTAAGAAAAGGATGAAAAATCAAATGAGAAGAGTAGATGCACTCAATATGGTAGTTAACTCATTATGAAATGATATAGCATCCAAAAAGGCGAATTCTAGAAAGCTCGAATACAATTGGTGTTATAATGTTTGATAAAGAGAGAAATGTTGTCTAAGATCAATTGAGATCAAAATATCATTTGTGTGAGATATAAATTGGTGATTTTCAGGAATAAATCTGTGGACAGAATGGTATGACTTTGATGATGCACTGTTAAGCATATGTGATAGTAATTATGTTTATTACTTCATTCAATTTTGGTAAATAGAATATTATGAAATTTTAAGAATGATAGAAATTGGTCTTCTTAAGGTATTAAGAATGGCTGATAAGGCGATGAGGATAACAGTTCATTGATAAACATTGCATGGATAGTATAGAAGATTGTAGCGAGAAATCTTCTTTCAAAGAAGAATTTTATTGAATTAGGTTAAGTAGATCAGACAGTTTACATTAAGGATGATCAATGAAAGAACAAGTCAGAAATGAATATGTAATGATTTGAAAGTGATATTGGAGACTTAAGCAAAAGAGGTAAAATATGCTATTGAAAAAGCATGTGTTTTGTTTAATATAAAGTATCCAACTATAAGAGTGGATTCTTGAACTTGAGGAGATATTGATTGCCAACATGAAGAGTTTATAGGTTCACGTTATGTTCTGAGTAAATATGTTCGGGAGATGCAAATTTGACCTGATGAGGGTGTTACAATCACAAGAAGTTAAGATTGCAAATAAATTAGAGTGTGTGGAGAAACAAGTATGAATGAGCAGACATTAGAATACGTCAATGTGAAATATGAGGAAATCTAAAGAATAGAGAAAATCAATCAAGAAAGGTAAGACAATTGGGAAATTGAAAATAATAAGAGATAATATTACCTCATTGAGGAATCAGTTATTTGAGGAATTACGAGAACTAATCTGGGGCACATAGAGTTTGATAATATTTGTTCGAGTTAACAAATGCCCCGACAATACTATGATATTGAATATTAAAGCGATCCAAGCAAAGTTTGATGATATGTTAAGTGTATTCGAAGAGTTGAAAAGAATAGTCGGAATACTTGAGGAAAAATGAGTAAATCATATGAGTGACGAAAGTAAAGAAAATTTTTAAGGAATTACAACACCGATATTAATTATATCGTCGAGATTTGCAGACTTTGTAGTATACAATGATGTTTGTATAAGAGATCAGGATAAGATCCAACGCTGAAAAATTAAGTGAATTCATATGCATGGAGACAATTGAAACCTTATGGGTTGATTGTTTGATACATGAATTGAAACATGCTGCGATAGTGATTGCTTGCAAGTTGGAGACATTATATGTACAGAAATATTTTGAATGTGTATAAGATATACAGATCATGTAATTTTGAGGAAAATACTGAGTTGAAAGAATTGAATACGAAACTGAGACAATAGATAGAGTTATTCAAAGGACTATGATTGTACAAGGGAGTACTATACTGGTAAAGCTAGTGTTGTAATCAGATGCATCGAATAGATAATTCAATGGCAGTTTATCACAAATTTGGATATTAAAGTTATCAAATCTAATGCAATAAAGAGTATAGAATGGAGTTAAATTTTGGGCAAATTGATCTGCCACTGAAAATTTAAGATCAGTTCACATGAACGAAGCCTAAATTGAGGATCCAGAAATTGTGAATCTTTCTAAGAAATTAAAAATGAATACAAATTTTGAATTCGAATAGGAAAAATGATACCTTGTGATTGAAATAAGAAGTATGAGTAATCGATAAAGGCGATAAAGCAAAGAGATTGTTAGAAAAGTACAAATGGTAACGTAAGTTTTACATCATAGTCCGAATACGCCGGAACATCATTTAGCAGCTAATAATGTAGATTCACATGACTTAATGTTTGAATTACCGATGGTCCTAACTGTCAAAGATATGCTTAAGGCATATAGTTTGGAGTTCATAAGAACATGAGATCAATGTATAGTTCCATTTGACTTTAAGCATCACAATTATTATCATGGTAATTTCATTAGAATACTGTATGAGAAGTTAGATGACAAAAAGAGTCGTCCGCCTCCTTATTAGGAGGAATAGGGCCAAAGATGATCGAAAACTATAATTGATTAGAGATGTTACTGCTAAGTGAAATTGATCTGTATTACGAATTAAGTGATTCAAGAAAGATGAATGAATTTGGTAGATCCATGTTGGATCCTGCTTTTAGGATTTTTATCTTTTTATTTTATTTTAATTATTTTATTAAATTTTTATGCGTGAAAATAGATTAGAATTTATGAATTAGGAATTTTGGAGTCTAATATGGTATATTTTGAATTTTGTATGGTGGTATGAATTAAAGGAAAGAATTAAAATAAAGTGAAGGAGTTAATAGGAATTTCCTAATAAAGAAAGGGTAAATTGGTAAAAACATAAGAAAGTTGTCTTAAATGAATAAGACAAAGAGGAGGAGACGTGAGTTAAGGTGGTGTGAATTAAAAGAAGATGAAGAGAATAAACAGAAGGAGAGTTATGGAAATTCTTTGATAAGGGAGGGTAAAATGGTAAAAACACAAAAAGTTGTAATAAATGAATAAGAAAAAGAAGTAGAGAGTCGTGGGTTATAAGAAAAGAAGAAAAGAAGAGTCGTGAATTCACCTAGAGGGAGAGAAGAGGAAAACGAAGCAAGGAGAAGGAAGAAGAAAATAGCAAGGAAAAGGAAGAAGAAAGAGTTTTAGCTAAATTTTTCTAGCGAGGTAAACCTTACTACTCTTCAGTTTGGATAGAAGAAAGAAGTAGAAAGAAGTAGGTTTATGTGGAGAAAATGTTGAAGGAAGTGGAGAAACTAGGTTTTTGTTATATGATGAAGATGACGAAAGAAAGAAGAAGAATAAGTGGTTTATGTTAGAACTTAGTTTTTCTAGCTAGATAAAAATCAAGAAGAGATTAAGTGTGAGCTTATTCATGGATAGCTAGGTTTAAGGAGAGCTTTATAAGTGTGTGATGAAATGAAATATGTTTGATCTTAGGGAACCTAGAATATAGACGTCAAGAGCGTAGAGAAGAGCAAGCTTGACACTTAGAAATATCAAGCTAAATAGGTGGGTAATATATTTATAGTTTTGTGATGATGAGCTAAATTGATTATGTGCATGTATGATGAATATGTTGTTTTATTCATTGTGAATGTTGGAAAGATATTCTGTGAATGTATATCGTGTTGCATTGTGAAAAATTTATGACTTTGTGTAAATGAAAAAGAAAAGATTTATGAAACATGAAATCATGAATATAATGTGGAATGTATGATCATAGGAAAATCTGTTATGTGGGCAAGAGAGAAATCCGTTTCGTCATTCACGTGCACGATAACCTATAGCCTTCTCCCAGCTGCCCACTTGTGGCCACGAGATCCTGAGAAATTGGACTCATTTCATTTCATGGTGTAAACATCGGTTTCGTCGTTTCATTCCACGGAACTCTCGAGCCATTGTGCTGTGCGTTGCAATTTTGATATGTTGAGATATGATGTATTTTGAATGTTATGCTTGAGGATAACTTTCAGCCAATACGTTGTTTTGTGATGATGTGTTGTATTGTGAATATTCATATATGTTGATTGTAGTGTATAGTTTCATAAATGTTGTGTACAGTTTTATATATGTTAAGATTGGTTCATTATCACCGTCTTTAAATATATTAGCCACTGAGCTTCCAGCCCACCCCAAAATTTTCTACTCCTCAGGTGAAGAATCAGTAGATCCTAAGTGAGCCTTGCAAAATGTCGGCAAATCTCCAAGAATTTCAAACTTTTGTAACTAAGTTAGTATGAATCATTTTTAGATTATCTTAGAAGCATGTCTGCATGAACATTATTGTATGTATTCTGCAAACATGAAACTGTTATGGCATTGTGAAATGAAGTATGAAAAAGTGTATTAACTTAGTTGTCGCAAGGGGATAATTATATGTTTTCCTCTTATGTTATATTGGTTGTGTGCTGAATGTTGGGAGATATTGGGATGGATTTGTTTATGGTAAATTGTGTATCAAAGGAGTTGAGTATGTAATAAAATTAAATGTTGGTTCAGGTCCTTTGAAATTGTGTGAGAATTGTTTGTGATTAGATGAGTGAAAACAAAGAATGGGGCAAAAATATGATCTGATACTTTAAGTGATAAACTGTATTGATCTAGGTAGAGTTAGGCTAAGTGGTATACATGAAATTGTAGATTATTCTTTTAGCTTTCTAACGCTATAAAGAGTGAAATTTTTGGACTTCAGATGCAGAAGTTATGACCCTTATAAAATAGTAGTATGGGTGTTCAATTTTGCAGAATTGGTGTATAATTTTCATTGAATGGTAACCCTTACATAGATGACTAAACTGTATCAACATAGGCTGAATTAGACAAAATTGTCTTCATGAAAGTTGTAGTTCTTGATCTTAGCTTTCCAACGGTATTTGTAATTTTTGAATTTCTGTATTGAAAGATATGTTGATTAGAAATAAGGATGTCTAATTGGGAAAAACCGCAATCGTGAGGTGGTGCGATCGCGACAGTGCAGATTTTCATAATTCGCGATCGTGAGTAAGGCGCGATTGCGACACTGGCGCGACCGGCTCATATTCTCCAAATTCGCGACCATGACCAAGTCGCTACCGCGAGACTCCCTGCTGTCCAAAAGTCTCTGCCTCCCTCTCACACCGCAGTACTTCTTCCCCATTTTCCTAATTAAATTACAATTAATCCTTTTATCACCCAAATCTTTTATTCTTTGTTTATTTTTACTATGGAAAACTTTGTATTAATTAGTTGAGTATTATTTTTACTTTTTCTATGAATTTTATTTAGTTGATATAATTGTTATCTAAATCTTTTATTTGATATTATCCATTAATTATTTTATTAATAGTTAATTATTCTTTATTAAATCATTTTTGTTTTTGAATAATTTAATTATATGTCCGAAATTATTTTATGATCCCACCACAAATTTTTTGTGTCTAGATTTTAATTAAATTAAATTGTTAAAATTTATTTTATTATTATAAATAAGTTTACGATGGTGACACGTAGTCGCCATAAAATCTGTTCAGGGACCAGGGCCAACATCGATGGCTACTCCGGTCACAATAGCCTTTATCTTTCATGCATTCATGTAATGAAATGAACTACATTCACATATTTTAAGACAATCATTAGTGCTCAATTTTCCACATTCACATTCATATATATTTGTCGGATCGATATCTGACATTCAACAATAATGTTGAGAATCACTTATTTTAGTCTAATTCACATACGATGAGCACTTCTATGTTATCACATTTATCAAATTCCTAGGACTATTAATGTCTGGAATTGTATCAATCACATTCACATCTAGTAGTAATTCAATACAGAAATTAAAAACAAAACAAACAATGAAAGTGAGACCATTTAGGTTGACTCACAGTACGCTTCAGATTAGAATTAGCTTCATGATCTGGAAACGAGTAGATGCTAATGTTCTATCCTATATATCAACATTATGCAATACACATATTGCACACACTTTATTAATTGTACAATCACATAAACATTCAATTATACATATATGTATATGTGTAATGTATAATGCATGTTCATATTGACAATCCCGGGTATATTTCCTTTATTCACATCTCATAATCTTTTAATAACATCTTTCAATCATTCTTTAATACCTAATGTACTTTACTCACCCCATTCATCATCAACTAGGTTCACTTAAGATCTCATTCACACTTAATTTCCTCATATGGAAGCACCCTAGCATTAGTTGGTTCAAACTTCACTCAAAAGAAAACTCGTTTTCTCCATAGGTCTGGCCATGATCGTGGTGTCCCTAACAAAAGTCTTTCCTGTTAGGTCACGATCGTGGGGGTGAGGACCACGATCGTACCCTGCAATTTTCCTCCATTCATCCAAATTCAACACATATCATAACACCAATTTCGCACCAAATTTCCCAGAATTCACTACCTCTAATACGACATCATTCCACACTAATTCAAATACCAATTTGATTGCATTAAACTCTCAACTTCTGCTCATTTAACTATTTCAAACTTAATCTCTTCATTCATGAAATCTTAATCTTTTTCCATAATATCTCATTCATAAAGCATGAAACAATTCATTCACTAAGCTATGGCCTTATTTAACACTCTAAACATTTCACATTTAGATGCATTGGCAGTAAACATCCTTTTCCTTATAGTATAGCTTCAAGATCAATCAAAACTTATCACACTTTTAACCAACTTTTCCAACATCACATTATGTTCCTTTTAAGCCCCAATTAAGTCCAAAAGCATCATAGTTATCTACCTCATCATTGATTGGTTCAACCATTGCATAATCAACACATTACCATGAAAAATCACTGCCCACGATCGTGGCAAAAATATCTCTCCCATTTTTCCTACAGTTTTTCATTTTTTTTTAGGACAGATTTTTAGGTTAGTATTGTATGACCATTATGACCTAGAAAATGAGGTATTTAGACAACAATTTCTTCTAAATAAATGTTACTATATGTATTAAGTTTCTAAGGAAATAAAATTCATGCAGTTTGGTTCAGTATTCTGCAAGTTATAAGCAAAATACTACAAACTATTTTCATACCATGACAGCACACAGTTCTCAACTTCAAGCCAATTTTCAAGACTCTTAAGGATAGTTATATTAAACTAGAGACATATAGCTACAATTTTCATGAAGAAATGGAAGTTGAGCTTAGCCCTCTAACCCAAAACCTGATTATAGCTCACCTTTAAAACTGGTAAATGCTAGAGGCTAGAGTCTCTGAACTCATTTTAAAAGGAGAATGGATGGACAATTTTGGAGGATTTGCTATACTACAACCATATTTTCCTTAACTAAGGGATACTACACTATCAGATTCTATTTGCTAGACACTTAACCTGATTGGACTTTTTACAAATGTAATTTTTCATTGCATATTTCAGCATGATACCAATCAAGCCCCTTGGTTTAGTCTTATTTGGCAGCATACCTTAAATGTAACACCTCACTCCTATAGGGCATATTTCCAAACACACTGATTGTATTCGAGAATACACACTATAGGGGTGGTGTACTAGGATAGTCAATCAATCATAACCATTAAAAAATTTTCACACAGCTCACGTATTTTTAGCAAAAAAATCATAATCGTTTTAGCCCATTTTGTTTAAAACATTTCCAATTACAATTGTCATTACAAACTCACATTTTATCAAACATTAAACACATTGTTGGAATTTCAATAATCTTTTGGGCCCATTACAAATACAAAAATGTATTTGATCAAACTATTATTATAAACATAATTCATTTATACAATAAATGAAGCTTACGGAATACAATATTTACTTCTAAATTTACAGAAAATATATGCAGATGCTAACTGAGACTGACATCTATCTCTTACTTAAATGCAGTGGTTAGACTCTAGTTGGTCTAACTGGGTGCTTCCTCTAAGCTAGAAAAATATGTTGCAAATTTTAGGGTGAGTTTTGTGAACTCAGTGAGTAGACCATGCTCGATGGCTCACTCAATCACATAATATATCAATTCATATAATCACGTAATTCACATCATTTCACTAATCAACATATTGAGTCACATACACTTTATATTCACTTAATTCATATTTCACATCAGAAATCATTCAAACTATTTATTTTAATCATTTAAATCATACATATCAAATGCTTATGTAATGCTCATGAGACTCAATTTCAATTATTATTGTTATGACCGAGTGCCCGTAATTGTCCTGTATCCATTGTGGATATCGGGCTCATTAATAACTGTCCCTTACCTATTAGGGATACATGACTCATTCTACATAGTGAGTCCGAGGCTCTTACCACATTCTGAGCTTGAAGCTTTTTCTCAGTGGCTACTCCGGTCATAATAGCCTTTATCTTTCATGCATTCATGTAATGAAATGCACTACATTCATATATTTTAAAGCAATCACTAGTGCTTAATTGTCCACATTCACATTCACATATATTCGTCGGATCGATATTCAACATTCAATAATAGTGTTAAGAATCACTTATTTCAGTCTAATTCACATACGATTAGCACTTCCTATGTTCTCACATTTATCAAATTCCTAGGACTATTAATGTCTGGAGTTGTATCAATCACATTCACATCCAGTAGTAATTCAATACAAAAATTTAAAACAGAACAAACAATGAAAGTGAGACCATCTAAGTCTACTCACAGTACGCTCCAGATTAGAATTAGCTTCCATGATTCGGAAATGAGTAGATACTGACGTTCTATCTTGTATATCAACATTATGCAATACATATATTGCACACGCACATTATTAATTGCACAATCACATAAACATTCAATTATACACACATGTATATAATTGAATACATGCATATATAATGGTGAGCCTAAGATCTCAGCACCACTATTTCCATGGTTGAGTCATTAATCGAGTTCAAAAAGGCTAAGAAACCCAAGTCTTATAAGTGTTAGGGTAAAAAGGGATAAAGTAGGAGAGATAGCAATCAAGCCAAAAGGAGTTTTCATAAATTTGATAAGCTCAAAGGTAAAAGAAATAAGGATGACAAGGGGGAACAAGTTGACTACATGTTTCTTTTATAAACGACCATATAAGGCAAGAGATTGCCATTAAAAAACATAACTCTTTGAGTTAGTAGAAGAAAGGGAGGCACAATAGCAACAATAAGTTCCTTAAAAATCCTTATCGTTATCATAGAGAAGGTTGAAGCTTAATATAAAAAATAAAGGGCATCTATATGACAAAGTAAAGGTTGGAGGCTAAGCAATAAGAGCATTAGGAGATATTGAAGCTTCCAACAACTTCCTCCTAATAGAAGAGGTGGATCAATTAGGCATCAAGTATCACAAAGATCAGGGTTAGATCAAGGCAGTAAATTTAAAGCCAATGGCCACTATTGATATGGCTTGGAATGTAAAGGTATCTCCTGTAGAATGATGTGGCCTAACATATTTCTCTATAGTACCTACAGATGATTATCTCATAGTACGTGATGTGAAATTCATGGTTTGTATCAAGTTTATGTCTGTTCCTTTTGCCAACACCATCTGCATCATAAAAGAAGGTAATACGTGTATAGTACCTTTGTCGAGAGAAGAAAGCCTACTAGCCAAGCAACTATCAGCTATGCAACTATCCAAAGGTGTGAAGAGGAAACAACCCACTTACTTAGTGGAATTAAAGGAAGATGAACATTACTCCTCATCAAAGGAGTTAACTGATAAAATGTTATGCCTCCTGAATTGTTAAAGAATCTCTCATCATAACGTGAGGTAGACCTTGAGATTGAGTTGGTGTAAGGTGCTACCCTTTCCATAATGGCACCTTGTCAAATGGCGCCTCCTAAACTTGAAGAGTTAAAGAGAAAAGAAGTTATTAGATGTAGGTTATATCTAACCATTGAAAAATTCGTATGACACACTAATGCTTTTCCAAAATAAGTACAACGAGTCTTTTTGATTATGTATAAACTATCATACTCTTAATAAGATTACAGTAAAAAAATAAGTATCATATTATATTGATTACCAAATTTTTGATCAACTTAGTAAAGCAAGATGCTTTACTAATCTTGACCTAAAATCAGGGTGCTACCAAGTGAGAATTACAAAGGGACATATGCCATGATTGCTTATGTTACGAGGTACAGTTTCTTTGAATTCATGGTTATACCTTTTGGACTTACTATTGTACCCCCTATATTTTTCACTCTCTTAAATCAAGTATTACAAGTCTTCTTGAATAAATTTATTTTTATGTAATTAGATGACATTGTTGTATATATTGAAACACAAAAAGAGCATATTGTACATTTATGACAAGTTATTCAAGTTTTAAGGGAGAATAAGCTGTATGTAAAGAAGGAGAAGCACATTTTTGCATAACATGAAGTCATGTTCTTGGAAAATATTATTAATGGAGGCAAGTTACGAATAGATAAGTCTAAGGTGCAATCCATATATGATTGGGAACCACTAAAGAAGATATCAAAATTATGTTCCTTCCTTGGCCTCATCAAATATTAACAAAAATTCATCAACGACTATTCCTCCATCACTTCTCCATTTACCGATCTATTGTAAAAGAACAAAGCGTGGAATTGGGATACAGTTACAAGAAGGCATTTGAGGTGTTAAAGTAAAAGGAGATGTAGAACTCATGTTGACCCTTCTTGATTACACTAAGTCATATAAGGTACACACCATTGCTTTAATTTTACACTTAGTGGTGTTTTAATGTAGGATGGCCATCTTATGAGAATCGTAAGCTCAATAAGGTTGAGCATCACTATATGGTCCAAGAGAAGGAAATGACTATAGTGGTGCATTACTTGTAGATTTAGTGACATTATTTTCTGGGGTTAAAGTTTATGGTGAAGACAGATGATATCACCAATAACTACTTCCTCACGTAAAAGAAACTAATGTCAAAACAAATTAGATAGAAGTGTTCCTAGTAGAGTTTTATTTTGTGACGGAATACAAACCCTACAAGGCCAACTTGGTTTCTGGTGCCTTTAATAGAAAAAAGGAGCTTGTTGCTGTCATAAATCCAATTTTTCCTTTAGTAGATAAGATAAAGGAAGGACTTGAACAAGACCCACAAGTCAATAGTTTGTTAGAGTTGGCTAGCCATGGGGTGATGTAACAATTTTGGCTTTATAATGGAATGTTTATTATTAAAGGTGATCATGATTATATGTTTAAGTGGTAAAGGGCTATGGAAAGAAATCATCAAGAAGTTTCATGACTCTGAATGGGGAGGACATCCTATGTTGCATCATACATTGGTACTTGTGGAGCACACATATTATTGGCCATAGACGTGCAATGACATTTAGCTCTATGTGAAGAGGTGTCTAGTGTAACAACAGGACAAATTGAATCAAAGCCAACCAACGAGGTTGTTAGAACCATTACCTATTCCAAATAAGCCATGAGAGAGTATCTACATGGATTTAATTAGATGTTTATCAAAATTCAAAGGATATGGCAACATTATAGTAACCGTAGACCGGTTGAGTAATTATGGAGTGTTCATCCTTGTATCAATGAAATATATAGCCAAGGATGCCTCATGATTATTCTTCAAACATGTAGCAAAGTATTGGGGCACCTAAGATAATTGTGAGCAATAGAGATACTCAATTTAAGGGAAGATTATGGATGGAGCTATTTAAGCTACTAAGGTTCGACTTAACTTTTCTACTAGCTTTCACCCCTAAATGAATGGGAGAATTGAGAGAGTGAATGCACTATTAGTGTTGTACTTGAGTCACTATGTAAATGCCAATCAAAACAATTGGGCAAAGTTGCTTGATATTGCCCAATTTTCTTACAACTTGAGAAAGAATTAACCAATGGGAGCCAGCCTATTTGAGATAGTGAAAAGTTAGCAATCAATGACCCTACACCCCTTTGCTATTATATATAAAGGCCCAAGTCCTCCTGTATTTAAGTTTGCGAAAGGTTGGCATGAGAAGATCGATATGATATAAGCATACTTAGCAAAGGCCACGAAGACGATGAAGAAGTGGGCTGATATAATCAACAATTAGCCTTATAACTTTGCCTTCAAAAAGTAAACATTTATCCTAAAAGTAGGTCTCTAATGTCCCCATCCTCTTCTTATAACATCAACGCAAACATATAACCTTTTTAACCAAAAAAAAAAAGTATGATATGAATTTTATATTACTATAGTGTTTACATAAAACGTAATTTTCATGACATATGACAAAAATGTCTCTTAGTTCCTTATATGTTGTACTGTCAACCCAGTATTATTAAACTTTAACTTATATATATACACCCTTACAACTTGACACATTCATTAACAAAATCTATTACCCTTCCTTTTCCCATTCTCATCTTTATTGCCTTACACATGCTTGAATTAACAAATATATTGAGCTTCTTTGTACACTTCAATCATTTTTGTTAAAATTCTATTATTAAAATGACTCATCAATAACTAATTTTGGTTTGTTAGTTGGAAAATAATTATGATTATTTTGTATGTATTCACTTTGAAATACATTTCATTTTTGTCATATGTAACATTCAATTCTTATGTAACACTAATCTTGATACAATTTCTTTCACTCTCTTTCAACTTAACATTGCATCCTATGTTACACTATAGAGAGACAGAATTTTGCTTTGTATTCACATTATAATGAGAAATAAAAATTGAAAGTAAAAGTTTGATTTTATATAGTCGCTGAAGAAACCAATAACAGAAATTAATGAAACAAACCACCACACATGCGGAGGATGAAAGATTAATCGTCAAGTAGAGCTGACCTCGCATGCGGTGAGCATCGATGTCTACATTTTAAAAAAAGAGAAAAGAAATGCAATCTAAACCTTGTAGCTGCTCCTGCCTTTACGCCCCGTTTGGTTCCTGTCCTCGTTAGAGGGGACAGATCACAAAACAAACAAATCCTGTCATCTGTACATGTTTGGTTGTTGTCGCCCGACGTTTTGTCTTCAATCCCCGGATGACAGAGACAATGATTTTTGTATCTCCGAAAATCGTTGGACAAGGCACATTATGTCTCTGGCTACCAAAAGTTAGGTCACGCGTTGTCGAAAATAGCCCCTTCCTCTCTCGATTGTCGTCTGTTGTCCGGCGCGCTTCGTCTCCCTCAACCGTCGCACCACTCCAAGACTGCATTGTCTTTCTGACTCCGTTCGTTAAATGTTGTTGTTGGTTTTCTCTTCCTGTTCCCTCATCTGGGTCTTTTGTTGTTTGTTCTTATTCTTGTTTCCTAGAAGATGACGGAAAATATGGCTAATCCACTGCATCTCAAGTCTTTGAATCACATCTCTCTTGTGTGTAGATCAGTTGAGGAATCGATTAATTTTTATAAGAACACACTTAGGTTTCTCCCAATTAGGAAACCGTCGTTTGATTTTGACGGGGCGTGGTATTTTCACTAAACCTTGTTAAATGATCTTCATGAGAAAAAATTATGAA
>JANZXR010000009.1:12645562-12658546 GCA_027575705.1 Erythroxylum echinodendron
GGCATTTTTATCATTGAAATGAGTGGCATTTTCTCTTAGTTTTTGCATACGATCATTGGGTTTTATATATATTTTTCATGCTAATTTGTTTAGCTCCCTTGAATATGCATTTATAATGGTTTACGTTTAATTTGTAAATAAAAATGATAATGAATATGACTTTAATTTAAAAAAAGACACAAAGTGTTATTGGGAATGCTCATCTTAGGATTGTTGTTTGTTGCCAGAAAGAATGCCCAAAACGCAAGCCACCAATGAATTAATTTGGGGAGGATTTTAAGCAGGAGCTAGCTTGAGGGTGACCATAAAAACGAAAGCATCAGGTTACATGTGGAGGCGTCAATATCTATTACAAGGAGGCACAAAAATCACGCTGCACAAGCAGACAACCAACGCAGACCACAAGAAAAAAAAACAAACATCACGCTGCAATTGGAGGCTTGAAGCATCAGTGGAGGATCATGCACACAGCTAAGGAGATTTGACACAACGCCGACTCCACAAACGAAAATAACGCTACAATTGGAGGCTTGAAGCACGCATGAGAGGAGCTTGAGGTGTGACATAAGGAGATCACAAATCACGTTACATAGGACAGCTCCAAGAGGACCCATAAAAAGAAGAAAACAAAAATCGCCTTAGAGGAGAGGAGCTACGTGCGTGAGCAACAGGAGCAAATTAAAGAAAAACAAGGAGGGAGCTACATCTCCAAGAGCCCCACCAAACAAAATCAATGCCACCAGCAAGAGAAAAAAAACAAAACCAACTCACCAAGGCAGCCAAAAATCAAAAAAAGCATGCAAAAGAGGAGACCCAGCACTAATGGCTATAGCAGGAAGAGAGTGCGTGACCCACAAAAGAAAAGAAACGAAGGGAGAAGACTCTATATATATAACGAAACACAGAGAAAAGAGGGACCAAGGTTACTCCAGTAGCAAAACTCTGAACCCACCAACTCTTCACTCACGCTATTTTCATTGCTATTACACACAAAAACTTCCCATATGTTGGCAATAACTAAAAAAAGAACGTGGAAGCTAGTTGGAGAAGCAAAAAGAAGGCAGTTAGGTTTTTGAGTATTCACGTTACCCCACCAGAAAATACATCTCTACAGCCACAAAAACACTAGAGCTGGGGAGAAAAAAAATGTGAGCTTGGTGGAGAGAAGAGAAATTCTAGCAGCAGGAGCTATAGGCAAGAGACGTTGTCAACTGTGTTTGAGACGAGACCCACCAACACAGGAGCTACAGTGACGCATTAGGGGAGACGTAGAAATACAAAGAGGGAGATCCAAAAAACCATTCTTTATTTTCTGTTACCTTTTATGTTGATTGTTGACTGTGACTTATGTGGTTTTCATCTTATAATGATTGAGTAGTTTCCTCAAAGCTTCAAGGTTAGGTTGAAGCTTTTAGCTAATTTTATGGATTAAATCTTGGTTGATTTATAAGTATAGATTTTTGGTTTTGATTTCTTTGATTTGAGGTTAATTTTGCTGGTTTTGTGTTTGGCCAACAATTACTTGACGTTAGTTGTTAATTGACGAACCAATAGAAGAAAATTGATAACGGAACTCTAAACAGGGAACTTATAAATTTCAGATTTAGACATAAACTGAATTTATGAGAGAAAACTAGGTTAGCAAAAATCTTAATGGGTTATACTTGATTGCTAGGATACGATAGGAGACTAGGATTATTGCGTAATACTCCTTTGATAATTTGAAAAAGGATCTAAGAAACTCTAGGCTCAACCTTCTATCAACCAAAATTCGCCTCATACATTGATCCAAGTAAAGTCTACAAAAAACGCTAAAAGTGGAACCATCCTTGAAGCTTACCACATTCCATCCGGAGTAACCCCTAGAGATATTCGCATTTAATTTTAGCATTGATTTTGCTATTTTTGATAGTTAATTTTCTTAATTTAATTCCCCAATCCTACAAATCTGTTTAGTCCAATTAATTGAGTGATCCAAGCCTGGTACTTACACAATTACTCCCTGTGGGACGATATTATACTATACTAGACCCGTGAACTTGCGGAATTGCATCACACCACTAAATAAATGATAGGTTTACCTTTGGATAATGGTAATCCATTAATAAAATCCATGCTTATTTCTTGTCAACACCTTTTTGGTGAATGGAGAGGTTAAAACAGTCCAAGGTATGTATAATTACTTGTTTGCACCATTAACAAATTATACATTTCTTCATATAGTTCCTTACATCTCTAGCTAGTTAATTCCAATGGAATAAATTTTGTATGCATTTAATAGTGGTGATGACACTAGAATGGCCCCTTTAAGGAGTGTTATAGGCAACAGTTATTAATTTCTCTCTCAACTGCTTGTCATAGCTTATAATCAATCATCTTTTCCACCTTGACAAATCATCCTTTCAATTAAATATGCCTAATTTTAATTCCTATACTTCCAACTTTCTTATAAGGACCTAGATTGTTGCATCTTTCTTCCTTCTCTTTTTAATCTCCATTAGTGTTACATAGATATGAGTTAATGTCATCGTTAATAATTCTCTTCTTAACAAACTAGATAATGCATCCACAACCTTGTTCTCCCTACCACTCTTATAAATGACTTCTAAATCATACTCCAATAGCTTAGGCAACTAGTTTTGTTATAAGGGTCTAGTAATTCTTTTCTCTAGCAAATATTATAAACTATAATGATTAGTCTATACTTTAAATATTCCCCCGCTCAAGTAATGATGCAAATATTTTATAAATTTAATAATTGATAAGAGCTCTTTTGTTAATGTTGAAACTCCTAAGTGTTTTGGTGTTAAATATTACTTAAGAAAGCAATTGGATGTCCATTCTGCTAGAGTATAGCCCTAATTCAATTCTGTAAGCATCTGGTTCAATAATAAATGGTTGTGAGAAATCAGGGAGAACTAGCACTAGGGCTAAGATCGATGCATTCTTGAGCTATTAAAATGATTCTTGTTATTCCTCCTTCCATCCCCATTTTCACAAAGCTTGTTTCTTTAATAATTCATTCAAAGGATTTGCTAAGATTCCATAGCACTTGATAAACTGCTTTTAGTAGCCTTTTAATCCCAAGAGCCCTCTCATTTCCTTTAAAGTTTGTGATTTTGGACATTATCAACTAATGGCTATTTTGTAAACATTTTTGGAGACTCCTATGGTAGGGATGGAGTGTCTTAAGTGATCATTTTATTTAGCTTCAAACATGCATTTGCTATCCTTAGTGAAAAGTTATTATTTTTGAAGGACTAGTAAAATCTTGTGTAAGCGTTCCAAATGCTGCCCAAATATATTATTGTAAACCAGGAGACCATTAAAGAAAACCAATAGGAATTTTTGAAAGATAAGGGCTGAAAGCTTCATTCATGAGACTATGAAAAATAAAAAGAGCATTAATTATTCTAAAAGGCTTTAATAAAAACACATAATATCCCTTATATGTTATAAATTTTATTTTCTGTACATCCTCCTCCTCCATTTGAATATGATAGTATCTTAATCTCAAGTCCAACTTTGAGTACTAACTGAACCCTTTTATCTCATCAAGTAACTTTTAAATCAAAGGAACATGGAATTTGCTCTTAGTAGTATGCTTATTAAACTCCTTATAATCCACATATAAACTTTAATTATTGTCCTTCTTCTTAACAAGCACTATAGGTGATGCACAAGGGCTCACACTATATCTGATAAACCTTTACTTCATAAGCTCTTATACAACTTTCGCGATATCATTCTTTTGCTCTTCTGAATACCAATAAGTTCATATAATGATGGCATATATTCCTTCCTTAAGTTGAATACTACAATCTTGATTTCTTTCTAGGGCTAAATGATTAGCTTCTCTAAAAACTTCACTGAATTCAACTAATAATCCTTCCAAATACTCCTTTGTATTAAACCGGTCATCTAAGTTTGATCGCTGCATATGAAACTCAATAAGGTATGATAAATGTGGCACATATAGTGTTCTGTTCCTAAAATTTTCTAGTAATTTGTTAAAACCTTTACTTGAAATCACCTTAGTTATTTCCTCCAGATTGCTAGTCAATTTCGCCATCGCCCCCTTCCACATGAACTCCATGGTGTGATCCTTAAAATTAAACATCATATTATTGTGTGTTACCAATCACTAGACCCCTAAAACCATATCACAACCCCCAAGCTTAATGACCAATCCATATGTTATGAATTGGAGCCCTTACTTTTTTAGGTGAACTTCTGACATATCTTGTTACAACTTAATCTTAGCTCCCCTCCTCATTTACAGCTCAATATCTCATTTATTGACCACTGCCTCGTTTAGAAAATTATGGTAGTCCCGCTGTCTATCAAAAGTGTAAAGGTTTCTTCCAATGAATCCTTATAAGCCTCATTTGTTTATACTCTTATTGATCCTTCAGCCCTATCATTGCTTATAAGGATACGTTGGGATTTGACTATTCGTTGTCTTCCTCTCTTTCCTTATTGTTTGATTCCTTCATTTCTTCTTCTTTCTCCACGTACAATTAAAATTTCCTTTTCTTACACTTGTGCTCCAATAAGTATTTTTCATCACACCAAAGGAGTAAACCTCACGCCTTCTTCTTATCAAACTCTCTACTATTAACATCCTTTCTCCTTTATTGTTTCTATTGTAAGTGGCTCTATTAGTGCTTTCTTCCTTGGCTACTAGTAATAGGAAGGAGTTTTGCCTTTGTGTTGAGCTTATTCATAGTTTTTATTGGGCTTACCGTCTTACTTTCTATTGCATTCCCTCCTTTTACTTGAGGTAATGGTTTAGCTCCTCCCTTCCCGAAATATAGGTTATAAATTGAGATTCGCTATTTATTGGATATTGGAACCTTATAAAAAATGCAAGTTCACTCGTTTTCACATTAGCCTCTTGTTTCATGCTTAGCACATAGGCTTATTGAAGCATTTAGGGATCCACCTTAATAATAAGCTTCAATTCTAGTTTTAGGCCCTTTAAAGAAAAGCTTATCAGGCATTGTTCTACCAGCAAAATTTTGTTTAAGTACTTATCAAAATGAGGACAATATATCCTTTTGTCTCAATTCCCCAAACGGATCTTTGAAGATTTCCCCCATCAAATCTTTGTCGGAAGATGGCCACGATAAAACTCATGTTTTTTCCTTTGTTCCTATTCCTTAAGGTAAGTTGGTACCACTCTTATGCTTACCCTTATTAGTGCATGGATGCCATTCCTTTGTTCAATTCATCAGGATTGTGGTCTAGTGCAAAAAATCGTTCACATATGTAAACATAACTTCTCACTCCTCCTGTAGTTTCGCCTTCTCCTACTGTTTTAGTTGCAGCTCCTATATTCTTCTTTCTCATTTTCTATATGAGTTGGTGAAAAATAAATTTTACGTCTTTAATCTCTTTTTTGCTATTTACCAGCTCTATTATGACCTTCCATCAATAATATTTCATTTCTCAACTGAGCTTCCAATAAATTCTTCATTCCTTCTTTTAAGGGCCTCAACTCTACTCCTCTTGTGTCTTTTGTCATATTTTGATGTCGAGGCTCGTTTGCTCTAATACCAATTGTTATGTTCAAAACTAACAAAAATAAGTTTGACAAGATAAAAGTGGTAGAATAGTTGCAATAAGGAAGAAGGGAAGAGTCCACATAAATAATTCAAAAAGAAGAATGATAGAGAAGGTAATATCATTCATTGTTTAATATGGTCATCTTAATGACTAATAAATACATATTTTTTCTACAACGGGACATGTATATGTGTCCCAAATTGTTGCCACTATCCTAACCGAATTGAAGTTTAATACAAGTCTTGTTTAAAAAAGGCAAGGTTATTAAAATAAAATAAATTAAGCCAAAAAGTTGAGCTATTCAAGCTTAATTCAATTTTCAATCATTGCTTGTCTCATGCTCTAACTTTTAGGTCAGTTTAGTTTTCATGTTTACTTTGACCAAGAGCAATAGGGTGCATTCATCCTACGTGTAATTTAACATGTAAATGATTTACTAACAAACACATCATATAAGTAGGAAAAGGAATAGCCTTGCAATTCATAATTCTGATCCAAGCACCAAAGGACCTAAGTTCACAAATCAAATTAAGCTAACATGGTGCAAATTCAACGGGTAAAAACAAGAATATTTCCAGCAGGAAGAACGAACCGCTGATCCTGAAACCCAGGAACGAGAACTCATCCCATGTATTCTTTCTCAGATTAAAAAGAACAAATATGACTAGCCACCATAAACAAAAACATCTTCATATCATTATTCTGGCCCAGTTATGCTGGGCAGTAACTGGTCTCCCTTCTGAAACCTAGGGCACCATGTTTAGAAATTTATTAACGACTCCATGAACTCCACAAAAGTATAAATATGACGTCCGTCAACTGTAACCAAGAGTATATAAACTGTCAGTATGGTTATTGGGAAAATGTAACTTCTTCATGAATAAGAAAAAAAGTGGATACTCGAGGTCCTCCTTGCTTTCCCAAAATCAAGGTTTTCTATCCATGCCGTCGGCTCCAAATAAATTGCAGATCTGAAGCTATAACCATGATGATCTAAGGAACCTTATGGGAAAGAATCTGGGGAGATCTTTTCACTGATTGTTGAACCAAATTGTGGACCACCCTTACGATAAGACACAAGGAACTCAATAGGGTATCCCTGAAGTTTATGTGGGACAATCCCGAGATCATGGAATGTTAAAGCTGGAAGCCAAAGAAAAGACCAAGCAACCAAGAACACAAGTGAGAAAATATTTCAAAATAGAAAATGGGCAAAAAGAAAACAAGTGTCAGATGCCTTGATTTACTGAACTAACCAGTTTCTGACACAACAGTATCTGTGGAGAGTGCATTGATCTCATCCAAATTGAAAATGTTTGGAGTGGGTAATGGAAATGGAACCTTTTTCAGTAATACTTCTCGTGGCATTGCAATTGCCTAGAAACATGAAAACCTTTGAATCTTAACATTTTATTCGGAAGTACACATGAATACAGAAGTATAGCTGTTGACGCAATCAAAACAATGCCATTTTGCTGCAGTGTCTCTTACTAATTGTAACAGGGAATTGACAAATTTTTTATGGGAAGCATTCATTTGTGGTCTGCTACAGGTCAAGAATTTACCTTCGCAATAGGGAATGGAACTTTCACATAGCGCGGCCATTCACGAATTGTATCAAACATAAGCTCTGCCTACAGGTGAATTCAGTTTCCAGCATTATCAGCTAGCATTACAATAAATAACAAAAGCAAATCAAAGAGAAATTACCAGTTCATGAACAGTAAAGATTTCCGGACCACCAAGCTCATAAGTTTTACCCATACTGGTTCCATCATCCTTCAGAGCTGCGATGATTGCAGCAGCTACATCAACTACATATACAGGTTGAATTCTGAGACAAAGACAGAGGTCAATATCAATATATAGTTTACTTCTTGTTACAAGCGATTAAGACAAGAAAAGCTTACTTCATTGATCCATCTCCAATAAGAGGAAGAAATGAATAATTTTTAACAAAATGTGCCCATCGGTTCATAATCCGATCTTCTGTACCAATCATCACAGCAGGTTTCATGATTGTCGCCTAAAGAAGTCACAGAAGCAATAAGAATTTCACCCTTAACTTGACATGGTAAGAAATTAGACATGTTTATAAATTAAACAGAACGGCAATCAATATATTATCAGTTAACACACCTGCTTCAACCAATTGAATTCATATAAACAAAAAACATAAAATTGAATTCACGTAAACAAAAAAACATAAAAGGAAAGATAAGGAGAAATGATGGCCAGTTCTAAGAGCATAACTCTAGGACATAACAAAAGAACCTACAGTGCTACCTCAGGTATTTCTCTCAATACAGCTTCCTCGCCAGCAGCTTTGGTTCTCAACATTCTGGATGAAGATGACGGAGATGCTCCTAGGCAAGAAATTTGAATAAATCTCATGATACCACCGTGTTCTTTGGCAATCTGCACAAATTGAAGAATATGGAAGCTATATGCATTGAACTAGAAAGCAGTATTAGGACAATAAATCAGTCAGCTGAAAAACAGCCTCAACAAAAGTCCAAGACAAAAATCAAACCATATACATATTAGTTAATTCCAATCAGAGTAAGAAATCAGCATCAAGAGGACCCCAAGCCAAAGAATAAATAACAATCTAAAAGCCCTGTCTCTTCAAAATCATATTCTTACAATACAGAAGATCATTAAGCTCTACACTTACTACTTTTATACTATTGAATTGTCAATATCTTGTGGAAACTTTTAAGCCAAAAATGTGACACAGACTTCACTTTCCCCTATAATTTTAATAATTTAACCAGTGCAGACTTTCAAGTTGATAATTCAAAACAAAGTAGAATGTGAACTAGTAGTGGAGTACATTTGTTACTTTATTTACCAACCCAGAATCAATTCAACGAAACAAGAATGTCAAATGAACTAGAAACTGAACAATCACCAACTCGAAGTGGCTTATGACACAAACTGCATAATCAAAAACCAGCTAAGAAAGCTGACGAAAGAGAAACAATTGACGATTGTTAAAGAATGGCACTAAAGTTAGTAAATGACAACTAAAAGCATAACATAAATAAATTTCATAAATAACCCATAAAACAATATAGCAAACACATGGAATTCGATCCTGAAACTGGGGTAGAAGGCTTATTTTGTGTGAAATATTAAATATTAAGTCAATGCATATTTTGGATAATGTAGGGGTGTGTTATGTCCTTCTCCGGACGTATTATAACATTTCATTCAAACTCGACAACCAAATTGCATTTTCCAAATTGTCAATATAATGCTTGTAAATAAAACACATTCAAGAGAAGCACGGAGCCAGCAATTTCAAAACACAAATAACTGTAGGAGCACATGACAAAGCAGAACCTACCGTAGCAAATTGTTCGGCCATTCCATGGTGCACTTCCTCAAAGCTGTAATTTCTTGTTTCATAGTCCCTTCCTGAAGATGGCAAACCTATATTAAGATGAAAATCTCTCGCAAGTAGAAACTTTTGATAGTTAGAGCGAAAAGAGTTACCTATAAGATTGATAACAACATTGGCTTTTGCCATTACAGCCTTGACTGAATTTTCATCCCTCGGGTTGTATTTCATGGGTACAATCTAAAAAGTCAAATGGGAAAGAATATCATTCATATTAAAGAAAGAAAATTGCAAATTGCACAGCCAAAAATTTTATATGCAATTCTACCTGACCCAAATCTCCCATCAACTTAAGGTGGCGAGGAGAGTCCTCAGAACCACGAAATGGAACTAAAACTTGAGATCCCATTTTAGCTGGAAAAGAAACGAGAAAGAACATATGATCCGTTACTACTTAGAAAGGATAATAAGCTTAAGAGACCAGGAAACAAGCTACTGCCAAAATACAAGTTAATAAAATTCAATCTAATATATAAGTTAGCACACAATATACCAAGTTGCTGAACCAGATAGCGACCAAGAAAACCAGTAGCTCCAAATACTGTAGCAACTATGCCACTGCAAACCCAAAAATAAAAGAATACAGTTACAAACATTGCCTAAACAGATGAACTTGCGCTAATCTTTAATTGCTGACCTTAATAAATATATGAGGGAAGTAAAGAAGGTGAGAGAGAGGTGGATACCTAACCGAAGATCTTCCACCGGTACCTTTGCGAACAAGGTGGCCCACACCCCTGGTGTTGGTGAGTGTAGATGCATACCTCCATTGATCAGCTGCTCCATTATCTATTAATTACACACAAAAAGTGAAAAAAGAACCATATTTAAACAGAAGCCTAAAAATGGGGGATGAAGAGTACATTGATCGTAAAGAGGAAAGAATGATCTGAAAGAAGAAGTGGGCTTCAGATATTGGTGCCCTAATCGCCTTGATACAGCTTGCATCGTTCTCCGTTTAGAGAGAGAGAGTGAAATTGTGCTCTCAGGAATCGGTATAGAGAAAGAATGGCGGATTCGGATTTGGGCTGATGTTTGTGTCCTTATCAGTTGGGTTGAAACCGTGGGCTTTCGCTCACTCAAAAGTCAAAACTGATGTTTTTTCTCCTGTAGGGATTAAGGTTGGCATATAGTTCGGATCTCATCTGACCCGACCCGACTCAATTTAAAGTTAACAAACCTGACCCAATTTGAAGCCCGATTGCCTTTACATTATAAAACTAAAACGACATACATAGCATAAAATAACGCCGAATTATACTAATGAAGCTTATGTTTTTTGTATAGTATAAAACGACTTTGTTTTATACTAGTGTAAAACAAGGTCGTTTACCAGGGTTAATAGCATGTTGAAGGAGAGGCTAAATTCTCGGTTTGTTACGATTTTATGTTTCAAACCGTAATGTATGTTAAAAATAAGTGAGAGTGTCGAGTATAAGACACATCGCCAATATTGATGACGGGGTAGGGTCACCCCGCCATTGTGGATGGGGGGGTAGTCCCAAAGTGTCCACCGTGCCGTTTACAATGGCGGTGTGAACCCTAAAATAGTTTTTTAACTATTTTTTATTTTTTTGTAGGGTTTAGTTTAAGGTTTTATTTTTTAGGGTTTAATTTTGCTTTAGATTGTCATTTTTTGTAGCATAAAAAGTTTTTTATTTCCGGCTTTAGTTTTATTTATGGTTTAGAATATCTATGCAAATTAAATTTGAAGTACATGTTTTATTTTTTTATGATTTTCCTGTATTGTAAACTGCGGGGTGGACACTTTAGCATCACCCCGCAATTGTAAACGGCGGGGTGGACACCTTAGCCTCATCCTGCCATTCTGCCATTCACAATGGCGGGGTGGATACACGTTTTCCCACCCTGTCATTAACATTAGCGGGGTGTCTTACACTCAACACTTCTACTTATTTTTAGCATACATCACGGTTTAAAACATAAAACCGTAAAAAACTGAGAATTTAGCCTGAAGCATATGAATTCGTCAGTCACCACTGCATTAAAATTCCTTGCCAGTCAATCACGATTACATGCTACATCTGCATTTATGTTGCATTTCGGTTCTGCGTTGTTCTGTGTTCTATAAGTTAATGAGTTGGGTGTTCTTCTTTGTTAGTTCTTTTGTCGTTTTACACTTTAATGCTTGTTGGAGTTTGGCCCTAGGCAGTCGCCCCTGCCCTTTTTCCTCTTATTATATCCTATTACTTGGTTATATTTGTTTGTTTGTTGATTACTTTTTACTTACAAGTTAGAAAGTTGATACATTAAACATTTGATTGTAATTTATAAGTGGGCAATGTTCCTTTATTGAATTTTCCTTTTTGATGAGCGACTAAAAATTGGAATTTTGGAAACTTTGAGTTTTTCTTCTTTCAAAAGTTGTCAAAAATATAAGAGTTTGCTTGAACAATAATATAAAGATGACGCATCAATTTCTAGGATCAAAATTTTACTATAAAAGTATGAAGAAATTGAGAAAATTGAAGAAAGAAGAATTCTTTGGTTTATTTTTCTTTCCAATTTATTGCTTATTGAGGAATTCATAATCTCAAAGACTAAAATACTAAATGGTGTATGTTGTTTCTTAGTTGAAGAACATATTGTTCTTAACAATAACAAGTTGAATCACTAATGTGATTCAGCTCCAGGGAATTTTCTACTATTTCTGACTCAAGACTAGCTAGTTTTCAAGATTTGCATGCATTATATACAAAAATGGAAGATCCTCTAAACCACTATATATTAAAGAAACATATCAACTTAATGAACTTAACAATATGTTGTATATATACAAAGTGTAGATAGGAGAGTTGCCTTTCTATACAAACAACAAATTCTAAACATGAATAGGTATTGCGTACTTATATTTATAACAAACATATTGGATCTACTCTCAATTAATTTATACGGTGGAACTATAAGCAATCAAAAAATATCACTAGGTCAAAAACTACTAGGAAATAAGAAAGATTTTGCCCATATTTGTAGAGAACTTGAATAAGCACTATACCAGCCCAAGTAGTACATAATCATATATGCTGACCTCCTTTTTATGATCATGAATTTGATTAAAATGGTTGCCATGAAAGGATAAGGCTCAATGTCTAGACATTTGCTAACATTTTTGTCATCCTCCATACCAAAAGTTGTCATTCTTTATATTTTCTCATTTGTTTAGTTTTGTTCTTGTTTAAAAGTGAACAGACATATGTTGACATTATGACATCCTCCATTAGTTTTGTTGTGGTAATGATATTATTTTGTTTACCACATCACTGTTTACAATTAGATATAGAATGGAGATTTTTGTTAGTGTTAGTTATTGTGCATCAACGAGTAGTAGCAGATTTCGATGTAAATATTATCTTTGGCACTGTTATTAAGTTTATACACTAATCCAGTTTTCTTAAGTACTTACATATTTTGATTTGGAAATTTTTAATCCAATGAGTCCATACATTCATATTGGTCATGTCCATTTAATATAATTGGTTTTAAAATATAACTATTATATAAATGGCCCTCTAAACATTCAAACATTTAAAACTTGATTGTTAAATTTTTATTGAATTATACATGTACATGTAAATTTCCATGAATAACTTATATAGTCATATATGTTGATTGTTTCATAGGGATGAGAATATTCCTTCAGTGGAGAGTTCTAATCTAAGATTGGAGAGTATACCAGCAAAGGCTTCTAATTTGGTACTAATTAAAGATAGAAGTGTACTAGGTCCATTGAGAAGTCATGTTTGAAATCACTTTAACAAAACTAGATCAATGGATGGAATAGAGAAGGTTGAATGTAAATATAGTCACAAGTTGTTGGTCAAGAGTTCAAAATGTGGAACCTCTCATTTAAAAAGACATGGATTAGTGTAATAGAAAGAAAATTGTATCAAGAAGTCAAACGTTTTTTACCCTTAATGTGACACCCCACTCCCGCCGAACCCGAACCCGATATCGATCGTGATACCCGGATCCGTGCCCCGCGAGGGTGG
>JANZXR010000009.1:12658646-12672689 GCA_027575705.1 Erythroxylum echinodendron
TAACTTCTCCGATTGACCTCACTTGGGCCTGTTTCTCAGGTCCGACCCGTTCTATGGAAACGGGATGTTACACTTAACCTAATGAGAGGAAAGAATAAAATGATTGCTACAGCTTATGGCAACAACAAATCAAGGTTTTAATAGCTAATATGGTTATTGGTGATGAACATCCACTCTCTATAGTTAATAACAAAAGATTTTGGGATAGTGCTCATCTTACCCTCACCAACCTTCAAGATCTCAACTCAAAATATCTTGAATAAAGGAATTTTAAAGATATAATAGAATTAAAAGAAAGAAATATTTAAAATGTATTAAAGGATGAGTTATTATCACATTGGACATATACATAATCGATAACCAAAATAAAGGTTATATGGCAGTGATGACACAGTATATTTACAACGATTGAACTCAAGGTAAATTATATTCTTTAATATTGTTATCATTTATTTTGTGATTATGTTATGCTTGATATTTGTTTAAATTTATGAATGGTAAGTTCATTTATGTGTCGACACCATATAAAATGAAAGGTCGATGACCGTGTTGGTTAAATATTTAATGGATTGAAATATGGACACCAAACTATCTACCATAACACTCGACAATTGTAACACAATATGTGATTAAAAAGGTGACGAACAAGTTACGAGTTAAGAGCTTGTTAGTTGATAAGCGGTTGTTCCATATACATTGTTTTACTCATAATATGAATTTGAATATGAAGGATAGATTGGATATGATAAATGAAGCAGTATAGTCAACCTAGGATAGGGTAGTATAATGGAGTTTAACACCCTAAGGAGTTAAAAATATTTGAAGAAACTGCATGACGACTATGCATTTGATGGACGAAGAAGTTGGTATTAAATTATCCTACCAAATGAAATTCAACCTTCTAGATGTTAGAGTTAACAATCTAATATGTTGATGTGTTTATCAAGGTGAGAGAAAGAGATTTTTAGTATACTTTTCTTCTACATAATTGCAACGAAAGTTGGCTAAAGAACTTTGTGTGAAGTTCAACATATTTCACACTACTTCAAAATTGTTCTCAGCAACAAAATATCCTACTTTGTACAATTGCTTTAACAATATGTGCAAGATCAAGGAAGCTTTATCTGAATGAATATTTAATTCCAATGAGGTGATATGGGTTATGCAGAGAGACTTGGGATACAAGATGGAGGAGATTTATTTTTATTATGACATGTTGTATGGTGATCGAGCGTAAGAGCATGTTGATGTTATTAAACAGTTCTGGAAATATTTGTTAAAACTAAGATAACAAAAAATCATGATTGTAGTTATTCAGCTCTAACTTCAGGTACAAGTTAGGTTCAACTTCAGCTTCTTCTAAGACCAATGTGAAATCCTCACATGCAAAAATCTTAAAAGAAAAAAGAGCTAGGACTTTTTATAGGATGATAAAGTTAGACAAATAATTGATGGTAGATTGTACGAAAAAAGTTAAAGGTGTGGAGTTCAATGTATTGCTATGGTGGAAGAAACACAGAAGTGTTTTTCCTATCATGCAAGTAATTACATAAGAGGTCATAACAATTCCAGCATCTACTATTGCCTTGGAATTTGCCTTTAGTACTAGCACTACACATAGTACAAGATTTCATCCTAATACTTTAGAATCCTTTATATATGCCTGAAGTTGGTTAGATGATGAAGCTATGGAGGGTAAACTCCATTCTTTATGATATATCAAATTTGTCTATTTTTATGATAATATCTTATCTTATATTGTATTTTATATTAATACAAATACTGACACCGATATGGAGGAAAACATTCATTCAATTCAAAATATTTAGAAAAATATTTAATAGTGAAGATATATTTAATTATTTATTCTCGTGCATTTAATATTTATTTAATGCAATTATTACATTATCAAGTAGAATTTACGTAATAATGTTTCTGCATGCTAAAGAAGTAGTTGGAACTATTGACGATCCTGCTTATAATGATTAGTTATCCCCTTTCCTCTACTATGAGTTTGTTATCTTTAAACTTTATTTCTAGAAATACTTATTTTTCATATGAATGTTTTGGTTTTTCATAATTGAAGATATAATTATTACTTGTGTTTTTTTAATGAAGGTTCTAAACTGTTGTCTTTGCTTATTTACTCCACTTCAATGTTAACTAGTCTTTAGTCTCTAGCCTTCACTTTCCAGCTATAATTGATAATTTCATTTTGACTTTTTGCAAATTGTATCATTAAATTTTTTTTGATAATATTAACACAATAGTACTTCTTTTGTTTTGATAATAAAATAATTTCCATAATGTTACTATTTTATTTGTTAATTAAATAAACTTTGCAATTGTCATTTATAATATTTTGGTTTACTTTCTTTAAAAATAAATTTAGTTTGAACTTATCCATTTCAAAATCTTTTGTGCATTTAATATAAACATTTTTAAAAAAACTCATTTTCATTAAGTCATTATGTTAATTAAATAAATGCTGCATTTCTCATTTATAATATTTTGGTTCATTTTATTTAAAAATACATTTACTTTGAACTTATTCATTTCAAAATTTTATGTACATTTAATATAAACATTTTTTAAAACTCATTTTTATTAAGCAATTGTGTTGATTAAACGAATATTGCATTTCTCACATACAATATTTGGTACATTTTCTTTAAAAATAAATTTACTTTGAACTGATTCATTTTAAAGTTTTATGTACATTTAATATATATATTTTATTAAGTTAATTAAATGAATGTTTAATTTCTCATATATAATATTTTGGTTTACTTTCTTTAAAAATAAATTTAGTTTGAACTTATTCATTTCAAAATTTTATATACATTTAATATAAATATTTTTAAAAACTTGTTTTATTACGCAGTTGTGTTAATTAAATGAATGTTGCACTTCTCATATATAATATTTTGATTCATTTTATTTAAAAATAAATTTAGTTTGAACTTATTCATTTTAAAATTTTATATACATTTAATATATATACAATTTTTAAAAAGCTTATTTTTATTAGGTAATTGTATTAAATTAATGAATGTTGCATTTCTCATTTATAATCTTTTGATTTGATTTTTAGTAAATTTAATTTGAATATACTCATTTCAAAATTTACATTTTTAAACTAAGAAAACATTTATTAAATTAAGAATCAGGCTAGGCTTGAGCCTAATAGAGCCTCGAGCTAGGCTTAGGTATGATATTCATTATTTAGGTTGGACCTAGCCCACTGCCAACCCCAGTAGAAATGCTTTACTTGAAATTCATGATTCATTTACTTACTCGCCATGTAAATAATTAATCTCTTATGCATACACTAAAAAGTAGCCATTACCATGGTAGAACCACAAAGTTATTCTTCTAAGGATCCCAGTGGCCACTACTTGATTGGTAAGTGGTGTTTATCACCTATCATATAAATACTTAATAATATAAATACATATTGGAAATTAAAATTGCAGTTTAAAGGTGTAAAAACAAAAAAATTTATTTTAATCAATGGAATAAAACTTTTATGAGAATTTCTTAATAACTATCTTAGAACGAAAACTAACTTATGGCCAAATATATATTTTTCTTAAATTTACTACTTCTCACAAGTTTTAGTTTCTTATAATTTTTTAGTTTTTTGACTTTTTTCTTTAGCCAACATGAACAAAATTTCTTATTTGTACGATTACAATTGTACTTACATATTATGATCTTCTTATTAGGAATTTATTTCTTTTTATCTTTTATCTTTTTTTAAGACTTGCTGTAACATCTCATTTTCTCATGCTAAGGTTTAGAACCCTAGAATATTGTATATGAGAGACATTATTGAGAGGTTAGAAAGTGCATTTTATGATTATGTATAATATAGCATACACACACACGTAAATATTAATTTTTGCACACATTATAATGCTTATACATGCATTCATTTGACATTTTCTAGGTGTAATTGATTTCAATGTGATTATGATATAAATTGTGGATTATATATCTTGAAAATTGATTTGGTAAGTATAAATGTTGATTTAAAATTTTTGGTAGAAATTTCTGAAATTTTGAGTATTTTAGGACTAGGAAAAATGCCAAGTGGTAGGATCCCCATGATCGTGGCCAGTCCCATAAGTTTCAATCACGATTGTGGGAGGGACACCACGATTGTGGGCAAACATATGGAGTAAAAGGTTGTCTTTTGAGTGATATTTGAACCATCTAATGTTAAGGTACTTCCTTATGATGTATTTTGGCTTGAATGAGATCTTGAATGAAGCTAGATGATGATGAATTAGGTGATTAATGAGTAAGTACAGTAGGTATTAAAGAATGATTGAAAGATGATGTTAAATGATTATGAGATGTGTATTAATGAAGTATACCCAGGATTGTCATTTATTATGCATTGTACTTAACATATATACATATGTGTATGATTAAGTATTTATATGATTGTCCAAAGTCGTAAATGTGTGTAAATGTGTATTGCGTGATATACGAGTGCCAATTAAAGTGACTGCATCCAGGCATTGTCGAGACAGCAGGACAATAGCCATATGGAGCATACAGTGAGTAACCTAGATGGTCTCACATTGATTTATTATTTTGATTAAATTCTGTATTGAATTATTATGTGTTGTGAATATGTTGATTTCAGACATAAAATCTATGAGGTGTTTGATGTAAGAAAACATATTGGAAGTGCTCATTATATGTGAATTGAACAAAAATAAATATACTCAACATTATTGTTGAATGTCGGACCAAGGTTCGATGATAAATGTAAATATGAATGTGAATGATAGAGCATAAATGATTGATTGAATATATATAATGCATTTCATTACATGAATGCATGACAAGATAAAAGTAATTGTGACCATGGTCGCCAGTGAAAAAGATCTTAAAGCACAAAATGTAGTAAGAGCCTCTGGCTCACTATGTATAATGAGCCCGGTATTTCCAACGGATATGGGACAATTATTAATGAGCCCGGTATCCACAATGGATACCGGACTATGAAAAAGGCACCCATTCATAACATCGTAATAATTGAAAGTGAGTCTCATGAGCATTGCATATACATTTGATAGATATGTTTAAATGATTGAAATGTACTGTTTTAATTGTTTTGAATGAGAAATGTGACATAAGTGAATAAAGAGATATATGATGCTATATGAAGAATTAAAGATGTGTGTTATGTGCTTATACATGAAATGTTGTGTTATATGATATGAGTAAGCCATCGATAATGGGTAGCTCACTGAGTTCGCAAAGCTCGCTAAAATTGCAACGTTGACTTTCAGGTACGAGAGTGGGGACTTAGCTTCTAAGACAGCTTAGAAGAAACCTAGTACTGCTTTTGGATAGAAGAAATGGCTCAAAGGTCGGTTAGATGAGACTGAAGGATATAGATAGAATTTTTATATAATTCCCTCATTTATGTAGCATATTTTGTAAACAGAGCTGTAGACTCTGATAAACTTTTGATAATTTATATATATATGGATAATGATTGTAATGCTACAATGTACAATTGGTTTTATAAAATGAAATGAGGAATCGGGTTTTTAGATATAGTGTTATTCATGTTTTAATTTATGATGCCATGAGATAAGTGAAGGTGATTGTTCTAGCTCACTGCTTCCGTCGAGCATGTGCTTAAATGTCAGAAGGACGTAAGGGCACATGTCAAATGGGAGTGGGTTGTTACAAGGTTTGGTATCGAAGTATGGTTTGGCATCCATAGGGACATATAGGAACATTAGACATGAAATATCGTGAGAAATGCAGATAGTAATTAAAGTTATTGTCTATTATATGTCATCCGCCATAAGTGACCAAGTGGGACAATTAGCTGACCTAAGATCAGTAGGAGCTAGTAGAGAGTTTTTTGTATCTCGACCTGAGAGAATGCCTCCGAGAATTCCTAAGAGAAGTGAATAGAGGTAAGATAAATTACGAAAGCAGGGAGCTGTAAACTTTTACGGAAGTATAAACCCTGCAGAGGTCGAAGGATAGCTAGAGAGAACGGAGAGAGTCTTCAATCAGATGGATTGCGAGTCAGACGAGAAGTTCAACTATGCAGTCTCCTTATTACAAGGCCCAACATACCAGTGGTGAAAAACTATTCCAGGCAGTACAACCAGGCCTTGTAACTTGAAGTGTGAAGACTTTCTAAAGGTCTTTAAAGAGAATTACATGCCTAAGATCAACTTGGACAGAAAGATGAAAGAGTTCCTGGATTTGAAGCAGGGTAATCTCTCTGTCGCAAATTATGAGATAAAGTTCAAAAAACTTATGGGGTATGCTACTACCTTGATTCATACTAAGGAAAACAAGTGTAGGAGATTCGAAGATGGGCTAAACATGGAGATTTGAACGAGGTTACCCATTTCTAATTTGGGTAGTTTTACAGAACTACAAGTTGCCTCGATCTCTGAATTGAGCAGTTGTTAAATGATAGTCGGTCAAAATATAGATCAAAGTCTAAAATGAAGAGGCATGTTAAGTCTAAGAGTGGTTCTGGCAGAAGGATTAATAAGCCCCATAACAGATCTTTTCGACCACTAGCTAGATCAAGAAAGTCAAGTTTCACACAGAGGGATAGTTTTATACATTCGGCAGTATAAGAGCTGTAGGATTGGGACAGTTACTGAATTATGAACATTGTGGGAAGAAGCATAGTGGTGAATGCTAGAAGTTGACAGGAGCTTGCCTTTGATGCAGCTCTTTTAATCATCAAATTAGAGACTGTTCTATTATATATGGAGAACAATTTGGAAGAAGAGGAGGAGGAGTAACAGAAACAATTGTCCAGCATAGCCGAGCTAGTGGGTCTGGATAGAGAGGCAGAGGCAAAGGCAGAATGAGTTTTGGGAGTCCTACTGTCAGGACTTAGGTGTGGAGTAACCAACCACAGTCTTAGGCCAAAGTTTATGCAATGACCCAACAGGAGGCTCAAAATTCTCTAGATGTTGTTACAGGTGTGTTGTATATCTTTACTTATAAAGCTTTTGCATCGCTAGATCCTAGATCTATGCATTGTTTTATCGCACCGTATCTAGCATTTAGGCTGTATTATGATAGAAAACTATTGAAACATGGATTAAAGGTGAGTACATCGATAAGTAGTACTACAATAATAAGAGAAGTTTATAAGAGATGTATAATTCGGGTTGATCAAGTAAAATTGGAGGTAGATTTGATTATATTACAGTTAAAGGAGATAGATATTATTCTAGGCATGAATTGGCTCACTACTGATAGGGCTATTATGAACTACTATACTAACGAGGTAATACTAGAATCTCCTAATCAACTGAGAGTAATATTCTGAGGTAATAGTTAAGGAGTGCCAACTAGACTGATCTCATTCATAAGTGTCCTGAGATTGATCAGAAGGGGATGTGAGGCTTATCTGGCTCTTGTAGTTGATACTCATACTGAGCAAAATTTGCAGGACATTCCTATCGTTAGGAAATTCCTGGATATGTTTCCCATCGAATTATCTAGTTTACCTCCAGACAGGGAAACAGAGTTTATGATCAAATTAGTTCCAAGTACTTCTCCTATATCTATTCCTCCATATAGACCTATGGAGCTGAGGAATTGAAGGTTCAGTTGTAGGAGTTATTGAAAAAAGGTTTCATCAGACTCAGTGTATTATAATGGAGATCTCCAGTCTTATTTGTGAAGAAGAAAGATGGAACTCTAAGACTGTGCATTGATTATAGGCACCTGAATCAGGTACAGTGAAGAATAAGTACCTGTTGCCTAAAATTGATGATTTGCTTGATCAGTTACAGGGAGCTTAGATATTCACTAAGTTAGACTTGAGATCTGGGTACTATCAATTAAAGATAGCAAAGGCTAATGTATCGAAAAGTGTGTTCAAGAGCAGGCATGGCATTTTAAGTTCTTATAATGCCGTTTGGGTTGACTAATACCCCAGCTGCATTTATGGAATTGTTGCACAAGGTGTTTCAACCTTACCTAGATCGTTTTGTGATAGTGTTTATCGATGACATTTTGGTGTATTCGAAGAGTAGATAAGAACATGTTGAGGACTTGAGAATAATTTTACAGATCATAAAGAAAAAATAGTTATATGAAAAAATCAATAAATATGAATTTTAGCTGGATCAAGTAGTGTTTCTGAGTCATATAGTAACTGGACAAGGCATACAAGTTGATCCAAAGAAGATAGAGACAGTAATGAAGTAGGAGGTTCTGAAGAATGTGTTTGAGATCTGGAGTTTTCTCCGATTAGAAGGATATTACCGGAGGTTTGTCGACAGGTTCTCGTTAATCTCAACCCCTCTGACCAAACTTTTGAGGAAGAATATGCCTTTTAGATGGGATGATGAATGTCAAAATTTTTTTAAGGAACTTAAACATCGGTTGACTACAACACCGGTATTGACTATTCCATCGAGAATTGGAGGTTATGTACTGTATATTGATGCGACAGAAAAGTTTTGAGGAGTTTAAACATCGATTGACTATAGCACCAACGTTGATTATTCCATCAAGAATTGGAGGCTATGTAGTGTATAATGATGTGTTGCATCAAGGATTGGGATATGTGTTGATGCAGTATGGCAAAGTGATAGCATATGCATCGAGACAATTAAGGTCTCATGAGATTAATTATTTGGTACATGATTTAGAGCTTGTTGCAGTAGTTATTGCTCTAAATATATGGAGACATTATCTATACGGAGAGACTTTCTAGATATATACTAATCATAAGAGCCTGAAGTATCTAATGAGTCAGAAGGAGTTAAATATGAGACAGAGAAGATGGATAGAGCTATTAAAAGATTATGACTGTATGACTGAGTATCATCTAGGAAAAGATAATATGGTAGCTGATGCTTTGAGTAAAAAATCAAATAGCAGTGTAGCTCAGATTCAGATATCGAGGTTAACAAGTCTAGTTCGATTGAGAGCCTTGAATGTTGAATTGAATTTAGAGCAGAATGAGACATTGATAGCCACACTGAGACTAAGACTAATGTTGCATGATAGAATAAAAAAGGTTCAGAGTAAAGATCCTAAAATGGTGAAGCTTATTAAGAAGTTGAAAATGAATCCAGATTCTGAGTTTAAATTGAGAGATGAGATACTATGGTTAAAGCAGAGGTTGTGTGTGCCTGACATTGATAATATGAGGAAAGAAATTCTAGAGAAAGCTCATGTAGTAGCCTATGTTATACATCCTGGTACCACAAGATGTATAGCATGATGAAGCAGCATTTCTGGTGGCTAGGAATGAAGAAGCAAGTAGCGGAATATATTGCTAAGTGTTTAACTTGCTAACAGATTAAGGCTGAGCATTAAGCTCTGGTTGGAAAGCTACATTTGTTACCTATTCTGGAGTGAAAATGGGAGCGAATTATAACGAATTTCATTATAAGATTGCCAAAAACTTCGAGGCAATTTGATGCAATATGGGTTGTAGTGGACCAATTGACAAAGTTAGCCCATTTCTTACTAATGAGAGAGAATAACTCACTAGATCAGTTAGCTCGAAGATATGTGAATGAGGTAGTTAGACTATATAGGGTTCCAGCGTCCATTGTATCGGACAGAGATCCCAAATTTACTTCAAAATTATGGAAGAGTTTATAATCAACTATAGGTACAAAGTTGAACTTCAATACTGCATTTCATCCTTAAACAGATGGATATAGTGAGAGGAAAATTAAAATTGGTGAGGATATGCTCAGAGCATGTGTATTGGAGTTTCAAGGAGCATGGGATCAGTATATAGCCTTGATTGAATTTGTTTACAACAATCATTATGACAGTAGTATCAGAATGGCATCGTAGGAGGCATTTTATGGCAAAAAGTGTCGTTCTCCTCTATATTAGGATGAAGAGGGTTTGAGAACGATAAAAGGCCCAAAACTGATACAAGATACTGTGGATAAGGTAAAACTGATCCGTAGTCAAATTAAAGTAGCTCAAGATAAATAAAAGATTTATGTAGATCAGTACCGAAGAGATATGGAATACAGAGTAGAAGACAGTATTTTTGAGAGTGTCGCCTTGGTGAGGAGTGCTAAGGTTTGGTAAAAAGGGTAAGTTGAGCCCTAGATATATTGGTCCTTATGAGATTATTGAGAGGATTGGACCATTGGCTTATAAATTAGACTTACCAGTTGAGATGTCTCAGATACACAATGTGTTCCGTATGGATATGCTCAGGAGATATCAGTCTGATCCGATACATGTGTTACCGGCTTAGGAGTTGAAATAGCTAGTAATCTAAGTTATATTGAGGAGCCAGTCAAGATAGTGGGATATCAATCGAAACAGTTGAGAAATCGAGTCATTCCATTAGTGAAAGTCCTTTAAAAGAATAACTGAAGTGAGGATGCTACATGAGAAACGAAGGAGTACATGAGGAAATAATATCCCTACCTATTCAATGAATTAGGTAAGAATTTCGAGGACAAAATTTCTTAAGGGAGAATTGTAACATCCTATTTTCCCATGCTAAGGGCTAAAATCCTAGAATATTGTACATAAGAGATATTATTGAGAAATTAGAAAGTGTATTTCATGCTCATGCATAATATAACATACACACATATGTGAATATTAAATTTTGCACATATTATAATGCTTGTACATGCATTCATTTGACATTTTTGGGTATAATTGATTTTAATGTGATTATGATATAAATTTTGGATTATATGTCTTGACAATTAATTTGGTGAGTATAAATGTTGATTTAGAATTTTTTGTCGAAATTTTGAGTGTTTTGGGACTAGGAAAAATGTCAAGTGGCAGGATCTCCACGATCGTGACCAGTCCTGTAAGTTTTTGTCACAATTGTGGGAGGGACACCACGAACATGGGCAGACATATAGAGTAAAAAGGTTGTCTTTTGAGTGATGTTTGAACAAGCTAATGTTAAGGTACTTCCTTATGATGTATTTAGGCTTGAATGAGATCTTGAATGAACCTAGATGATGATGAATTAGGTGATTAAAGTGAGTAAAGTGCATTAGGTATTAAAGAATGTTTGAAAGATGATGTCAAATTATTATGAGATATGTATTAATGAAATATACCTGAGATTGTCATTTAGCATGCATTGTACTTAACATATATACATACGTGTATGATTAAGTATTTATGTGATTGTGTAAAGTTGTAATCCTTGTAAATGTGTATTGTATGATATAGAAGTGCCAATTAGAGCGATCGCATTTAGACGTTGTTGGGACGTCAAGAAAACAGCTATCTCGGGCATATAGTGAGTAACCTAGATGGTCTCACATTGATTTATTGTTTTGTTTAAATTCTGTATTGAATTATTATGTGATGTGAATGCGTTGATTCCAGAAAAAAAATGTCAGAGGTATTTGATGTATGAAAAAGATATTGGAAGTGATCGCTGTATGTGAATTGGACAGAAAAAAGTATACTTAACATTATTGTTGAATGCCAGACGAAGGTCCGATGATAAATGTGAATGTGAATGATAGAGCACAAGTGATTGATTGAATGCATATGATACATTTCATTACATGAATGCATGATAAGATAAAGATAGTTGTGACTGAAGTCGCCAATGAAAAAGAGCTTAAAACATAGAATGTGGTAAGAGCCTCTGGCTTACTATATATAATAAGTTTGGTATCCCTAACTGATATTGGACAATTATTAATGAATCCGGTATCCACAATGGATACTGGACAGTGAAAAAACACTCGGTCATAAATGTAATAATTAAAAGTGAATCTTATGAGCATTGCATATACATTTGATATGTATGTTTAAATGATTGAAATGTGCTGTTTGAATTATTTTGAATGAGAAATGTGAAATAAGTGAATAAAGTGATATATGATGCTATATGATGAATTAAGGAAGTTATGTGTGTTATGTGATTATACATGAATTGTTGTGTTATGTGATATAAGTGAGCCATCGATGATGGGTAGCTCACTGAGTTTGCAAAACTCACCAAAATTGCAACATTGACTTTCTGGTACAAGAGTGGGAACTTAGCTTCTAATAAAACTTAGAAGAAACCTAGTAATACTTTTGTATAGAAAAAATGGCTCAAAAGTCAGTCAGTTGAGACTAAAGGATATAGATAGAATTTTTGTATAATTCCTCATTTATGTTGCATATTTTATAAGTAGAGCTGTAGACTCTGATAAACTTTTGATACCGTATATATATGGATAATAATTATAATGCTACATTGTACAATTGGTTTTATAAAATGAAATTAGGAATTGGGTTTTTAGATAAAGTGTTATTCGTGTTTTAATTTATAATGCCATGAGATAAGTGAAGGTATTGTTCCAGCGCATTGCTTCCATCGAACATGTGCTCAAATGTCTTTTTTTTACAAGAAGGACGTATGGGCATATGTGGGAAGGGAGTGGAGTGTTACACTTGCTCTCTCTTTGTATTTAGTTAACTTAATTTATATGAATCATTTTTATTTAAGTTGTCATGTGTTTTTTGCTTGATAAGTGGAACAAAGGAAATTATTGTTAAAGATATAGTTTTTTCTAAGAAACACATATCACCTTGATATTATGTCCATTGTGTGTTTCAAATTTAAACTAATGGAAGAGAAGTGTTCATGTTTTGGTTATTTGGCATCTATAATAAGTTCTTGAATTTAATGATTAACAGTCTTTTGTTATATTTTTCAATGAAAAAATTATTTTACTTGACTAAAAAATGCATAAATTCAACTTTTCACTTTTTTATATCAGTACACTATTACACTTTATTAATTAGTAGTGTATTAAAAGACTTTAATACATTCATGTAGGAAAGTGAAAAGAATATAAGAGTGGTTTATATACTATAAAATAATAATTTAAGATTTTAAGTTGCGATGTAAATATTGTATGTAAACCACTCATCTTAACTAAGAAAACTATAAAATTTAACTTAATGCAATTGGAAGTAAAAGTTTAAAATTTGTTTCTAATGAGTGATAAATTATGTCAGATGATCATTGTTTGCTTATTGACATTGTTATATGAAATGAACTATTCAAGTTTTATGTTTACTTTATAGTTGTTATATTAATTATAAGTCAACTTATAATTTACTTAGTATAATTTAGGTGATGAATTTCTATTAGATTAATTCTCTTATAATGAAATCAAGAATGGAATTTTGAGGGTATTAAAAAGGATAGTGTGGTATTTCTTTTTCCCCTTATTCATTTTTTATTCATTATTATTTCTTTAAGTTTATATGATTTAATAGACAGGAGAATAAGATGCTAATATTCAATTTATCTTTATGGAATGTTATATCCTTCTTTTTAAGAAAATAATTCAATTATTATTCTGCTATGTTTGGCTTTTGAAGTAAGTTGTTAAAGAATCATCTGAGCAAACATCAATACTAACTTTTTGCAGAAGCAGGTGAGGAAGCTAAAGGTGTTAATGATTAAGTTAGCAAGGTTGCTAACACTGTTGATACATTTAGACTTGAAGTTAGCAAGCTATATAATCACGCCTTTCTTATTTAAAATTTTCCTTCTTAGAGTATACTAAACTAATGCTCATGTACTTTACAAGAGCAACAAGCTTTTGACAAGAAATAATTTGAGACCTACATAAAGATATAATTAATGCATCAATCAATAATTTTAGTGAATTTTCATCTTCTACATAGAAAAATAAAATTGTTATTATGAATGTAACTGGTACCCAAGAAAGTACAGATATAGATATTTCTTATATAGTCCTGGATTATGGAATGGTTGTTTGATTATTTTAATGATTGCTAGTTTTAAAGACACTTTTCTTATTCAAATATGATTTGAACAACAACAAATAATGTATTACTGATAATAGGCTGACCTATAGGCTAGCCTTGCCAATTTTTGTAAAATAAAATTTTAAAAAATTAAAAGTGTAAAGCAATGGTTTTTTTATTAGGTCTGGGCACCCAGGCCCAGTGTAACACCCCACTCCCGCCGGACCCGAACCCGATATCGATAATGATATCCAAATCCGTGCCCCGCGAGAGTGGCGT
>JANZXR010000009.1:12672789-12684766 GCA_027575705.1 Erythroxylum echinodendron
GTCCTAATTTCTCTGATTGGTCTTCTCGTATACCCGTTTCCCTGGTCCGACCCGTTATATGGAAACGGGATGTTACACCCAGGCCTATTTGAGAACCAATTCTTCAAAACAAAACAATATCGTTTTGCTTAGAATAGTTGGGTGGGCTAGGCCAGCTTATTGAAAACACATGAATCTAAACACATGGCCCGCCTATTGCCATCTTTATGTATTAGCATAAAATTGATTCGGAACATGAAAATGCTCTCACAAGAATGTACAGGATTTATCTTAGTTAAAGCACAAGTGTTCTTCATAACTAAACAACTTATGAAAAAATATGTATGAAGAGAAAACAAAATTATGAATGACATCAGCATATTCTAAATGTAAAATTAGGGGTTTTCTATTTCATTTTATTATTTATCCAGTTCTTCATACTATTTATTATTATTGAAAATTAGCTGTAATCTCATTTTAATGTTGGATTGTTGTAAAAGGATTAAATTAATTAGAGCTTCCCTATGATGAAAATAATGATTCAACTGCGATAAGACAGGAGAAGAGCATAGTTCCATAAGGGAACTAATTTAAAATAAAATATAAAACTATTAAGAATTGGCATGTGATAAAGCCAATGATTCAACTGCTTTAAGATAAAAAGAAAAGCTCGATTTAACAAAGAAGTCACCTCAAAATAAAAGAGTGAGATCAAAAAGCGACAAATCCATGTTAAAATTTGTTATTGCAATAATTATGAGCTAGTATAACCTTCCATTGAGATTATAAACTTAATTAGTAAATTTGGTAATGACTTAATGGGAACTCATGAACGTTTTATCTTGAATGTTTACACAAACAAGTTGAATTCACTCCATAATTAGAAATTTCTCTCAAAAGGTTTTTTCTAGTAATTTGAAACACCTACAAATACATGAAAAATATGCAACCTGAATACAAATCTACACACACATTGATACCATTTCATGCTTTTAATTTTTGGGATATTATACTTTTTATAAATTTAAATTTAATTTTGCATTTATGAGGTTGTTACCTAACTTCAAATAAATGTTAACTTATGTCTTGAAGATCTTTAAATTGATTCGCAAGTTTAATTTCTAAAATATGTATTTCTTTCCAAGGGAATTAAAGTATGGAACCTACATATAAATTTTTCATTTTTTTATGGTCTATTGTAAGCTAGTTAATTTCAAATTAATAATATGCATTGTACTTATAATATTCATTAATGTTATCTCCCATCCTTTTCAATAAAATATTTATAGTAAAATATTGTAACTAAAAAAATCCAAAGAACCATGAAAATAATAAGTTGAAATATACTAAACCAATAAGAAGTTCAGTGTTACAACTATAATAATGGAAGTACTTAAAGTAATAGAACTTAAATTGTATGATTGGGTAATTGCTTCACTTATAAAGGAAATCACCATTTAGCTAGTTTAAATGCTACCATTTAGCTAGTTTAACTACATACAAAAAGTTACCTATGCCATAATAATATACAAAAATGCCATAATATTATATAAAGAATATCATCACTCTACGAAAAAAATACCACCACTCTTTATAAAAGATACCATTACTCCATAAAAAATGTTAACACTTCGAAAAAAATACATTTAGTCAAATTTGAAATTAATACAACCTTATATTACAAATACCATAATCATATATGAAATATATCACCACACTATACAAAAAGTAACACTACTCCTTACAAAAAATTATAAACAAAAGTAAATTTTTGAAAAAAATTTATAAACAAAAATAATCTACTGATAATTATCTTAATAATTTGATTTGATTTTATCTATCTAGAATGATTTTAATCACCTTCTTGTTGGAAACAACTATAAGATGTGTTCTAAAGCCTCTCTCTTGAGAGTCTGTTAACCTTAACCTAAAACTAAACTAAAACCAATCAATCTATGGAATTAAGGTTTCTTAATTAAATCCTAGGTCGTGTTCTTCACTTTTTCTTTAAAAACTCAACATACAATGGTTTTATATCTCTTATTAATCTTTATTTGACATATTTAATCATCCCAATCAAAGATAAATGAGAAATTTAAGCTTAATTTAAGAAGCATTGTTTAAATAATATATATTTTCTTTTTAGAAAGATATAAGCTAGACAAGAATGTATATGAGGATTTTTTTCTTTATTAAAAAATCAAAACAATAGCTTTTTAGATCTCTTCCTAAAATTTTTGTAGTTATCTTAATTTTGAGAAACATTGTCTAAACTTTCTATAATTTTTTTTCAAAGAGAGAAATAGCCTATGATTCAGTAGTACCTTAGACTTTTTTTTTAATACTTTTTTTAGAAAAATCAAAAGATAAATCTTTCTAATATTTCCAAAGCATCTTGAATCGTATCTTTTCAGAGGTCAAATGAGAAGCTTTTGCCCAATTTAGGAAACTTTGACATAATAATTAATTTTTTAAAAAAGTGACATGACTTGCGACATAGTTGTTTCCCGTGTATCAATCTATGTTTTTAAAAATTTTAAAAATAAAAATTTATAGTTTTCTTAAAATTTTTCATAGAATTTTAAATTATTTCCATTAAAGATACATGAGAAAGTTATGTCTAATTTAAGAAGCATTACTCAAACTATTAAAATCTTTTTCTAAAGAGAAATGTAGCCTAAGACACAAATGTTCTTCACTTTTTCTCAAAAAAATCAAAAGAAAAGTTTTAGAACTCTTCCTAAGTTTTCAATGGAATCTTAAATCATCTTCATAAAATTTTGGATAAGAAAGATATACCCAATCTAAAAATATTATCTAATTTTTTAAAAAATTAAGAGAAAGATATAACTTGGGACATAACTGTGTCCTTCACTTTTTCTAAAGAATTATTTAAAAACTATTCTTAAACTTTTCATAACATCTAAGGTAAAATAATAAAAGTATGCTCAAATTAAGAATTATTATCCAAATTTTTTTAAAAAAATCTTCTCTAAAGAGAGACACTGACTTTTACGCCTCGTTCTTTATTTTTCTCTAAATATTTAAAAGACAATTATTTTTGAGAAAATTTGAATTAAATTAAGCCATAGAAGGCAAAAAATGAGTAAAAATACATGTCAACTTGCAAATGATAAAGGTAATGCCACTATAAGCTTACAAAAGGAATACAAACTATGGTTTTAAAGTAAGAAGTGTTTACCCCGTCCAATTAGAGCTAATGAACTGTAGGTCCTAGTACTTATGCTTGTAAATGGAAATGTGAGTTCTAATAATCTTTGTTTGTTGGTTGAAGATTTGCTTTTTGGATAGGCATTTATTATGGAAAATGCGATTGTTTCTTTCATCCTATCTTTAGGTTAGAAAACCAGACCTTGACATTACTCAAGTCACTTGGGAAATCATTGAATAGACATTTGTGCATTAAAGATTTCTAAATCTCGAGACAAAGTTACATTAGAAGAATAAGTGATATGTGTTTTCTTCATCTTGTTTACGAAGAATGCACCAGTTTGAGACGCTCAATAATTTTGCAATTCTATCAACAATTGGTAGCTTATTTTTCATTGCAAGTCATAGATTAGTGGAAACTCATGGTAGTTAGTGACTAAATCATATAATATTAGTCTAAAGGGAGTTTATAAATTGTTAACAAGCATTTGACTACATGATTAGTTAGTGAGTATGCCATTGGAGGTGTTCTTTCATATAACTTTGTCCTTATCAGTACTAATAGATGCCTGACTAATCTCAACTTTTACTGAAATGGGGATTGGAACTTCTCTGATGAGCTCCTTTTCTGTTAGAGCTTTTACAACTGTAGCCTTTTCTTGAATCAGTGGTATGAGAGTTGAAGCTTCATCCATTATCTCCAGGGGACTTATAGATAGTTAATTATCTTACCAAAAGTTAGTTGTTTTACCATTTCCAATTAAAAGAATAAAATTAGGTCTAAATCTTTCTCTCCTTTTAAATGTAGCTTTCAAAGTGGTAAAAGCAAGATTATCTGCTTTCAAGCCCCATATATTTATGTTTCTTGAGAATTAATTATCAATCCACTTGCACTAGAGGGTTTGCTGGTTAGAAAAAAGTCTCCACAGTCATTTAATTAACAAAATAGTGTCCATAGACCTAAATGATATTATGTTGAGGCCAAGTTGATTTTTAGGAATTCATACAATCCCCCATTTCATCTTTACCCTGCTAGGATTTCCTTTACAATCAGTCTATAGGAATATATTGAAGATTTTATCAATGATTTTAATAATTTTAATAAGCAAGGCAATGTGAGCTACCCGATAAACATTAATGGAATTCAAAATTGAAATAAGAAATTGTGCTCTGCTAGTAGTTAAGAGTTTTTAGAGCTCTATGATGCTAATTTATTGTTGATTTTGTCTATTAAACTGCCATAATCCATTAAGCTTAAACTTGAAGCTGCCATTAGAATACCAAGGTACTTTAATGGTAGTGGTTATTGTTTGAAACTGATAATAGAGACTCTAGTGTTGATTCCAAGTTTGAAGCATTCTTGGAAACAATCAATCCACTATTGGAGTAGTTAACTTGGCAGCTAGACATCCTATTAAACATCTTGAGAGCTTTCATTAGAGCTGTCATAGATGTGGGATTTGCTTAGGAAAGTAATATGAGATCATCTACATAACATATGTTTTTATTTTTTTAACCTTTCCACATTTGGAGCAGGCTTAACAATTTTGGCCCGGGCCTGCCCAACCTAATTTTGGCCAAGGTTGATCGAGCCATGGGCTAAAATAGTTCAACCGACTAGGCCATCTAATGGTCCGACCAGAACAACAAAAATGACGTCGTTTTGTTAATTTTTTGTGAAAAATTAAGGATGAGCTGGGACTGTCAACCTGTGGAGCCACGGGCTGGCTAGTGGATCATTCAATGAGCGAGCTCGACCTGACCTATTGACATCCCTAATTTGGAGTGATATCTGATTCCTTCAATTCTTTCTATAACCTTTTGGAGAAATCTATTGAAAACTTCCATTACTAGACCAAAAATATAAGGTGAGATGGGGTCACTTTGGCGAATTCCTACATGAGTTTGTAGGTTGACCATTAACAAGGATAATATAGCAAGGGAAGGTGATAAATTGAGTGATCCATTGGATGAAAGTCTTTGGGAAATTCATAGTAGATAGAATGTTGATAATAAAGTCCCAATCCACACTATCATAAGCCTTTTTTAAGTTAATCTTAATGCAACAATTCGACCTACTTCTCTTCTTTGAATAAGCTTTACTCAAATCCTGAAGAATCAAAACATTGTCACCAATAATTCTACTAAGGATATAAGCACCTTGAGATGCTTCAATGTGATTTGGAAGGATCTTTTTCAATTTATGAGCTAGTATTTTTTAGATTAGTTTGTAAATAGAATTACAACATAAGATGGGGCAAAATTAAAAGGTAAAAGTTTTATATCTCTGCTTAAACTTTTTATTGCATCTTGAATTATCTCCATCAAAGTCAAATGAGAAAGGTATTCCTAATTTAAGAAATATTGTCCATAATTAACAGACTTATTAGATGTTGAATTAAAACAATTAAAACAAGGTTACAAAATCTATGTTGTTTAATTGTTATTTCCTTCATTGCATTCTTTATCATCACTATATACACATTTCACAATTAAAGTAATCCATTCTCTCTTTTTATCTTCAATATTAGATGTCAATAACTTAAATTAAGTATAAAATGTATGGACATAAGGAAAAAAGAAAAACTCAACGCCTTTAATACCACCCACCTGATAGGGAGAGACTTAAATTAACTAAAATTTGGGAACTTCTAATAATAAAGATTATCATCTAATTTGTAGGTTAATGATATTATAATGGATTTAATGCATATAACTATCAAGAAAACTATGGATGTGTCAGAGCAAATGCAAGAGAAACTATCAAAGAATCAACATAGATATTGTTGCCTACTCTCATTTCTAGTTATAGGGATTTACCCTAATTCACTAAATTTTGAGGTTTTATATTTGTGGGTTTCATATAAGTTGTTAATAAGTTGATATTTTATATAGAGTTGTTGTATTTGTAATATGAACTAATAGTATTTACAACATTCAGTACATGTGTTTCTTGTATTTAAGTGGCAGTATTTTCCATAAATGGTTGTAGTATTCTTTTGTATAAGGTTATGATATTTTCAATATGAACTAGTAGTATTTACATTATTGAATAAAGGTATTTTTTTTAGGAAAGTGGTAGCATTTTTTGTACAAAGTACTGGTATTTTTTAAAGAGATAAGGAATATTTTCCAAAAGATGGTGGCATTTTTATAGGATTATAGTATTTGCAATATAAACTAGTGGTATTTATACTATTAACTAAATGTATTTTTAATATGTATTGGTGATCTTTATATATAAAATGATGTATTTATTATAAAGAGTGGTAGTATTATTTTGTGTAGGGCAGTAATATTTTTATATAGGATTAAGGTATTTGCAACATGAATTGGTAAAATGTATAGTATTGACTGAAGGTAATTTTTATATAATGGTGATATTTTTGTAAAGAATAATGATATATTTTATATTCAGTAGCTGTAGTTTTTGTAAAATAATTATAATATTTACTATATGAATTAGTGGTATTTGTAAAGATTAAAGGAGTTTTTATACATAATGATGGTACTCTTTATAAAGAGTGGTGATATATTTTGCATGAAGTGGTAGTATTTTTATCTAAAGTTGTAGTGTTTGTAATATAAACTAATGGTATTTGCAATCGTAACTAAAGGTATTTTTGTATGCAATGGTGGTAGTTTTTGTGTAGAGTGATGATATTCTATGTAATTACTGCTGATATTTTTTGTAAAGGGTGATAATATTTTTCATATAGGATTGTCGTATTTTTAATATGAATTTTTTATTTTTCTATCGATATTGAGCTACATTAAGGCTCTTCATTATGCCCTTTTCTATATGTAGTAATAATGAATGAGCTCATCAAAAATCTCCAAAAGGATCTGTATCTTGTTTTCTAATGATATTATTTTAGTAAATAAGACAAAAGAGGGTGTCAGTGTCAAGCTAAAACTTTGGAGATTACGTTAGACTTAAAAGACTTGAAATTAAGCAAGACTAGGACTAAGTACATAGAGTGTAACCTTTCAGGCCATAAGGTGGCTTCCAATATGGAGATAAACATTGGTTCAGAAGTCATACCGCAAAAGAGTATTTTAAGTATCTAGGATATATCATTTAAAACAATGGAGAGGTCAATAAAGATATAATTCACTGTATTAGATCAAGCTTTTTTTTTTGGATTCGAGAAAAACCTCACTGGATTACCCCGACCAGTAGATCCCCGATGGAGACTGACCACCAAATTCTCGGCGAAGCCCACCACCAGCAGGTAAAATCCCCAGCTGCCCCAGGCTCTGACAAGAAATGTGCCCTCATGGAATCGAACCTGGGACTTGAACGAAGCCAACTCCCTCTCTCAACCATCAGGCCACACCCCTTGAGGGCGAATTAGATTAAGGTGGCTTATATCGAAAAATGTATCAAGATTTTTATGCGACAAGAGCGTACCACTAAATCTCAAAGGTAAATACTATTCTTAGTGATGGAAATGGGTTGAGTTGGGTCCAGAGTCATTGGTCGGCCTTTAGCCAGAAAGGATGGTAGTTACTCTCCCCAAGTTTAATAATTTTTTGAAAAATAAAAAAACATCATCATTTTTTTACAAAACAACGTCGTTTTATATCTTTCTGTCAGGCCACGAGCTGGGGTTGTTTGGCCCGTGGCCCCAGCCTGTGGCCTGATCAACTCAAGCCGAATTTGAACTGAGCTGGGCTACATTTACCATCCCTATCTATCGTTTAATGATTAGATTCATTATGCTTTATTGGATGAAGTGTTGGCCCATCAAACACGTGCATTGTCATAAATTAATAGTGGCAGAGATGAGGATGATCTGTTGGATAAATAACCTTACTAGAGGAGATAAGGTTACGAATGTAATGGTAAGAGACAAATTAAAGGTATTAATGAAAAACTAAGAGGCAGTAGACTTAATGGTTTAAACATGTTAAGAGGAAACATCATAATGCTCTAGTGAGAAGATGCAAGAAGATTGTATTTAAATACCGTAAGAGGAGAAAACAAAGGCTTAAAAAGAACTGCGGGGAGGTGACCAGGAATGATATGGCTCTGTTGGAACTTACTGAGAACATAATCCTTAATGAAAAACTCTAGCGTACTAGGATAAATGTAAATGATCTCATACAGAAAGGCTCTTTGCTTTCTTATAAATCTTTTAAGCATTTTCCTTCAAGGCTTATATCTGCCTATATATTTTCTTATTTAGCCTACATATTTTCTTATAATAACTTGTTTGATTTATTTATTTACTTGTCTCCTTTCTTATTTGTGTATTTATTTACTTATTTTATCTTTTATTCTCATTTTAATGTTATTATATATTTATTATATTATTTATTTTATTTATTTTTTATATTTTTATTTCTATGTATTTACTATCGTCATCGTCATCATCATCTTTATTTCTATTTTTATTTTATTTTTAAATTATTATTACTTTATTATTTCAAATTTTTCATATGGATCTATCAAACATAGCCTCTCTACTAGTTAGAGGGTAAGGCTATGTACTTTGTACCTTCCCGGATCCCACGATTAATGAAACTTTCACTAGATTGTTGTTGTTGTTATAATATGAACTTATGGTGTTTACAATATTAACTAAAGTTATTTTTTGTACACAGCGATGATATTTTTTATAATATGATAATATTTTTATTATAATATAATGTTATTTTTTGTAAAATGAGGTGGTATTTTTGTATAATAGAATTGAATTTTTTTATAATGTAGTGATATATTTTTTTAATATTTTAAAGACTCACATTTACCACATTGGTAGCTTACATAATACCCACTAATCTAAAACTGTAGGAAATTTATGGATCGATCAATTAAGACATATTTGAATCCATGATAATGTTTATAGAGATTGATTCCCTCTCTACCTTTTCTTCTTTAATTAGTTTCCACATTGGTTTAGAAACCTCTCTTGATGTTTTTCTAAAACATTTGAATACCCACCCAACATATGTGTTGTTGCATTTTGTTTTAAAGGAGAGAGGAAAAAGGTCTTGGACCTATTTAAGGCCAACTCCTTAATACCCAATAACCATTATCTTAGGTCTTTTTCATTGAACTCAAATTTGTAAATGACATGGGCCTCTAAATAATATAACAATCTCCCACTTAGCTCACGTTATGACTTGTGATTCAACAATAAAACTTTAAGTGTACACAAGATATTGAATTGATCAAATCATCTTTAAGTGAATTAAGACGATTGGATCATATAGGTCACAAGTTATACAACATGATTCATTTCATGTATCACATAATCAACTCAACTCGTATAGCTTTAAGTGGGTAATTTTGTAATTTTTATCTCACAGAAATGATTATTGTATACAATATAGTATGGATAATAAGTAAGTGAGCAAAAATATGACTGTAATTGAATTCACAAGTGTCATAACAATTCGAGCAAGACAATTATATGTATGTATACATGTTAGAACGCTATGCTAACAAGGACTTATCTATAATGCATATCTGTTCAATATGGCCAACAAATGTTTTGGGCGGTAAGCCTTTAGTTAACAGATCCGCTATCATTAGGTCGGTACCAATATGATCAATTGGCACTTTATATTTTTGCACTTCTTCTTTCACAGACAAGTGCTTCAAATCCATGTGTTTCACACCCTTTAAATACTTGTCATTCTTAAAGAAGAAAATGGTTATAGAGTTATCACAATAAATTCTTAACGGTTTAGCAATACTGTCGATAATTTCAAGACCTAAGATAAAGTTTCACAACCACAATCCATGAACTGTGGCCTCAAAGTACGCCACAAATTCAGCCTCTATAGTGAAAGTAGCAATGACAGACTGCTTTCTACTTTTCCACGAAATTGCTCCTCCAACTAATATGAACATATAATCGAATGTAGATTTTTGTGAGTCTACACAATTGGCATAGTCTAAATCCGAGTAACATATCACTTCGAGATGGGTTGATTTTCTATATGTGAACATATAGTCCTTTGTGTCTTGTAAATATCTAAGAACTTTCTTTGAATCTTTCCAGTGTTCTACTCCAGGATTGCTTTGATATCAATCTAGCATTTCAACAGTAAAACTGATATCTAGCTGAGTGCATGTTTGAGCATACATTAAGCTCCTAACTACTGACACATAAGTAATAGACCCTATTTCCTTACGTTCTAAATTGTTTTTGGACATTGCATTTGACCAAATTTGTCCTCTTTTTGAATTGGAACTATCCCTACGGAGTACTTTTCTATTTTAAATGTTTCTGATACTTTCTTGATATAACCTTTATGAGACAATTTTAGCAATCCTTGTGATCTATCACACAATAATTCAATTCCTATCGCATAGGATGCCTCACCTATATCTTTTATTTCGAAATTATTAGAGAGAAAATTCTTTACATCATATAACAAAACCATATTATTAGCAGCAAGAAAGATATCGTCAACATATAGGACTAATATAATAAACTTGCTACCACTAACCTTCATATATATACATCGATCAACGGTGTTTTCTATAAAACTATAAGACATAATGGTATCATTAAACTTAAGATACCATTTTTGAAAAGCTTGTTTCAGTCCATATATTGACTTCTTAAATTTATACACTAATCGTTCCTTACCTGTGGTCACAAAACCTTCCAATTGATCCATATAAACTATTTCTTCTAAGTCAAGCGGTCTTTACATTCATTTGGTGAAGCTTTAAATCATAATGAGCCACTAGGGCTATAGCAATTCTTAAAGAGTCCTTTTTTTGAAACTGGAGAGAAGGTCTCTTTATAGTCAATGTCATCCTTTTGATTGCAAACTTTGGCAACAAGTCTGGCTTTATACTTTTCAATGTTGCCTTGTGAGTCACATTTAGTCTTAAGACCCATTTATAACCTACTTACTTTGCACCTTCCAGCAATTTAACTAATTCCTATACATTGTTATCATTCATTGATTTCAACTTGTCTTTCATTTCATAGCATTGAACCACTTTTCTGAATTGCTATATTCGATGACTTGTTTGAATAACCGACAAGGGCACCGTCAATTATTTACTGATGTGGCTAAAATTTTGTTAACGTGCAAATTTTTTTTAAAAAAATTTAATTGTGAGACCTAGGCTAGATTGGTCCCACCTCCAGCCCTAGTTTTAGCGCTGCTTCTCGCCTCCTCTATCGAACCATCTCCCTTCGGTGGCTTCGTTTTCCAAATCAAAGTCTCCCCTTTTCCATGAAAATCACCTTAAGAGAAAAACCCTTTCGCTTCCTCTTTTTTGGGTATTAAATCTCTGCAAACATTTACCTTTTAGGTTGATTATAACTTAAGAAACTTGTGTATACTTCGTTGGTCTGTGTTTGTCTGTTCAAAAGCTTTTTCTGGGCACTGGCTGACAAGAGGAAGATCTTGATCATAGGAGGAATTGGTCATATCGAGAAGTTTGTGGTAGAAGCAAGCATAAAGGAAGGTGAACCTTCCTACCTTTGCTTTAGCTAGAGAAAGCACGACTATTACTATTATAGGTACTAAAAAAAATTTAATAAAAATGACTTTCAGTGAGGACATCTCCAACTCACCTCCAAAATGGAGGAGAAACACCATTTTGGAGGGAAAAAATCACCCTAATCCAACTCCATTTTGGAGAAAAGCTATAGTGTTCCTCCAAATTTGGAGGGGCACTGTAGCACCTTCATTACTGTTCATTTTTTTCGTTTTTTGTCTTTCTTTTTCCTTTTTTTCATTAATTCAATCTTTTGTAATTTTTTCATTCGTTATTTTGTAATTTAAACAATATTTCAATATTTTCATTATATATTTATTTAAATAATTATAACTTTATAATAATTTT
>JANZXR010000009.1:12686031-12705610 GCA_027575705.1 Erythroxylum echinodendron
AAACAATATTTCAATATTTTCATTATATATTTATTTAAATAATTATAACTTTATAATAATTTTAAGGATTAATTTCATATTTATAAACTTTAGAATTATATATTTATAACTTTATAATTATTTACTTGTGAATAAATATTTTTAACCAAAATTTTTAAAAATATCCATTAGTATTATCAAAACACAAATTATAGTTCAATTGAAATTTTATTATTTATTGTTTATTATTTATTAACATAAAAATATAACAATAATATTGTGAATAAAAATATACACTAAAAAGTAAAGTTGGGTTAATTTTATAAAGTAATTTTAATAATCGTTACTGAAAGGTATAAAAGAATATGCTGAGAATATTCCTTTTTGGTGTGAAAAATAGAGTTGTGGATTGAAGTAAAAAATACAATAACATCTCTAAAATAGAAAAAACTTTACTCTATTTTGAAAGAATGGGCTGGAGACGGCCTGACAATTAAAACATGACTACTTAATTGGTTCTTATAAGTAATATGAATGCGTGAGAATGTGACTTTTGCTAAAGCAGATATACAGAGGAATCAGGAATTAGCAACACTGCTTTGTTATATATTTTTTGGTGCTTTCTATGTTATAATATGGCCAAGTCCAATTGTAAGCTATACAAGTGTCTCTGCATGCATGCTTAATCATGTGGGGAAGCAAAGGATCATGAACATTTTAAAGAAAGAACAATAAATAAGAAGATTTGTTTTGCATTGTACAACACTATAAAAAAATTTTTTTCTGCACTTCACCTTTATAGTCAAATTTTAGATACCTTCTACCTGACGGACTACAATGATTTTTTATAATTTGTAATTTAATCGAAATGAAAATGTTGCACCTAAAAGATGAGTCAAATTAAAAGAGACGAGAAGCCTATTGGCCCCACCAGTCTCTAGTGTCCTAGGGCAGCTAATTCAAATTTCATTATTTAAAAATATATTTATTATTTTGTATAACTAGTTATGAAGTCCATATGATTGCTATTACCGAATTTTAATGGAGAATTATATTAAAATACTTTTACTATTATAAATCTTTTTAAATTAATAATACAATATATTTAAAGTAAAAAACCACACACGAGATTTATATATTTCCCTTGTGAAAAAGGGAACATAAGCTTTCTGAGGAAGAGCCAGAGCCACTATCATATCAGGTTACGATCAACATGCCACAATATGCCTGGAGTGAGCCAAACTGTTAAGTGGAGGTAGAAACTCATCACAACTCAAATCTTGTGCTTTCTCAGTAGTTGGTCGATGCAAGTCTGAACTGTTAAGATCATTTACAGTCTGAATCATATGAATGCTACAGCCTAAAGTTTGACAGGAATGCCTGCCACCTGACTGTAACGACCTCCATGCAACATGAGCAGACCGTTAGTCACTAATAAAAGAAAATCACACCCAATCAAACATGAACTTTACTTTTTGAGGTTTTTTTTTTTTCCCCCCTTTTGACTGCGATAGTCATATATTTACAATTAGTGTTTAAATGACAGGAGCTAACATCACAATCCCTATAAAATACCCTGATCATGATCCTTTGTGTTTGTCAGTCTTAGCACGCAATACAGACATGCCATATTGGTATAAGGCAATCTTAATAATTGCTAAAATTCTATATGTTACGGATACCATTTTGTAATCTTATCTCCATATAAGTTCACCGGTAATGGCTCCAAAAGCTTGGTCAATGGAGGATTTCCTAAACTTTAAAATGGTTAGTGTAAGTGGTAACAAGGTCGGTGATCTTTTCTGTGCATCATTAATCCTTCTAACATATGACTGCCAAAGTCTTGATCTGGAGATCGCAGTTCTTTGCAGATGTAATAGACTTGATAACGTATTAAGTTAGACCCTCTCATGCTCAAATCTCGACAGCCGAGAATCAGATAGAACAGTGAACAATTGTGTGTCTACGAGTAGCTGCAAAACAGAGAAAACTGGAATAAGCAGTTAAAACAGGCACTTTAATAGCATCATGAAAGTTGGAATGTACAAACCTTAATAAATGGTCGGTCCCTGCTGGGAAATGAATCAACAAAGCTATCCTTGAGAAGTAAGGAAACCTGAAAAGAAGTTATTCGAATTGAAAAAAACAAAAAGCCTCTTACCATTTCTTACCAAAAGAATAGATCAAATATCTACTAATTGTAGAAGCAATGCAGCAGTACTTACTCTATCGTTTGACTGTACACTAGTTATTGTATGAGACCTCAATTCTGAACAAAGCGATTCCATGTAGCACCTCATAATCATCAAAAACTTTGATGCAGCCTCGGCCTGAATAATTATGCGTACCAGTGTAGACAGGAAATAATAAAGCAACAAGAATTCTAAAAGATGTTAACAATGATAAAAAAAAAGCAGCTGCCATAAGCAGGGCAGTTTTGCATGTGAGTTAAGAGTAAAACCTGTGTTTCGCTGCACCTATACACAGGATGCCTTTTAGCAACTGGACTCTCAAATTGTAGTCTAGCGTGTACTGGTCCAAGTTCACGGACAAGCTCTTTGTACCTTGGCAGTGTTGGCAAGTGAGATGATTTCACCTGGAATTTTAAGAAGTAAGTAAATGTTTCCATAACTAGCTTCCGTTGGGTTTTTTACAGGTCCAATGAACAAATATTAAGGTTTAGGCTGAAAGACATCACAGTGACTTTTGTACTCTAGAATTGAACAACAAGAAGTTCCACATAAATCACTAGTGCTGATACCCACCACCAGCAGATTATTCTCACCATTCAATAGCAATCGTTGTAACTGCTCATCCGATTATACTAGAACAAATTTGATGGTGTGCCATTGCTTTTCGTGACAGAGTGCATTATGGATGTTATGGATAGTCTAAAGGCGTAGCAAGCAATGGCCAACCTACTCTATAGATATGTGAAAAAGTTTTTCCCTAAGAACAAATTACCTGGTCCTTCTGCACATTGATGTGGACAAGATTAAATGTTCTCAACTTCAAGTCAGCAGGTTTATGTTGGATGCCAACCTGGAAGGAAAAGGAAACTACATGAAACCAGTAAGACAATTTTCTAACTGAATCCAACCCACTAGAGTTCCTTGAAATGTATGCTGAAAGTTTCATTTCTTATTAAGTATTGAAATCATAAGAAAGTATGTCTGTTAAGTGTGTCAATTACCTACATCGATCAAGAGAAAAGAAAGTGATTTACATAAAAAGAACGCATTAAAAATTTTTGGGCTGAAGAGAATTCCCGCCTTATATGTTAACCACTTATAAAACCTTAAACCTAACCCATCATTTCCTGACAGTTATAGCTAACTCCTCTGAATACGAAATTTCACATGGTATCAAAGCTATTTCCATTTTCTACTCCGCCTCATCAAGTAGTTCTACCTCTCTTCTCCAGTACTTTCACATATAAGTTTTTCTTTAGTTGACGACTTCTAACTTGGTTATCATCATCTCTCCTGCTTTAATGACTCGCTGTGCTATATGTCCAGTCAAGTTTCCCTCAGCTTTCTTTTTGGCAATTTAATTTCTCCAACAACCCACCCTTTTCCTCGAAATATTGGGATTAAATTGCCCAGCCATTGTAAATTGAGGAAAAACCCTAATCAATAACAAATTGTTCTATCTTCTCCTTTTCTGTTTTACATTATATCAGAGCTGACTAAACCTAAAAAACATTAAAACAAAAAGCAACTGCTTCCATAGATGCTTATGGAAGAATTTGAGAACATGAACTTCAGCGATTTGCCTAGCTAATCGATCCTTATAAAATCTCTGCAGCTAAACTCACCCCTCAGAAAAGATGCAGTGATGGATGATGATCAAGTTTCCAGCTTACTGTTTGGCCACGGTGAGTTGCTCAATCAGGCCATATATAACAGTTTCTACGTTGCTTGGAGCGTGCTCTCATATTTACTGCACTCAGATTCTATTGGATCCATAAGTCATGATCTCATTTTTGTTTTAATTAACCTTGCCTGTAAAGATATCTTATTATCACGAAACTTTCAAAAATCCTTTATTACAATGGCAGGCAAGATTCATAAAGAAAAAAATAGTCTTCACCTGTTTTTAACTTTTAGCCTGACAAAACTATCCAATTCAATCTATACTTTTATTAAGAAATTCTGGCTAAAAGAAATTCCGGCTATCAACTTTAACCCCCAAGTACCAACCTTTGAGCATCAATCCATTACTGTTGACTATTCCACCAAGTTTCATCTTTTGGAACTCCTCACAGTTTAGTAGCTAAATGAGAAAGGATAGCAGGACGCTAGAATCTCCATTCAACAAGCTATTCCATTCTTTTAAAGAGTCAATGACAGTCCCATTGCCCTCTAGCTAGCAGGTAAGCATGTGAACAGTTTCACGGTAGAGAACATGATGTGTGTCATCTCTCTCACCTTAGCTAAGCACCTTAACTCCTTTCTGAAGGCCAGAAGTTGTACAATAATCTAAACACAAAATGCAAGTTTTCCGGCCGCTCAAACAGAAAAATCTGACAAAGTTTAACAGTTCATCCTTTTAATATTATCTGAAATGGTGTACAGACTAATAATACTAACTTCAAGTAGTGCATAAAATCACTGCACTCTTCTGTATATGGTGAAAGGTTCAAATCCATCCCAGTTTTGCCCGCCCAAGATAAAAATTATCTTGGCCAAAACTCATGGCAAACTACCAACTTCAGAAAGTTCAGTTACGTTGAAAATCTACCTTTTACACCATGCTATTAATTCCAAAAGAAATCCTAACGTGTTCCCAGAAATTCAAAGAGTGAAGCATAGAATTTATAGGGGATAAACCGAATTATGCTGGATAGGAAAAGCTAAAGAAAATTAAACACAAGCAAATGGGATTAGAAAATTGACACAAAATTCCCTGAACATGCAAGCAATTCATCTCATCTATAACAAGAAAAATACAGAACTCACGATATAGGGAACTGGAGCATCAAGAAAATCCAGCATTGTTGCGGGGAGGATCTGCCAAATATTGAGAAAATATTTGCTAAGAACCAGCTACTGGAGGTCTGTAATCATCTGTTAATAGCTTAAGCAAAACATGCAATGAAAATTTTCAATCACCAAACCATGTAAAAGAAGAGAAGGAATGTTTCATCTCTACTATGACTACAACAAACAAGGTACTGTTTGATTCTGTATCCTGAAAAGACATTCTGACTATATTCAGAATAGAAATTTATAAAGTCCAACTCACTGCAAACAGTATCCCACATATCCAGAGTATAAAAATAACTAATGAATCACTGATCAACGTATAAAAAGGTTAATATTTAAATTTTTTTTACTAGAAACATAACAAGGTCATGTTATAATTGATACAGCGGTATCAAAGTTCTGAAGTACTGGGATAATTTATCCCTACTGATGCTTAAAACTCTCCTGCATGCAGATCATCACCATAGAAGGTATGCATAAATGAAAGCCAATAACTGATCTTTATAGATTGCTGCTACATTTTAATGATGGTTTGGGAAAATAGCATGCTTGTGTTCACCTTCTGCACCTACATTCTTTGGTTTCTGAGCTTCACCTCTGGGTGTTTCATATCTAAAAGGGCCATGAATACAAATTCTCAAGGTACTTTTGGATGCACTAATTTCCAACATAAAAGCATGAGATACAGAAACATTAAATCTAGAAGACTCTAGTCACATTATATTTTGGCCTTCGTTCATCAGAAATTCAACTTCCATGATACAAACCCTTAGAATAGATTCAAAAAATAACAAAAAAGAGGAATAGGATTTTGGAGAGCTAACATCAAAGTTGTCAAGTCCAGAACTTACAGGAAGAAATAAACTCTGCCATTGAAATGGACGAATCATGGGAAGAACTGAAAGCACGATAGCAGATAGGACACCCTGCAGGAATTTGGAACTACTGTCAGCAATCTTTAGTTAATCATTATGAAGCCAGTTGAGCATCAAGAATTTTCAAAATCTGCAAGTTGAAACCACTATTGCAATTACTAAAATGTTATAAGTTGACATAATTATCTTCGACAACTTATCAACGTACCAGGTTAGGGTACACCACTGCTACCTGTTTTTCTAGTAGTGTGCCAGCAATCAGAGCCAAAACCTGAAAGAAGAATATTTTTCAAACTCAACACACAAACAGATGAATACTGGACGTCTGTCAAGCCCAATTTTGAATAGTTTGAGCCTTAAGGATGCTCATTTGGTCATTTGGAAAAAGTTCAAATCTCCATAAGAATACTGCTAGTCTACATGTCTCCCAACTAGCATTACATTCATCTTAGATATATACAAAACTGGATCCAGCTGCCTAATGACATGGTAGCAGACTCTTCTCAGGAATCCTGAACTATTATTAGAGCATAAACTGCAAAAAATTTACTATATTTTCCCGATAAATAACTTATCCCCTAGAGAAGAAGCCAAATTTAAAGTAGATAGAACTTCACTTGGTTAGGACATACACTTTCAAGTGACAGAACTCGACATACAGTTGCAGTTGTCCATATTGACAGCGCAAGAGCTTCCTCACCAACCGCTAACTTTGCACTGACCTTTTGCCAAGATTAAAATATTCAATTACACATACATATAAGAAAGCATAGTCCAAGAAGGTGAAATAAGCAGCGAATACCTCGGTAGCTTCTAAAGATTGCAGATAATTCTCATCAAAACCAAGGTCAGATACTGGAGGTCGCCTATACACTATGGCTTGTAAATGCTCCAGAGGATGAAAAACTATTTCACTTCCTCGTTTGGGTATAGACAAGGCATGATAACCACAAACTATCTGTAGCAAATCATTTTTGTTTTCCTGTCCCAAACTATAAAACTCAGCAAAAGTAGACTAATGACAGTAAACAAAAAAAGCATTCAAAAACCTACCCTAGCCCAATCCAATATTGAATCATCATCAAAATCCTTATCATAAGTAGAGAAAAATTCATCATCTTCATCTTCTGGTGTCATGCTTCTAACTGGACTGCCAAAGATAAAAATGTATTATTGAAACTGGATCGGCAGCAAGACAGCCTAGCACATTTAACTTCTATAGATGATATCAACCATTAATCAAATGATACTCCAGAAAGAAAACGATGTAGTAACTAGCAAAAATCAAATGAGAGCTAACAAAATGGCTCCAAAATCAGTCATCAAGTTTTCAAATTTGTCAAAGCTCGATGTAGTTACATGGCTAATATATGATAATTGTAGTTCTGCTACCTGAATAAAGTATCAAAACTTCCAATACGCTCTAGTCTGCGGTTCCTAGAACAAGAAAATATCCCATTCTCTGGAGAAGTGTGGTCATTTTCACAGTTGCCATACATTCTCTCAAAAGCATCAGAACGACTTTCTGAGGACTCTGAAGCACAGTCATCAAAGTATAGCGAACTCCTCCTAACATCCTTATCTACTTCCCTCACTTGACTAAAATCTGAAGCCTCACTTTCAGTAGTAGTACTTTCTGGAGAACGAGGTTCCCATGCCCTTGGTGATAAGGTGGAGTTATCCTCATCTTTTATAATTCCTGCAGCTGCAGCAGAAAGTGCTACTGCACTATCAATAGGTATTGCAAAAGCCATCCAATCAATGTCATTCCCCTTATCGGGGTCAGCATTCCCGTTAGACTTATTATATCGTTTTGATGAAGGAATGCAACTTGTGAGTGACAGTTCATTAACAAACTGTGTTATCCGATTCAAACGATCCTGTGCAATCATACTGCATCCAAATAAATAAAAGCTGTAACAGCACTGTAGCAATGCAAGAAGTATAAACACATTTCTGTACTGCAGTAAATTGACAACTAATCCATAAAATAGCAGAAAATAAACCACCATCAACCTGTTCAACATCTCATAGTGTAACTCAAAGAACGGAACTTTTGTTAGTATACAGTAGCAACGAGGGGCAGAAACCAAAAAACGTGATCGTCCAAATGAATGAGCAAGGGGAGTTGATGCACCGGATAAGCCGGGTGCCCTCTGAACGATTTCTGTTACATGCAAGCAAACCCCATAAAGAGTATCATTGTCTGCCACCTGAACCATGAAGTAAAACACATTCCTCCATTATTTACATAAAATCAAGATTCACAAGCAAGCAGTTTAGCATCAAAGTTCCAAGTAAAGTTAAGATGCAGTCAGCCCTCTCCACAGTTGCAAAGATTAACTGAAACTCAAGCAATGATCAATGGGAAATCATGAGACTTTCTATCACCCTGAAAACATCGCAGTGGATAAAAGTTGACGGATAATAGAGAGCCAATCAGGTACAGTTTGAAGCAGATATGCCGCAAATTTTTATTGAAAGGACCTCAATTTCAAGATCCATAAGAAACCAAACCTCAGGCAAGGGGAACTAAAAGTAAACTCTAGTTCTACTGAAGTTTAATGTAAAATCCCCAAGTTTGTCATCTTAAAGAAAGAATATACTCTTGGGTTATGTGCGTTATGGGAAGGAGGTCGAGAGGGAAGTTGTTCTGCCAATCACACAAATCATGGTGCATGAAACATCCAAAATAATGCAATATGTAGCTATATAATTAACAAAATAACTAGGAAAAAGAAAATCAGCATTACCTTGAGTGAAAATACAAATGCCAAATCATCCCTGCCCAAATGCTCCTGCGTAAAATAAAAGATGATGACAAGATTGCAAGATGAATTCACTAGATACTTGAAGTGAAAAAAGTTTTGTCCTCACAACTATTTTAGGGAGGACAGAAAGCAAACATTTCAGCCTGCAATATTGGTCATAATCTCAAACGAAAGAGAAAAAATGAAAGCACAAATGTTTATCAACAGGGATCCTTTCCAAAACCAAAAACCAGTCTTAATGGCTTAAGAGACACGTATATGTTGACAAAAGCCAGAGTACAAGTTAGTTACTTCATCAATTCAAGTGCATGCGAATCTATAACCAATAGAAGATGAAAGATAAAGCTATTTCAAAGGATATTCATAACAGAAAGAAGCAAAAAACTGCCAAAGGAAACTAAAGGAGCTTTTGATGGTTCTTGCAACCTGCCTAGAAATTAGAAATTTCATGTGGAATGTTGTTAACAGTAAAAAATATGCATTTCATGTCCAGAAATTCTACAATGCATGTCAATAGGGTAAGCAAAAGGAGGAATTTCTGGTCATAAGAGATCAAATTACGATATGCTTTTGCATACCTGCCCATAAATGAGTTCGTTGAGTTCACTCAATGATGGGCTCCTCTCCAACAACTGTGTCTGTAGAATGAAAATTGAAAAATGAAATGCTGAGCAATAATTGCTACCAAAAATATTGGAATATTTAACATATACGACAAGATTAAGGATATAAGAAAGTCGTTCAGTTCTTTGTCATGGAAAAGTCAAGAAAGTTAAATAGCCAAACAAAATGCATTGTGCTTTTGTGCTTTACAGGAGTCATAGGAGAAGGCTATGCTTGGAAGACATAAGCAAATACCTGAGCATAATTATTCCGACAAGAAGGTTTACTAAATTTATTTAAAACAAGAACTAATTAATGAACTTATACATGGTTCCAATACTGGAAGATGATGTCAAATTATTAAGATGAGAAATGAACTTTGCCTAGTTCATCCTACATCACTCCTTCAAGTATCTGGTTTCTATAAACAATATCAGACATCAATTTCTTAGCTCATGGGGCCTTAATTTATAATCATTATGTGGAACTAGTTACCCCATCTCTGCTCCAATTATCTAACCATTCTAATTACAGATGTTAACCAAATATAATGCAATTGAAGCAGTTTTAAATATCAACAAACAAATTAGACTGGTGATAGTTATATATAAGTAAAATAACTGAATAGTTGAAGTTCTGGATAACACATTACCTTATTGACAAGTTAAAATGCCAAGCAATAACACCAAAAGAAATATGTTAAAATAATCTCATAAGAAAAAGGCAAGTAGCTTCTCTAGATTTTAGACAGGAGAAGCATGAGAAGGAAGAAACTAAATTGAAGTTGTTGGAAGGGCATACAGGAATTGAATTGATGTCGCAATTCAAAACCCCTCTCACCCTTGCAAATAAATCCATTAGGTAAAAGGTGTGAGCAAATATAACTGCACACTACCATACCATATGCTACGACATTAGTTTTAACAAAATGGAGGGGAGGAAGTTCCATCATATGATGCAGAATTAGAGAGAGAGAGAGATACTAGTTTAGTTTTCCTTACTAGAAAAGGATAATATTTCTACTTTATTTTTTCCTTATTAGTTTATGGATTAAGTTTATTAGGAATAATAAAAATCCTTGTTAAATAGCATTTTGTTCTTAATTTGGAAGCTCAGCGAGTTTTCCTATTCCATTAGGATTAGGATTTAAAATTTTTTTGTTATATATGTGATGTAGGACAAATGGTAAAAGTATTAACTAGTAGCTAAAAATCAAAAAATTAGGAAATAAGGTTGATATTCTGTTGTTGGAATATCAAGTTTTAGGTCTCGATTTCAGCTTGGAATGCTAAAGTTTTAGATTAGGTATAGCTGGGATTTTTGGTTTATTGCTGGAAATTTTAGGCTAGGATTTTAAGATTTAAGATGGCTGGAAGTTTAGGTTTAATATGGCTAGAATTTAGGGTTTTGATTACTGAAATTTAGTGAATAACACAAAGAATGGAAGGTAGGAAACCAGGATCACTCCTACGGTCTAAAAATCACTCTTAAAATAAAGCATCACACCTATTGAAAACTAAAGTTTGTAGAGAAAATTCAGGATTGTGATTCTTGAAGGCCTGAGTATACACATAGAGAAGTTCTTAGAACCTTTATTCTAGTAGGAAAAGGTTCCTAACAAATTTAAATCTTATTCTAATAAAAATTCTATAGATTTAAGTCCTAAAAACTAGGATAACATATCTAAAATGGAATAACAAATTTAATTCACTACTACTTTTTATCTAATAAAAAATCCTAACATAATCTAAATTTTAGCCCTTATCTTTATTGTTAATTCAATTCTCAATCCTCATCCCACCAAATTAAGGCTTGTAGTTGACTAATTTTTTTCTCTTTTATTTCTTCTATAGACTTTAGCCCTTTTGCATCAATATGTGTTTAAAAATTTGCAAGGAATAAGAAGAAGAACAAACTTATTTTTGAAGAGTGAAACTTTTCTAAGAGTCATTCTTAGGTATTGAGGAGTAATTCCCAAACTATAGAAGTGATTTCTAGAATCCTATTGGAGTATTTCCAATATTTTTTGTTTATTTCTCCTAGGTCTGATCCCTAATTTTGATACAAACTTATAAGTGATTCCTAGACCTATCCCTTGTTTTAATTCCTTATTTTATAAAATTTAATCATAAACCCTCATTTCCAACACAATTAAACAACTACCAGCAACCCTAGATTTATAGTTAATATGTGTTTTATCAAATAATTTGAATGTCTATCTATTTTGCCTGTATCAATTTGGTATCAAAGCTTTGGTATGATGACATACAGAGGAAAGGCATATACAGGAATACTCAACGACCAAGATCAAGGCACACTGCTTCTGAAATTGCTAGAAATTTTGGTTCCCGATGATCCATGTTCAGAAGGTATTCTAAGAACTAATTCATGAGTAAGAATTCACATAAGAAGGCATGTCGGACAAATTCTAGAAAGGCTAGATAGCCTTGAAATTCATTACCTACAACTCACAACTCCAACAAGAAGAAATTATGCCAACCAACAACCTATACTTGATGGTAGATATTAGGAAGATGCTAATAAACAAGATGAAGGGGCTGATACCAATTTACAACACGCAACGCAACGGAAAATCTATACCAAAAAATCATGTTCTGATTTTGACTCTTCGGATTTACTAGACTCTGCCTATGAGGAAGTGTTTGTTCAGGGTGATGTGGCTGTTGGTAGTCTCCTTCAACTGTTCAATTAGAAAAGATGAACAGGCACTTGAAAACAAGAAGAGTTTGACAATATTAGATCACTGAAGATGAAGAAAGACAAGAGGCAATGAATCCTTTTGTTAAGTCAGTAAGCATCCCAAACCCTAAAGCTGAAACAACTGAATAAGTTTAAACAATTAAAAGCAAGCTGAAACACCTCAACAGCAAGTTGAAATACCAAGGAGCTGAAAAGATTGACCAACAAATACTAAGGGTCTTTCAGTTTGTTGGTTCAAAAGGTAATAATATTCTTGGTGGACAGGAAACAAGCAGCCAGATTGGTGCAGATCCTATTGTGAGTGGTGAAGATGAAGTGAATTTGAAGGAAGGTGCAAATTTAACACAGAATAGGAATAAAGAAAAGTTGTGCCTTTTTCAAGTCAAAATTCAGGAATGATGGCAAGTTAATGCTTTTGAAAACAAGAAGCAATAATAATTATATTCCTGATGCCTACTTGGAAGAGAGGCAATATGATTTCCTTATGGAAACAACTCTGATACAATTGTGGAGGCACAAGATCTAGAAAAATATGAGGGTTAACTTGAAGTTGGGGAGTAATTTGAAGAAACCACTAAAGAAGGCCTAGTTGACGGAGGTTGAAACATTTAACCTTTGAGGCTGACTCTCATCAAGCGGGCGAGAATGATGTAGAATAAGAAATTTTCAGTAGTTTCGGGCCTGTTAATTTCTATTTGTGCTTTTAGTTTTCTGTTTTTGATTTCAACTTTAGTAAAAAACAAACTATTTGTTTGATTTGTTTGATTTTTGCTTTTGGTTTTGGTTTCTTCCAATTTTCAAAATTTATGAAAACTATAAAAAATAGTTTTTGTCTTTTGTTTCTGTTTTTTTTACAATTTGATTTACCACCAACTAAATATATAATATTTAATTATTTAATATATTAATTATTAATAATAATTATAAATAATTTAACTTAATATTATATATTTAATTAATTAATTATAAATAATTTAACTTAATATTATATATTTAATTAATTAATTCGTAAAAATTATAAATAATTTAATTTATTTAATTTTTTCAATTAAATTAAATAAAATCAATTTAATAATTATTAATAAATATAATTAAATTTAAAATATCTTCAAAATGTATAAATTTCAAATAAAGTTTGATTTAATAATTAGAATATATTTAAAATAAATTTTAAATTATAAATTAATTATTTTAATAAAATAAAATAAGTTTTATTTATAATTTATTAATAATTATTATATAAGAGATTAAAATAAAATTTAATTAATTAAAAATAATTTATGTTTAAGTTTGATATAATATGTAATTATCATTATTAATAAAAATACAACTACATTAACATTAACAACCAAGTAATTTTATTTAAAAGAAAAACAAAAATTAAAAACCACAACAGTAGGAGTGGAATCAAAAGGCTCCTTCGTTTTCTTTATTAAAAAAGGAAAACATTTCTATTTTTTTTTCTCCTTGTTAGTTTAAGGTTTAAGTTTATTAAAGAATAACAAAAATACTTATTAAATAAGATTATGTTCTTATTTGGGATAATAAAGAACAAAATTCCAAACCTTTTTAGATTTTTTTATGTCACAGTTTTGACCTTTTGAGCTCTTCAATTAAATATCTAAACTTTCAAAAACTAAACAACTCAGTTCAAAAGGTTATCTCCATTAACATTTTGTTAGTGTTTTTTGATGGAGCAACGTAAAAGCTAACACTTAAAGAGGGGCTACGTGACACTTTCTTCCTTATATGATTTTTTTATTATCAAAAAAGAGACTACAATTTGAATACATAAACACCAACGAAGAATAGTGATTTTTAGACATTTAGGAGTTATTCCAATAATTTATATTGGAGTGATTCCAATAGTTTTGTTTATTTCAAATCCTACGTGTGATTCCTAGTTCTTAATGTAAGCATAGGAGTATTCATGGACCTATCCTTTACTTCAATTCCTTATTTCCTTATTCCATAAGCCCTAAACCCTTCAATTCCAGAACAAGTAAAAATCTTCCAGAAGCTCTAGACTTACAGTTTTTATACGTCTTATCAAATCCTTTGATTGTCCTCTATTCATCCTACATTATCATGTCTTAAACTTGAGTCCTTTAAGCCATAAGAAGCTAATAGAATAAGAAGAAACCATCCAAACTAAAACCTAAGTCATTGGCTGAGATTAATGATTCAGATCATATTATATAAACATACATACATATATCTATATGTGGGAAAAATCAAAAGTAAATTGAAACTAGGGTTACCACAAAAAAGTAGACAACACCAACCTTAACGCCTCCAGGAAAACAGAATGCAGCTAAATCTTTCATACGCATAGCTAATCTCTTTCCAGGAGGATATTTGAAAAGTATCTGCGGTTACAGCAAGAATAACTGCACTGTTAGGTTTCAAGCGAAGAAAAAATTGTTGACCAAGATACATAAATAAAATTGTACTTGCATAAATTTATACAGAATAAAGTTGTTAACAGAAAAATTGACCAAGAAACCAATAATTCTGATGTATTTTGTAACAGAAAGTGTTTGGAGATGCATTGTACATTACAATGGAACTAAAGTAATTAACTGCACTGTCTCCAAATGACATTTCCCATGTCTTCACAAGCAAAATGCCGTATAGAAATAGCAACATAGCAAGAGTATCCCAAACAAAGAGCACAGACAAACAATTCAACTAAAGCAAAAAGAAAATAAATAAAACTGCCATTAACCAGCAACTTGCACCAGTAAAAATTGCTATATAAAACTGATCTGGGGTTCAACCTGTGGTTCCAATGTTGGGAAGGAAGGCCCCCTACTCTGTGTTGATCTAAAGATCATCATTTCAGCCTTTGACATTTCCCACTCCCACTTCTTTCTTCTCACAAATGCATCCTCTACAGTCTCAAGATTGGTGACAGGATGAAGCCCCACAATAACAAAGTGCTCAAATAATGAGGTGGGTTCCTTGTATTTTGTATGGTCCTGAAGAGACATCTTCAGATCATGACTTCTATCAAAGATATGAATCATAACTATCATTACCGTGCACATATAACATAAGTAAACAGGTGACAAAATGCATGAGAAATGTTGTAACAAAAGCAAGCTGGAGCAGAAACTTCTGCACTATATTGGCATTTACGCAAAATGTAAACCATGTAGAGAAATTTTCAAATTCTAAAGAAACACTTCTCATAGAAATAGAAAAACAAACAAAGTTCTCATAAGAACACATTCCAACCACTTCCCAAAAATTATAAATTTGTATCAAATTCGAACTACTAACTAATCCCAACATTGCAATTTATTGCATTTTTGCTCCTATTAAGAAATAGCAATAAACTTCAGCAAGCCACTGTAATCCAATGATGGAACTCAATTTATTCTTGAATTCTACGCTCTCATTTTTTATCGTACTTTATGTATAGTAAAAATTAAATCCCCTAGAAAATAACACACTGCATTTTGCCCTTCCCTCTTTCTTACAAATAAAAGAAATCATACTTTCCATGGAGTTATTTTTAAGAGAAAAGCAAAATGAGCAAATAAATGAACTTCCTCAACAAGCAAAAGGGGCTAGAAACATAAAAATGCTTGATGGACTTTCTAAACTGATGGACTAATGAAACTCTTCACGATTACATGGCATGGGAAATGATAATGAATCCCAGAAAAAATCTCATCCTATTTTTATTTTCTGTGATTAGCTACAGGAAATCAATTAAAAAGTGATAAGATTACTGAAGGACAAGTAACAGAGGTCCAAAGATATTTCAATCATTAGGATACTTAAAGAGGTGAAAGAGGTACAATAATCCTGGGAAAACAAGTTGTAGACTTGGAACTCATGCAAATAATTCAACATCCTATCAAACCAAAGGCCATATATTCCTCAGAAAGACATCAATTTAATACTACATACATGTTAAAAATGCAACAAAACTGTCCCGGTGGTTATGAATTAATCCCCCAAACTGCAAGGTACATTTGCTGAATCATGGTCGTTAAAATGCAGTGAAACACAAGTGCTGTTTCAGACTGTTAAGAACATCAATGATGTTGAAACTTCATCCAAGACAGCAAACATGTGTTCTAGTCAAAAGTAATAAGCAAGTTTTTTTTTTCCTTCTGTTGGATGCTTAGCACTTGTTGCAAAATATAACTAATTCGAAAATTAATCATAGATATCGGAAGAGAACAAAGACAGTATTAAAATATATTGAAACTTCTAAGGGCATAGGGACCAGGTCTTTTGCCCTGGTTTCTCCTCGAGATTTATTATGAATAATCCAGGAACAGGAAACACGTAAAGAGTAGCTCAAACAGCATGAGACTTGATTCCAACAAGGAATAAACAAATGAGTTTATGGTGGGTATGACAAATATCAAGGTAAAACAGAAAGAAAACATCGCAGTACCGAGTCTTTGGCATGAAGCTGGTACCACTGCCGTTTCTGGTTGGTCAAGATCTCAGGATTGAAATTTGATCTGTTGCCTTGATCCCTTGAATTGGCACCCCATCTCCATGCCTTTTGTACCTGATTCTTTAACTTATGAAAACTATTGTTACGCAAATTCCCCGTAGTCAAAATCTCACTTTGGCTCCGCCTATGAGGATTTGGCGTCGTCGACTGAAAACTTTGATTTCCTGATGACAAATTATGCAATATCTCTCCATCCTCTCTTAATGTCTCTTCAGCATGCAATTTCTCCTCATCCATTCTTAATCTCTCCTCACACATTTGCTGTGGCACCGAGCACGGTGATGATGCCCAGTCCTCTAGTGGGTCGGCATCTTCCTTTGTCTCCATTTTTCATATCACTTGGCTCATCTTACTTTTTACTCATTGAAGCCAAATCAACTTGTAGCCTCCATTAAGAAAACCATGAAGCCAGCATCTCAACTCCCAGCCATTCCAGAAAATCCACAAGATACCAACTTGTACAAAGTGATTTACCGCCGAACAGTTCTCTATCCTGATAATTTATGGAGTTAAAAATTCTGACTGTTGTTTAGGCTCTTTGATTTGTGTAGAAAGCACCTGATAACAACAAAGAAAATGAAACCTACGTCAACAAAAATTGTAAAGATGCCATAACAGAACGGCGAAGGGGAGTGGATTACATGAAAATAATAAAGTTCCAAATCAGGAACTTAGTGAAAAACAAAAAGCTCTTATCTGCCACAGAAAACGTAAAATAACAGAAGAAAAACTTGCAAACAAGGTTGAGAAAGCACTGATTATGTCTTACAAACCCAGAGAGACAAAGGAAATGCAGGGTGGAATCAAAAATTGCAAAAGAATGGCACACCTTGACTATCTTCTTTCCCGCTTATTCCTAATTTCTGGTTCCGCGAGAGAGAGGAAGGAAAGTTGCTAAAAATGGAACATGTGAGCAATGAAAAGTTAACAGGGGAGGGCGGCGAGCTTGTTTGCAATTTTAGACAATGACAATTCTGGAAACTGAAATAATATATTAATAAAAAGTTGAAATGTATTTCATTTGACATTCGCCCCCGTCAGTTTGGACTTTGGAGACAACTCCCTTCCATTCCCTCCTCCTTTTGACCACGACAGAGATACAAGTATTACTCGAATTGAATTTATGGTTTAGTTTTAATTTATTTAAAATATATAATTAATAAATTATTAACTGTATTAAAAAATATAAATAACATAAAATAAATATCTCATTTTTATATTCGAAAATACCCTCTGACTAGTATTTTAGAGGAAATAGGTATCAAAGAAGTTTCTTCCAAACTCCACGTGTCACGTGCATGAAAATCCCCACAATTTCCATCCTTTGTCTCGCATCACTTTCCCATGTGGTGCGTATCGTTCACGCAAATAAATAAGATCGGCGAAGAAAAGAATGGACCCCTGGCCGGATTTCGAGTGTGCCAAACGCGTCCAAGTGCGGTGCACGGAGAAAGAGGAAAAGGAGGACAAGCAATATTCGCGGGAAACCGTCGAGGTCGCACGTGATACCAGCCGTCCTTTGCTTTTATCGAGAAGAGTAATTTTATTTATTTTCATTTCAGTTTTTAATAATGTATGCAACAAATGAATATCATAAAAAAGAAATATAATTTCTCATAGTATAAACGTTTTGTCCCGACTTTGGTTGCCATACTAGTGTTTGGTTGGATAAAGGGTTAAGAAGGTCAGCAACATGTATTGAATGCAGAACGTGGGTGGCCATATTTGATGGACGTATCCACCATGACCCAAAATTTAACGACTAAAAAGCGTTAAACAGATAATGTGTTTGCGTCGTTTTCATACTATTGTTCGTGTCCCTTTTAGAGTTATTATTAATGGTCGTTTCCGATCCGGTGAACTAGATAGGGTGGCCATGTTGTGTTATTGTTTGTACGTTGATTGTTTGGCACATCCCCGAAAGTGAAATATACCGAAATGTCTACACAGGAACAACATCCAACATTATTTTGTAACAATATTTGTAGTATTAGTCACGAAAACACCACGATTATGCAAAAGTTTAATTCAGAGATTTTACAAATCTGCACATACATTAATTGACGCCGTCTACGAGAAATCAGGAATTAAAACGAGGCTTTTCTATGGTTCAATGTTAGGAAGCTCAATTGGAATAAGAGTTTTACATATGGATAACCAACACTGACATGTACTATATTCCTAATCCTGTAGGAACAAATTAATAGAGTGACAGTCCGGCTCCAAAGTAAACATGGAATTCTCAAACTGAGAAATGGGCTCCCAACGCCATTAAGCCTAGAGACTGAAGGCGTAGGACAAATTTTTCGGCAACCAGATCATCACAGGACAGGGTAGCGAGACACTTCACCCACTCTACAGCCTTGCGGGAGAAGGCTCATTCAACATTTAGACAATTTCTCCGTGCCTGAAACCGTAAGTGAGCTAACCCTGCCAAAGTTTATGACTTGGAGGTTTTATAATAGTACCATAAACTTTATAGACTATGTCATATAATATCACTACAGCAAAATATATTATTAGCTACGTTTCTTTTCACGATGAATTGTAAATCGTCGCCAAATGTAAACTTTTGGCAACAATTTAGCATTTGGTTGCCAAAAGTCACAATTGGGGACGTTAAAGTAAATGGTCGCTAAAGCAGATTATTTGTGATGATTTCTTGGAGTTGCTGTTAAAAGTGACTAATTTTGCAATGGTTTACTCATGTCGTCGCCAAAGATCGAGCGTTTGGTGACGATAATGTAAAAAGTCGATAAATATTTCAACTTTTTGTGACGAAAGTTCTAATTCGTCTCAGAATGTAAACTTTTGGCGACCAAATATTGAAATCTTCTTGAAAAGTGTAGATTAAAGAATTATGTAATAATAATGTTAATTTGATAACTTTTTTAACAATAAGTGTACTTAATAATCCTAAGGTTAATTATAATTGTCATTTATATATGATTTTTCATATTTTGACTTATATTTTCTTTCTAAATTTGTTTAAATTATAGTTAAATGTAACACCCCATTACCCTAGGGTACGCATCGGGACACCCGTAGGTCATTCCGACACATATCCTAAGATAAGGGAGCGTTACGTGCAATCACTACAGAACTCCACATGGCATCACATACATTTAAATAATAAAACCAGTAAATGGAAATTACACG
>JANZXR010000009.1:12718582-12738731 GCA_027575705.1 Erythroxylum echinodendron
ACTTAAATCAATCTTTATTTTATAACCACATCACAAATAAATCAACCAAATAATAGTTCATCTTCAATTTTTAATCCCACCACACAAATTACAAAGCAAAACCGTAACCATAACGTCCCATTCAATTCAACATTGAATCCAATATTCAATTTACCAATCACAATACCATCATACACCGTAAGTTCGTAACCATTTTAACATTTCAACTCCAATATTCAATCAATTCACATTATGACAATAACTCACAATAACATTATACCACCATAAGCCAATAACCATTCAACACCAATTCCCCCACCTGACCACCGTATAAGTCAATAACCAACTCACCAAATCTCATTCAATTTAGGCCAATTCACAGAACCCATTCACAAATCCAAACTCCAACATCCAATCCATCACAAATTCACAATAAAAATTTATTTGAGCAGCAAAAAATGCAAACACACCCAAAATAATTCACTATCTTCGGCAAAGTAACTTGCGGCTGCGGTGGCGGTGACTAACAGCAGTGGCGACGTCAAAGTAAGAAGAAGAAGACGAGCAACGCGGTGGTGTGGACGTGCGGACTTGCGGTGGTGGCACGGTGGTGCGATGGTGGTGTGATGGCGTGGTGGGAGAGTGAAGTGAGATGGTGCGGGTGTGAGACAGTGAGAGTGAGAGTATGAGGCGAAGAAGATGGAGTGGTGCGGCGGGTACGGGGGACGTCAAGTGGCAGCGGTAGGCGGCAGGCAGAAGCGGGTAGGCGGCAGTGTGCGGGAGAATGAAGAAGCAGAAGAGAGAAGAAAAATGAAGGAGGCGGCAGGCGGCTGCGATTTTTAGGGTTAGATTTTTCATTTTTGCGTTTTGGTCCTCCAACTCTCCGAAATTACAATATCGGCCGATACCGGTCGATAAATGCCGATATCGGCCGTGAATGAAACGGATACTGTTCCGCTTACTGGCTGGTAAGAGTACCGGAAGGTATCTGTTCCCTTGGTGGTGACACTTGAACTAGCTAGTAGTGTATATTCCTTTTTTCAGTCTTTTATGACTTATATTTTTCCCAAAGCTTTGGTAAGTGCTTCACATAACAATAAAGGACCAATTTACTTTAGAACATTATAATATTTTGGTAAGTAGTAATATAGACAAATATTTAGGGTGCATGTGAGAAGGAATATTCAAATGGGTGATGGATAATGAGAATCAGATGAAGTAGAAAAAGAATTAAAGCCTAAATCAATGAGAGAATAAGAGACAGTAGGCATGCAAAGCCTGAAAAGACCATAAAAAGATGACACAAAATATAAAGGAAAAATTTTGATTCAACTTGAAAATGTATATGGCTATAGAATAGGGACGTAAGATGGGGATTTACAGACGAAAATGGTTCGAAAAGAAAAGGGAATGAAACCATCTCCAAAAAACATGGGGGTCCCTCTTTAGCCCCTCCTCTATTAAGTTAACTAGGGTTAGAATATTATAAAGTTAAGTCACTTAAAGGCACATAGGATCCAATGGCTTTAGATTCCAAACTTAGATCTAAGGGCCAAGGAAATTGTGCTATTTCTTCCTTTTTTTATTCTAGCTAATTCTAACTTAAAATTAGCTTTTATTTATTTTTAATTAATTAATTATTTATTGAAGCTTTCTAGAAGATTCTCTCTATTTTCTCTATCTAAAAAACATCCTACAAATTATCTTAAAAATTTTAAGTCATTCAAAAGCTTCTATGAAATCCCTTTTATATTATTTACCCAATTTCTTCAAAATTAAAGAAAAATTCATAATAGACATAATTTATCAAAATTAAAATAAAAATGAAATTAAGTAAATTTGTAATTAAAAGAAATTAGTCATTAATAAAAATCTATGATGGAGAAATATACTTAATTTTAACTTAATTAAAGCTAATTACGACTTAAAATTAAAAAAAATAAAAAGTGAAAATCTTAAACATAAAATAATGCAAATTGAAAATGATAAAATGCAAATAGACACAGTTGAAAAAAATTGAATAAAAGAACATATGAGTTTTTAAAATTAATTTGATAGGATGAAAATATAAGAAATAAGAAATAGGTATGAAAAGGGTTAGACAATATTAAGTATCAATATGAAACTTCATCCACCCAAAAGATTCCTCCTCTTCGAACTCCTTTCACTTCTTATTAGATATTTGTTCCACTATTTGATTCCCTTCTTAAGGGATAAGTTAAAGGCCTAAACTCATGGCTCAAGTGATATAAAGATATTTTACTCGATATCTTCACATATTCTTCTCCTTAGTCTTAAAGATTCCAAGCACTTGATCACCATCACTTGAGAGTCAGCGCATACTCACACTTTTTTCAGTTGTATATTGGATGTCAATTTGATCCCACATAATAGTGCCACATTGATGGAAATCAAACATCTATTTAAGCCAAAAAAACTTTTAAACTAAGGACAGATGAAGAGGGGTATGGACAAGCTACTAATAGTTTATGTAACAAGTCTAAAGTTGTTGGAGATCCATTGAAGAATATTAGAGGACCATTAAAAAGAAGTATAGCAAAGAAGGCCAAGTAAGATCTCAATAATATGATGGTGGAACTTTATACAAAAACTGAAGCTTTGCTACTTCAAGAGATTAAATTCAAGCAACAATAGTTATTCGAGTGAAGGAGCAATTTTAAGAAAAGGGTTATATAGTGTAATTGGAGTCGAAATTAAAGTAAATATGTACCAATCTTTTGCTAGATTTATAGATTAAAGAAATAGAAGCAAACCAACATTAAAGTTGAACATGTAATAAGTGTTAGACTTGTCTTTATTATGCATACTAGAAGTTTTAGAACGAAATTGATGTTATTTTGTTTCCTAGATAGGTGTTGTATATATGCTTTAGTTATTTAGGATTTTTTATTTTAAGAGGTTATTTCCTTTTGGGACTTTAGTATTAGGATTCGATGCTTAGAAGAAACTTTTCTTATTATTGTAATAGATAACTTATCATTGTTATTGACAAATCAAAAACCTTGAAGTGTTTTTATTCAATCTTTTTTAATGTAATTATTGTTTTAGGTTCTCTAAAAACTTATGATCTTATCTAGCTCGCTTGTGGTAATCAAACCCTAAGATCTTAAAATTTTCAATCCTTTCTTTTCTATAAGTTTAGCAATTCATATTATTATTTTTACACTTTTTGTGTTTAATTTCTCGTATTAAACATACATTGATAAAATGGTCCTTGATCCCTTCATATTGATATCAAATATCATAAGTTCTATTAGTGAGGGTAGTATCAAAATTTGGTATTATAGAGTTATATCCTATAGTAAGGTTTGCTATTGGAAAATTTTTTGATAATTTTATTTCATATATTCAATTTTTGTTAGTATCTTTGCTACTTTTAAAATTCATTAAGAATGAATTGTTCTTAAGTTACTTATTCCCGTTTTCTTGATTTTTCACATTAGTTGAAAGTGCAAAAGTTATTATTCAAATAGGTTTTATCAAGAGAAGCCTTAAAAGGTTCCATCTAAAGTTTACGTTAAGGGTGTGGCTTGCTGCAATACCCATTTCAATTAAAGGTTTATAATTCCTCTTCTAAAAGGATATGGTATTTGACGCATATTATATATTTTATTTATTATTTGTCCTAACTGTTCATTCAAATTTGTTGGATTCTTTTGTTTAGGTTCCTTTAAGCTTAATTTCCTTTTTTAAAAAGTTTTCGTGATCATTGGCATATAGCTATGTTTCTTTGTTTTATTGCTTCTCCAAATTTGCTTCTTTAGGAGTTATTTATCAAAACTAGATTTCTTAATTTGGATTGTCTAATTTGTAAAAAAATCCTTTATTGGTTATTATAATGTATCAATAGGCTCCAATTTCTACTATCTATCATATACCATTAGAGTTTTTGAATCAGATCGAACTTTCTATTTTGAGAATGAAACAATTATAAGCCAAGGACCTAAGGAAATTATATACAGAGAACAGTTAGTCATTGTCTATGATCCTTCTCTTTTTCTCTAATAGTTGGTCTTATATTTAGCCAACATCTAATAGCTATTTAGGATTAACTTATTAAGTAAATAGAATAAAGGCTCTATTTGTAGTCATAGAAAATATGTTTCTAAGGATATCAAAAAGGCTTTGCAAACCTAGAATCTCTAGTGACTACATTTTATACTTAAAAGATCATAAGAATGACATTTATGGAACCTCATGTCTAACTTCCTACATGGAAGCTACCTCTAGTCCTTAACATAAATTTGATATGGATATTATAAATGATGATATGAACTCTACAATACAAAATAAAGTGTAGAACTTAGTAGAGTTACCAAAAGGTTCATAATTGATGCAAATAAGTATTCAAGAACAAACATGATGTCAAATGTCAAATGGAGAAGCATAAAATAAGATTAATAGCTAAGGGCTATAGCTAACAAGAAAGTATTGCCTACAAATAAACCTTCTCATATGTTTCCATTAAGGACTATTTACTAGTTGTTACGGTAATTGTAGATTTTAATCTATTTTTTAAAATTAAGAGTTATTAATCTGCTTTATTAAATGAATGTAAGAACGATTTCTTAAGTGAAGATGTTTACTTGGTTTAACCTACTAATTTTATTGCAAAAAGAAAATATGGTTTGTTAGCTCTATATATCAATTTATAGGTTTAAAAAAGTTTCAAGCTAATGGTATCTCAAGTTTTATGGAATTAATATTGTTAACAAATTTAAGAAAAATGTTGTTATTAATTTATATACATAAAGGTCAGTGGGAGCAAACATATAATTTTTGGTTTCATGTGTGGATGATATCTTGCCCACTATTAATGACACTGATCTATTGGTTAAGACAAAACAATTTCACCATTTTAACATGAAGAATCTTGGTGAAGTATTGTATCTATTTGTGTATATAGATTCTTCATAATAGCGCCAATCATGTTCTCAAATTATGTTAAAGTACTTATATTGATAATATCTTGAAGATGTTTAATATACAATCTTGTTCTTCTATGAAGACTCTAGTTATGAAGTTTTCAAGTTCTCTAAGATCGAATTTCCTCATAATGATGTTGAGAGAGAAAAAAAAAGTGGTTCCTTCGCTTTTATTTTTGGTACCTGATATATGCTCAATTATACATAAATCTTGATATTTCCTTTATGGTTAGTACATTTGATAGATACTTGAGTGATCCTAAATAAAGCTATTGGAAAAGCAACTAAGAAAACTTTAAGGTTTATTTAAGTACCAAGGATCTTATGTTAACATTTGTACTAACATTATGGAATTGTTTGGCTCTAATGACTTTGCTTATATACGATGTATGGATCATAATAAATCTACTTTTAGGTATATCTTTATAATGGTGGGAGGAGCTTTTTAGTATAAAATGTAAAATAGACACTTAGCTTCTTTAATTGTAGAGGTAGAGTGTGTGGCGAGTCATCATGCTACTTGTCATACAATATGGTTATGGAACTTTGTTTTAGCATTAAGAGTTATAGACTCTATTTTGACCATAGCAAAAGTATATTGGGACAATTTTGTATCTATAACATTCTCTCGTACATTATGAGAACTTCTTGCTATAAGTATATTGACATTAAGTTCTACTTTTCAAACAGAAACTTGTAAAGTCTCTCATTAATATTGGCAATACACCTTTGAGTAGCATGTTGGGGATTCACTAATAAAACACTTACCTATCTCTGTGTTTCAATAACATGTCTCTCATATAAGATTATTAGGAGTCTATTTTTCTTTATTTTAATTGGAGTTCCTGTTATATATATGTTTTATGAGGATTGAATAGATTTTGTGAAATATATGCATATGTCATTATTTGTGATATTTTTGTAACTTTTTATTTTTTATGAATGAGAAATTGATGATATTCATTATATTGAATCAATATGGGTGTCATCAATGCCTAATTATCTATAACTCAAGCATTTTACATATGTGTTAGTCATATATTATTAGTTTGTCTATGCATATTATTTAAAAGCAATGGTATAATTATACATTCCAAGTGGGAGAATGCTAAATTAATTAATGACAACTAGCATAATCTTATGACAATACATATCTTAATTATATGTATATAATATTTGAGTTATTTACAGGATGGAAATTACATTAATAGTGGTACTTTATACATGGGATTCATTCACCAAGCTTATCTAAGACCACTCATTGGATTTGTAGTCTACCACAAACTGTATTTTAACATCAATTGATGTATTATTGTTTATAGAAAAATTGGATATTATGTGATGGCGTATAGAAGAAATTGGTGAGCAGAACTCAAAGAACATTAGTTTTTTTCTCCATTATGTTGGTTATTGTTTTGCAACAATTTATAGATGATTGAAGGCTTTTAAAATCACTTTTTATCATCTTTAGGAGGTAAGCTTTCTGACTTTATTACATATACATGCTTCACAACTATGAAACTTATATTAGTTGGTTATGATATTGACTATTGAATGTGTGTATACAACATATTGGTATTATGCATTCAATAGTTTTTATTTATTGCACGTATTTCTAATAGTTATTAAATCTCTAAGTGTAGTACTTGAATTTTACCATATCCTTGCATTACATCAAATGAGTTACAAAGTCTTTGAGCCTCTTTTTGTTGCTAGTGAAGTGAGCTTCAATTTTAGTTTTAAGTTACCCAAAACTTGGCAGAAATCCTCTTAGAATGGTTTGATACCAATACCTTACTAGTTCAACCTAAAAAAAAAAAGGGAGAAGTCTTTACACATACTTTCAAAGCTCCCTACAAATCCAGCCTTCCCTGATACACTACAACATAAGGGGCTTTTAGCAACCAAATGGTAGCAAGATATTATCGGTGACATTTTTACAAAATCGTTACAAACCATATTTTGCTGCGATCTCAAATACATCTTGAAAAGAGATAGGCAAAGATAAGATAAATCGTTGCCAAAGATATTTTGGGATGCTTTCTTTTCATGGCTAAAAGCTATTAGCTACATTATCGTTTTGTAGGGAATAATGTTTTGCAATGTTTGGCATTCCGTAGCAAAATATATTTAGCAATATTTTTTAGAACGCAGGTAAAAGTTATTTGTGACAGTTTCTAGAATGTAGCTAAAAAGTTTTGGTAATGATTTCATAATTGTAGCTAAATCTTTTTAGCTACGTTTTTAATTTAATTTTTGAAAATTTTTATTTAATATTTAATAATTTTTAAAAATTATGTTCGACATTTTCAAGAATGTAGCTAAAAAGTTTTGGTGACGAATTTTGATTTTTTATCAAACAATCCTATTAAAAATTTTCATTTAATTATAATTAATCGTAAGATTTTTAATCCATCTTACTATTGTAATATTTAGATTTTTATTTACAATTAATTAAATGAAAATGAAAATAAAATAATTAAAAATTAGAAGCATTTTTATATAAAAATAAAATGTCATTAAATGCTAATTACAAATGTTAGCAAAAAAACTTATGTACAAACTAAGACTCGTGCTTATCGTCACTACTATTTACATAATTTGGATCAAGTATTTGTTTGACTATCTTTTCAAGCTTGGTCAACTTTCGTTCAGTACAGTCTAACTTTTGCTTATTACATTTTAACTTTTCTTCATTACATTGTAACTAAACCTTAAGTAACTAGTTCTCCTCTTGAAGCGTTGTTACATATGCTAGTCGTGACAATGATGAACCATTTAGCTTTGGGTCATATCCAAGACCTTTGATGTACCCTGATCTTGTACCAAGAACGTTGTTGCAAATCTCATTTACGTTTGGCTCATTTTCATCAGAGAATGATCTTTGCAACAACTTCTACGTCTTATTCTAAAATTTAAAAAACAAAATAAATATATAATTCAAATATTAATAGTTAGTACTACATAAATAAATAAACTTAAAAATAAGCAAAATTTTGTACTTACATAATTATTTCGCGCTTCTTCAAATGTCCAGCCTTCACCTTCCTTATAGTGTATTAGTTTGTAGAGTGTGATCCTATCACACTCTTCTCCATATAGTTCCTTTTGACTTTATTTTACGAAAAAAAGAATTGAAACACAATAAATAATATTGTATTTAGTGCTATAATTATAACTTCTAACCAAAGAACTTCCAAATTCATTTTGTATGACAACAGATGATTTCGAGCCTAAGTTGTGAGGAATTTTCATTTTTCCTTTGTTAACCTTGACTTTGTCACACTTTTCCTAAATAAAGTAAAGAAATAGTCATTAAATTAAATTGTGTAACCAGATTAATTGAAGCAAATGTGAAGAGAAAGAAGATAAACCTTAAAATTAGCAAAAGCCCAATAATCACACATTTGGCTCCGAGTTTCTGGAGTCACCCATTTGGGAACATGTCACCTTGCTTCCTCATCCAAAGGAAAAGAATTGTAGTATCTATATAGTCGATAATGATGATCCTGTTCCTTTGTTTCAACAGTGAGCTCACACAACTTGAAACTTCAGGATTCTCAATATTAACGATATCGAGCTTCGTCTATGAACAAAAAGTAAAAGTGAAATTAGTCTTTAAATAAGTTAAAAAATGCGTATAATTAAATAAAATGAAAATTTATTAAATTAGAAGCACTAGCATAATGAAAATTACCTTTATAATGGTGGTGAATCTTAAGGAGAATATGAGTATAATAACATTGACAAAAGCAAAGGAAATCCAATATGACTCTTTTTAACTAATAAAGATGGAAGAAAGACGAAATTTTAACTCAAGATGTGACAAAGGTAAATACGATTTTTCTTTGCCTACACAATTGAATGTATGTGAACCTCCTTTCCTTTACAAGTTAGCTAAATTAAAAGAAGAAGAGTATGAAAGTGAGATCTTAGAGAACTTTAAAAAGGTGAAAATCAATATACAAATTACTAGAAGTCATCAAGCAAATTCTAAAATATACAAATTTATTAAAAGAACTATACACAAATAATAATAAGTTGAAGGATAAGAGAAATTTTTTTTGGTAAGAATGTATAGTCTGTGGTAAATAGAAATTTACTAGAAAAATGTAAAGATCTAGGTATGTTCACATTTTTTTATGTAATTAATGATAAGGGAGTTGAGAGTGCTATACTAGACTTAGGTGCATCTATTAATATTATGTTATACTCAATTTACCAAACTTTTAATTTAAATTATGTGATTATTCAATTAGGAGATCCCTCTTATGTTCATTATATTGGTGTTATAGAGGATGTTTGATTCTAGTTAATGGTTTGGTATTTCTTGTGGAATTTTACATCTTAAAAATAGATGGAGATGATTTAAAACATTCAACTTTAATTTTATTAGGATTGTCATTCATGGGGATGGCTACACAAATTGATGTGGATAAAAGTGCTCTTTCCGTTAAGTTTGATGGAGAGATAGTGTAATTTAATATTTTTGAAATAATAAATTATCCTAATGATTTTCAATCAATTTGTCATATGAATATTATTGTTTCAATTATGCAAGAAATTTTTGGTCAAGAAAGTGTTAGTAATGAGTCTAACTTTAATGCTAAATTAGAAGTGAATGAATAACTTAGTGGAACTTATGAAGTTATATAATCATTATTAACAACGCTAATAAAGCTAAAGCTTTAATATTGGAATTCCTTTAACTCACAAGAAAATGTTTTCTTCTATTTTATAAGCTTTAAAGATAGAACTGAAATCCTTACCTAATCACCTAAAATATGTCTATTTGAGTGAGAGAGAGTCACTACCTATGATCATGATAAAAAGGTTGACCAAAGAGTAAGAAGAAAGGCTTGTAGCACTTCCAAAGGAGTATAAATCTACAAGTAGTTAGACTTTAGTGAATATAAAAGGTGATAGGTGTGAATTGCATTATATTTTAGGGCTTAGTTTGTTATGTATTAAATGTTAATTTCAGTGTTTAGTATGTATTTAGGTTAGAATTGTGTTAGTTTGTGTATTTATGTCTTTTTATGGGTTAGTATAAGTCTTTGAGCTTAAATATTATGTTTTTGAGGTACCTTGATATATTTGTTACTGTTTCAGCGTCAACATCGAAGAACGAAGAAGTTTCAAAAACTTTTAGGTCGAAACAACAGCCTATGATCATGACAGAAGCATAGGAGCCAGCCCACATTCGTGGCATTTGGGCCACGATCATAACAGAAGACTATGCTAGCCTATGATCATGATCTGATTGCCACGATCGTGATAGAAAGGTTTGATGCAGGCCACGATCGTGGCCTGCGTTGGGCAGATGCACAAACAAGAGAAAACGTCAAGTTTCGAGAGATTTTTCAGACTTTTTTTTACCTCGAAAAAATCCTAGGGCTGCTCAAGACATAAAGGTATTTAAAGAACAAGAAGAACACAAGAGAGGAAGCTTTTGCATCAGCCACAATTGCGAAACCCTAGAGAGTTTTATTGAGAGATTGAAAAAAATGAAGGAAGAGAGACATGGAGAAGAAGCCTACGCAAAGTACTTCCCAGAACAGGAGGTTTCCTGCTGTTATTGCCTCCGTCATCCATTCCAAGTCTATTTTTGGTTTAGTTTCAATTTTATCATTTTATAGAATTTGTGATAACCGTTGATGATAGAATTGTTGAATGTTGAGGATTGTCTAAACTCACCCTCCGGATATTTTATCTTTGATATTAATGAAATTTGATTGTTGCATTTTTATTGGATTTCTTATGATTTAAATTATGCACTTTCATAATTCGGTAACAAATTGAGAGGGTGAACCGATTGAAAAATCATTAAATTGAGCTAACAATAGTTAGGTAATTTAATAGAACAAGAATTAAATCAAATCGGTAAATTTGTGTAAAGAGAGATCTTGCATAGGTTTTCAGTAGTTTTTTGGACAACTTTAGATCTAATTTAGGTTTTGGATCGATTGTTAATCGAGAGGATGCAATTCTCATAACCTGATTAGAGTTTATAAATTAGGGTTAATGGTTATAACTTGAGAGAGAATAATCAACCCTGGGATTATCTAAAACCGATAGTCCATTAAATTCATAATCAATTTTCTTTTAATTTAATAATGTTGGGATTTTTCATTTAATATTGTTTTTTAAATTTTGTTTCTAGCATGTTTTATGCTTTTGTTTGTATTTTTGTTCTTGTTGGTTTTTTTATAAGTTACTTAATTATTCTTGATACATCCACTATGTGGCTCAGAAAAGATTTTCTAATTTTTATTTTCTTTATTCTTTATCAACCATTTGCGCACTACTTACTTAGTTTGTAAACTTTAAGTTCGTCCATTAATGACAATGTATGATTTAAATGTGAAAGAGGAGTTTATTTTGAGTGATATTTAAATAAGAGATAACTTACAAGTAAACCAATCCAATCACATTTATCTTAGTAGGTTACAATTTTAGGAAAATAAATAATGAAAATTAAGGTAATTAATATGATCCACTAAAAATTTAAATTACTTTGTGAGTCAAATATATTAAGTAAATAGATATGGTCACTAATTAGTAGTTTAGTTTAAGCTTGTCCTAATTGTCTTGAGAATGATGCTTGAATTGATGTACCATAAATATGATTTCAACATAATTTAAGTTTAGAGTTTAGTTTAATAAGTAGTTAAGTATTTCATATTGATTTTGAATTGATGTGTTAAAAAAGTGAATAAAGTTTAAGCAATAAATAAATAATATTGTTTTAGCAACTGACTTTAAATAAGCTTCTCATTCTCCATAACAGTTTATAAATAATTGCATTAGTTTGTTTTTAATAAAATTTGTTAAGTACATTATTGGTTTATATTTTTTTACTTATTTTATGTATATGGTACAATTGTTTAAATTGAGATTGAATTTGAAAGTTCATTAGTTAGATTGAGATTAAATTAAAAGTTAGTATGAGTATCTAAAAACTTAGGTAGTTCATAAAAAATGTGATCATGAGAATAATGATCAATCTTATCTATTTTGATTAAGTTACTAAATATTTTTGGAATTAAAATTTACTTAGGTTAATAGTTTTTAGATTGATTTGTTTGAGGAAAAAAATCTAAATACAGGGGTATTTGTTATATGTATAATATACATATATTTAAAATAATATTTTGTTATGTTTTCAATTCTAATTACACTGATTTAATTTGTTTTATGTTATGTCTTAAGTAATTATGAAGATATTGAAAGGGGCGACTCCCATGGCAACGAATACTAATACAGACCGAAACTTGGAAGTTCAGTGTCCGAGCCCGATCTCTTCCTCTTATGGGTTTATATAATCTTTATTTCTTCTTTAGTTTAGATTAAGATGACATAGGAAAGAAATAGTTGACTGAAAGAGCTTGATTTCGGACTGAACTAGGGAAATGGAATGTTATTTGGGACAAATATTGTTGCTTAAGAATGATGTTAGTTAAGGTTTAAAAGGTCTTATAAAGCAAAATGAGAGGAAAATTCAATATTGTCCAAGTAGGGTCTTAGGAACATGTGTTTTATAACTTGTGTCCCTCTCTAAATAGGAGTAGATGATAAGAAGATCGAACACAATTGCATGCCAAAGCTTGTTCCTCTCTAGAAATATGGAACTAAAGATACTATCTACTACGCAGTTCGGTTAGAGTTCGTGTTATATGACGAAGAGATATAGTGTGACATATATCCTAGAACATAGGCGGGTTAAACAAAATTTTGTACCACGTCAGCAGATAAAAGATGGTACCCTAGTAACATTAGGTCAGGGTTCAATTTGACTATTTTCTAAGCGTTAAGGTTAATTTTGAACATTTTACAAACGTTAAGGTTCAATTTGAATATCGTGAAACGTTATTGTCCATTTTGTTCATCAGCGTAAAGGTTAGAGGTTAATTAGCCCTTTTGGCCTAGGAAATTTACAAGGTAAACTAAATTTGCATTTGAAAAGACTTAAGAATCCATTAAATAAGCTAACTCCAAATCTACCAAAGTAAAAAATCTATGTTTTAATAAGATTTTAAACATAAAAAGAATTTAAGACAATTAGAATATAAATGAATGGAAAAAAATCTAACTAAGGGGTCCTTATATATCTATGCTCTTAAATTAGACCAACACAACTTTGATATGAACATAAGAAAAGAGATTGAATTTCAAACATATTAATAGCTCCTTTAATAGCTTGGATTGAAATTAATATAAATTGATCTCCATTTAAATCCAACATAATGTCCAACGCCATTTTAAGTGCTTCTCTAAAAGATCAACAGATGTAAATATCATGAATTAACTAGTTTATTACTGCTTTAATTGTTTGGGTTTTAGCTTTTATAATAATCCCAACTAGTGCTTACAATGGATCACTGGGAATTCTCATTATGATATTATTTTTACTAAAACATAAATAAGAAATCACATAAAAATTTAAAGGGTATAAATTTAAAATAAGTTCATTTTTGGGTTTGAATTAATAAATAATTCCAAAAATTTATGAATCAAATTTGGATTATATAAATTATTTAAAAAATTGCTTAAGCTGATATTTACAAATGCTTTATTTCATTAATTTGATCCTAAAATATTGTATTTAACTTTGATTAAAAATAGTAAATGTAACTCATAATTTATTGAAATTAAATATAAAATATTCTTTCATTACTTTTAAAAGTTTTTCTTTGAAAAGTAAAAATAAAATTTATATTGAAACTTCCCAAAAAGGTTTGTACAAGGAATAAGTAACCCAATAACTTATATTGGACATACCATAAGGAATTAGCTAGGAAAACACCACTGCTCAGTCCCTTTACTCCTTTAGAAATTATCCTCCCTTGTAGGAAATAAAGAGATGAACAAATAATTTTAGAGCCTTTGCAGTAAAAATCAATTCACTACAACATTTAACCTTATTATTTAATATGATTTGCTATCTCATCCAACTTGTTAGCTCCGATTTAACCATTAATATGTGTCTTTCCTCACCACTAAGGTTCATGTTGTTTCTTTCTTTATGTCATATGTACAAGCTTGATTCAAAGGCTATCAGCAATATTACCTTATCACTAATAAGGGGACTTTTAAAGGACAAGATCTAATTGATGAAACATTACTAACTTCGAGCATTGACCTCAACCTAACATATACTCAAAATAGCTTTACATATTTCCTAGATGAAATCATAATTGAAATGGAGGTGCTCCAGAGTTTTCGAACTTCCTTTGCAAAAGCAACATCTCTTCTTCAAATTTAGGAATGTAAATCTTTCTAAGGTTGGCACTCCACCTTTGAACATTAACCACATATGAAAGGATACCTTAGAAAGTAGGTTCTTTTCCTAAACAATATTTCTTAAGGTTAGTTTCTCCACTTTCATACTTGGGCAAGCTTTGAATGAATTATTAGTAAAAACTCTTAAATTATACTCTAACCACTTATATGTATCAACTTTGCAACTACTAGGGTTATAGTTAAACATAATGTGGATTAACTTTGGGGGACATTACACTACTAATTATCATTAATCCATTCTTTCACCTTACCCACTTTAGAAATATTAGCCATAACAATTTGGGGTAACAATGCTTCTTTCAGGAAACTTATCTTAATCTAATTGTCAAAGAGTAACGATGCATTTTCCCTATTACCTAATGTGCATATTATATGTCTTGACATTATTCCTTTTGGTTTCAATAATTGTAAAAATAACCATAAATGAGCTTGTTTATCTAAAAATATTTTTACCTTTAAGAAAAAATTGTGAAGCCATCTCACCTACAGTGATTCTTTATGTATTAGTATCCTCTGTATTATTTTTCCTATGAAAACCTTATTGTTTAAGCTAATAGGAAGCACATTAAAGGCAACAACCTCTTTTGGTTTACAAACTTCCTTCCAACCCACCTTAGACCTGAATATTCCATTGGAGCCTCCAATACATAAAAACATTCTCATTAATCTTTTCAATTCCTTTACCATCCCCTTAAAAAGAAAGAAGTGTGAAAAACAATACATATACAGGGAGTTAGGCCGTTGATTTAACCATTAGAAATCGTACTGCATATGAAAGATATGAGTTGCCAATCTTTGGAGCTCCTAAAAAGATTGTAAAGAGGAAATAAGGTTGTAAAGAGACTTATCATGTGCTTTAAGAGAAGTAATATGTTATATGCAAACATAACGTGAGAAATTATAAGTTCCTTATAGTTGCTATGGAATTGGAAGAATGGATCCTAACTCATGTTCTATTAGACTCGATAAAACCTCCATACATAGAACAAATAAGTAAAGGGATAAAGGCTTCCTTTGCCTTATTCCCTTTTTCCTTTAAAAAGACTTGTTAGTTCACCATTAATAAGTCTGGCATATGAGGGGTTGGTGACATATATAAGTATCCATTTTCTATATGAAACCAAAAACCTCAAGAATATGTTTAATAAAGAGCCAACTGATCAAAACTTAAGCTTTATGTAGGTCTAATTTCAGTGCATAATTCTTTAGGGAACTTTTCTTGGAGTATCCTTAAAAACTTCCTGAGTTAAAAGCACATTATCAAATGTTATCCTTCCCTCCATAAAGCACTTTATGTAAGACTAATGATGGTTTTTAGAGACTTTCTCATCCTCTTAGCTAATAATTTAACTATGATTTATAAAGAAAATTGCATTAATATATATTTCTAAAATCCCTAAACGATTTTGAGATAAGACATTCAAGTTTTATTAATCTTTAGAAGTAACTTATCTGAATTAAAATCTCCCAACATTGCCTTAATCACCATATCTTTAATCATATGCCAATCTTTCTAAAAGAACACACAATTCAACCCATTAAGTGTAGGGGCCTTATCAAAATTCATTTCAAAACTACTTGCTCAACATTATTTTGAAAAAAAAGGAGCAGGCAGATATTGAATCATATTTAATAGAAATTGATTTGATATGAAGGATCTAAGCATTTTTTTGGAGTAATTACTCTCAGTTTGAGTACCCATAGAGTCCTAGAAGAAAAAAAGAGGTATCTTTTTGGGCCTTGCTTGTGTTGAGATTAAAACACCATTTTAATTAACTAAAGAACTTATTCTATTAATATTCCTTTTAGCTAGAATAGAATTATCAAAAAAATATAAGTTCTTATCCCCTTCCTTTAACAATTGCGCTTAGTGAATTGTGATTAAACAAGTTTATAAGTACTTATTGAGTGCCCTTTTTCTCTTACTCAATCCACCACTCATCACCAGGATTCTTATATACCTAATTTTGTATATTCTTTAGGATTCTCTTGATATGATTGGCCTTAATTAAGGTACTGAAACTAATTCCAGAATTTAACAACTTCAATTATTCTTTAATCTATGTAAGCTTCTTGACATAAATAAAATCTTTATAAGTCTAGACTTTCTTAGTCATTCATATCCTAAATGTTTCAATGAAATCCTTATGTTTAGCTAAGAAATTACTGAATTTGAATGAGGATCTTCTGCTACATTGCTTAAGGAAGTTCTAAACTAATATTAAAGAATGATTAAAAACTTGTAAGCTTAGGAACAAGGCTTTCCTCTATGGATATTTGTTTAACCATTCTCCATGCACCAATGCCCTATCAATTTTCTTCCTAATAAACAATTTGGATGCTTATTTGTTACTTTAAATGAAATAACATCCCTCAAAGCTTAAATTTATGATCCCCAGTTTAGGCACTCATTCCTTGAACTCCATTGAATGATTGCTTAAACAAAAAATTGCTTTAGTTTATGAAAAAAATAAGGAGTTAATAAAATCTCTTAAGACTAACCAAGGTATTTGAATCGAAGGTTTGATTCCTAGTAGGCAATTCCATAATATCCTCCTTTGAAATTAAAATTGGGGCCATATATAAAAGTGAATGTTATTGTCACGTCCTCCTTTAAGAACTTGATTATAGGATGTATATGTTGGTCACTTAAAGGGGTTAATACTATTTCAACCTTCCTAGTGTCAAAAGAGATTACAATTCTACCATAGTAATGGTGGTTATGGTTGGAAACAAAAGACCATGAATTACTAGTAAGTTTAAGTTTCAATAAATTTTTATGAGACAACTCAGTCTTTACGAACACTAATAACTGTTGAATTATTACTAGTTACAAAATCCCTATGTCCTTCTTGCTTTTTTGGGTAATTAAAGCCCCTTTTTTGTCGTAATGCTATCGATATTAAGACGGGGCTTTATGAAAGGAAACTTTTAAGCTTTCCTTACTTTCGTTCAAAAGTTTGATGATTGTGTTTAGTGTAAATAAACATATTCTATTTCGTTAATGCATTTTTTAGTTTTCTTATATATTAAGTATCCCCATTCTCTATAAAATGAGCATCATATATTTTTCTTTTTGGTAAATATATGATGAAAAATGTACTTTAAGAAAAAGAAATGGGCTAAGTATCACCAAGGTCATAAACAAACATAATTTTACACTAAGGGAAGATAACTTGTAGAAAAGGTATATTTCAACATAAATGGTGTGTTTATATTTTCTTTCATCTATTTATAAGAAATAGAAATGAAATATCCTGCCTAAGTTTACAAAAGATCATAATTTTTATTTCAAAAAATTTAAACAACTAAATATGTATTTGAAAATATTTAAGAAATCCATTTTAGAAGCTAACCATAAATCTACCAAAGTGATCACAAATCTATGTTTAAAATTTTTTAAAATCTAACTAGAATTTATGATAACTAGAATCTGAATAAATTGAACCAAGTCTAACTAAGAGATCTTGTTCTCTATAGCTATATACTAGAGTTCCCATTGGTTTTCTCTAGATGTGTTACCAAGAAAATAGACAAAATCTTAAAGAATTTCCTATAGTCCGGTCATTAGCTAAAATCCAAAGGGAATAAAGTGAAGTGGTCTGAGATTTGTCAACCCAAAACATATAGGCCACGTTTGGTACGTAGTACTGGAATTGAAGGGATTGAGATTGGAAATGTGATTAGGATTGAGATTGGTTGTGGGAGTGGAATTAAGATTTTAAAATTACGTTTGGTAAGAGGTAATATTTGGAGGGATTGTTTTCATTAATTTTATTTTAAAATCAGATAGAAATTATGGAAAGACAATAATGCCCCTTTCAAATATTAAAAAAAAAACTCACACTGAATCTCTCCCTTTCGCATCGTCTCCCCTCCAGCTCTGCACATTGACCTCTGTCTCACTCTCAAATGATGTTGGCTCTCCGTCTTTCCAGATCTCCTCCCTATAAGACGGGTCTTTCCAGATCTCCTCCCTGTTCTAATAAGTAGTCATTGCAGTCTTCTAAGCCTGGTGAGCCAAGTTGGGACTTAGAATATCTTAGGATGCAGTGCAATGAGTTCTCATTATTTGACTTCCAGATTTGTTATTCATGGTGGCGGAATCGATTTGATTTTTTTTCACATATTTGGTATAAAAAAATCAATATAAGAGTGTGGTGAAAAAATCAATTACAGATTTGGTATAAAATATTTCCTTAACACATATCAAATGGACGAATGATTTGGTATAAAAAAATCAGTATAAGAGTGTGGTGAAAAACATAAACAAGGGATTGAAAATATAAATAATGGCGATGCTACGTTTAATGGAGATGCTGCGGTTAAAAACATAATTTGTAGAGAAGAAAATCCAAAAGCAAGTGATGAAGAAGAATGTGTGTGAGTGTTTGTCATAAATAATGTAGAGTGAAAGCGAAACTTACTAGTGATACTGCGTTTAATGACAAGAACAAGGGAGAGAACGATGAAGAGAGCAACTCGACAAATCTGGTACTGGAAAAAAAAAGGGAGAGAACGATGAAGAGTGAAAGTGAACAGCTTCAAAATGATGGAAGAGAAGATAAATTAGGGCAAATGTAATAAGATTAAGCTTGTCCAAAAATTATTATAAGTGGGGATATTTTTGTCCTCAAAATTTTCAATCCCAAGTTTTAAAATGCAATACCAAGGGGAGAGGTAGCTTTGCCCAATCTCACCTATGTGGTAATGTGCAATCCTTGGGCTTCTTCAATACCACTTACCAAACATGCTTATTTGACTGATTCCCTATCTCAACCCCTGTCCTGCGTCTCCAGTGCTGCATACCAAACGTGTCCATAAGGTGGCTTCTAAACTAATGAATCAGGTTCTACTCACTAAAAAATAGTCTTTATGGGTTTGGTGTGTGAATGCATCAAAGGAAAGTCCTCATGGAACTTTAAAATCCCTAGAAACACCTCATCCTTGGCGAAATTTATTAGAAGCACGGTTGTGGCTACGAGTCATCATCAAATGCAGTTCAATTTCTGTCTTAGTACGCCTTGGAAGGATATGTGGACAAAGTAATGATGAAGTTAGAGGCCTTTTGATGTTTCTCAAATCATTCAGCCAGGCTAATATATTATTTGGAACAACCTCAAGTCAACAGGCACCGGGTGAAAGAATAAGTTCAAAGAATTCATGAATAAAAAATGGAATTTTTTTTTGCTTGATCTGATATTTACCAATAATGCTTCATTTCATTAATTTGACCTTCAAACCTTGTATTTAATTTTGATCACAACATTAAATTTATCTCACTATTCATTCAAGTTGAATATAAAATACTCTGTGATTACTTTTAAAAGTTGTATTTTGTGTAAATAATTATAATCTATTTCATTTGTATCTTTAAATTAAATATTTTGTTTTACTTAGGCAATGATTCTTTTCGTGTAATGACTGTACAACAAGACTGTACTATTGAAGAAATCTAGAATAGTTAATATCCACATAATTATATCGTTTAGATTTTATTAAAATTTAAATTTTATATTATTTTAATAAATTATAATTCATTTAAATAAAATTATAGCTAGTATTTGATAAATAATTAGAACTATTATAAAATTTATAGAATTGTGGGTTAAACTTAAACTTGAAGCGTTAATTAAGTATAAAATCTAGAATATCACTAAAGTAAACCCACCACATGCAGACTTTTCACTCTTGGTAATATCGGTCAGAAGTCAATTACCAAGTCTAACATTGAAGGGTATTTAGAAATTTCCTGCTACTTACACAAATTGTCCTGATCAAGATCATTTTGCTGTTTTACCGAATCAAGGTCATTTTGTAGTTTTACTTTTCCAAGCAGCCCAGGACTTTTTCTTTTGGCAACACGGTCAGAAATCTATTATCCTTTCCAACATTGAAGCGCATTCAGAAATTTCCTGAAT
>JANZXR010000009.1:12739278-12749330 GCA_027575705.1 Erythroxylum echinodendron
GTTCTTTGGCAAAGTTTTGATCATCCAACTGATACCCTTTTGCCTGGCATGAAATTGGGTATCAACTACAAGACGGGGGAAACACTGTCACTCACGTCGTGGCTTCGTGCAGATGATGCTAGTCCGGGAGCTTTTACTATGGAATGGGAACCCAATGAAGAACAGTTAATTGTTAAGAGACGAGGAAGGAGATTTTGGAGTAGTGGAAAGAGATATGAAAATATTGCTCTTCTAGATGAATATAACAGCAACTATAACATCACCAAACAATCAAATGCAGACGAGTCGTACGTTAGCTATTCGCTTCTAGTTGGTGAATTTACTCCTGAAGATCGAAGGAATGTTTCCAGATGGCTTCTTGATTATGATGGAAATATTCGCGATTTGGAGTCGACTGGCAGGGTTTTTTCTGATTACAGTCAACTATGTGATGGGAATAGCACAGATAATGGTTGCGCAAAATGGGAAGGACCGGAGTGCAGGAGGGACGGTGACAAGTTCAGAAAGCGAATCACGAACACTCAGCTTGGTTTGACCTCTTTCTATGACGATACCTTCAAGAATCTTAGCTTCGCAGACTGCAAAGAATTATGCTGGAAAGATTGTAATTGTTCTGGAGTCCATGAGAATAGCGGTTTAGGCTATGGTTGTCGCTTCTATCATGGGCCTTTCAATTACGATGATTTGACAGGGGATGAACAGATATTTTACGTCATCATTCCAGGTCCTCTGCCTGATCATAAAGGCAAGTACATACGTTTGTTCATGTCTTGGTTATTAGCTGATTCTTTGCATGTACAGAACATCTATTAACAGGATTTTAAGGTTAGCACTTGTCTATCTAGATTTTAACAATTTAAGTATGTGATTGACCTTTTATTTTGAGGTCAAAAGTTTACCGAGCTGCATTCTTAAGAGTACTAACAGAGAGGAAATTTTGAGTCTGCAATTCTACTGAACTTTATGGTACCGTACAACACTGCAGCTAATATGACAGGGGTATGGATTGCTATTGCTATATCCACAACTGTAATTGTGGCTTTAATGGGCATCTTCTTGTATTTGAGATGGAGAAGACTCAGATTAGAAGGTAACGCAAACGTGCAGTTTATCCCTGTTAAATATGCTAAACCATGTTCGACCCCCTAATACTAATTTCAAGTTCCGGGTCTTGCCAAATCTTAAACAGAGAAGTTTCTGAAGGAGCTAATGACCTTAGATAGACCAAGTGATGCAAATGAGCTTGAAAATGGGGGTAACAGGAATAATTTACAAGTATATAGCGTTGCAGAAATTAAGACAGCTACAAATGGCTTCTCATTAGCGAATAAACTTGGCGAGGGTGGTTTTGGTCCAGTTTATAAGGTAACTTCAGTTGAATAAACCAACAAGAAAAATGAGCAGCTATATTTGTACAACAGCTTAGCTGTTTGTTTTGACACGCTCAGGGAAATTTTGGTCAAGGGCAGGAAATAGCAGTGAAGAGGCTATCAAGAAGATCAGGACAAGGGTTGGTGGAGTTCAAAAATGAGCTCATACTAATAGCCAAGCTACAACACAATAACCTTGTCAGGCTCTTAGGTTTCTGCGTTCAAGGTGAAGAGAAAATGTTGGTGTACGAGTACTTGCCAAATAAAAGCCTGGACTGTTTCATATTTGGTGAGTATGAAAATCGAACTGGAGCTATGCATTTCTGGATACAGTATTGCATCTTTTTTCAACTATGTTTTGTTACTTAATAGGAGATCAATCAAAAAGGGATTTGTTAGATTGGAACAAGCGCTTTAGCATAATTGAAGGAATAGCTCAAGGCCTTCTCTACCTCCACAAGTACTCAAGACTTAGAATAATCCATAGAGACTTGAAGGCCAGTAACATCTTACTTGACAAAGACATGAACCCCAAGATATCTGATTTTGGCATGGCAAGAATTTTTAGGCCAGACGAACCTGAAGCAAACACTATTAGGGTCGTTGGAACATAGTAAGTATGATATATGCATATGCAGTTGGATACATTTGTTAGTTGATTAACGTTTGTGCATGAAATGAAGATATTGACTTCTTGTTTTGTCAACTTTGGCAGTGGTTACATGCCTCCAGAGTATGCTATGGAGGGCATATTTTCTGTGAAATCTGATGTATACAGCTTTGGAGTACTTGTGCTAGAAATAGTGAGCGGTAAGAAGAATCACAGCATCTATGATTTCGATCGCAGGCTCAACCTCGTCGATTATGTAAGTTTCACTAATTCAAATCTAACTTTTATCCAAATTAATGACTTTTATTTTCCATTATCATAATGAGTCGATCTTGTATCAATAACATCCTAAATCCAAACTTAAGTAGTTATCTTTAGACTTGTCATCACGTATCTTAAGCGATCAACAGTTTTATATCTTTCAACTTGCCAATTCATTGAATGATAATTATGGCCTTATCAGGCATGGGAGCTATGGATGGTTGATCCACTAAAGCTAGTAGACTTGGCCATAATGGAATCGACTGTTAAAGATCAAGTATTGAAGTGTATAAACGTGAGCTTGCTATGTGTAGAGCACAATCCATTTGACAGGCCAACCATGTCAGATGTTCTATCTATGTTAACAAGTGATGTTGACCAATTGCCAAGCCCAAAACAGCCAGCATTTTATAATGTTGAAAGAAATTTGGTTATCGAAAATTCGATAGAAGAACACGCACAAGTTAGTTGTTCAATAAACCAGATGTCCTCATGGCATGTTCCACATTCATGAACTTTTCTAATATTTTGAAATAAAGACATATGTATACATTCAAAGTATGTGACATGTGACAGTTCATTGTCCACCCATCTCAGTATATATATATATATATATATATATATATAAGTGGTAAGGAGCAGGCTGCATGTTTGGTTTTGGTGGGAATTACCTAGACTGAACAATCATTGTTATGTTGTTTCTTGTATAACAATCTAAGCTCTTTATTCAAAATAGACATGTAGATGCAGAACATTTAAATTTTCCTTTAATTTTTGGAAATAAGACAAAGTGTAATAGGCCTTTTCACATCAGTTGATTAAAGTTGGAATAATAGAGGATTCTCAACTAAATTTGGAACATATACTGATGAAAAGTGATTATGGTTTGGTTAATTTTAGTGTTATTATTGATGACTATTATGTAGGCCTCATATATATAAGCATGTAGTTTTAAAGTATTTATAGAAGAGCATAAGTATTTCTTAGAAGTTTTTTAAGTGAAAATGATCTAATTACACAATTGTGTAATAGGATGTGTTATTCTCTAACATACAGAGGTAAAAGCATAAGTGTATTGATATGGTGGAGGGATTTTGAAAAAGAACACTACCTAAAAAAAGGACATGTCAGAGTGAACGACGAGCTGTTTATTTAAAAATTCATTTTTGGTGGATTTCAAACTTTGAAAGGATTTTAGGATTTATTAGAGTTATGTTTGGACTTGGTAAGGGACTATTTTAGGGGAATTGTACTAACTAAGTTTATATATAAATATATCATTATAACACTAGTATGATGAAACCATTATCATTATATTTCAGAGTGAATGAGCTACCATTGGCTTTCAGAATGTAGGTATGCCTAATTCGTTACATCTCGTTAAAGATTTTCTTATATTCTAATTTAATTTATTTATATTCTATTAGTTTTGCACAATATTTCATAACAAAGTGGAATCAAACTGGTGTTAAGGTGATAAAGACTTTAATTGTAAGGTTTGAAGTGGTAAATTAAATAAAAGTGGGAATTTTGAATTGTGACAATGGATAATGAAGGATTTGTTAGCGCAATAAGGCATATTGAAGGGGGTTACTAGAGAATAATCCCAAGCATATAGATGCACTTAATTGTAGAGAGTTATAGACACAAGTAATTGTACAACTATGTCTACCAGACGAGGTAATAAATCATGTCATAGATATTACATCCCTAGTAGAAATATAAGAGAAACTAGAGAGTTAATATATACCGAAGTCTTTTATAGATAATGGTCTATGAAGCAGAGACTGTACAAGCTAAAGATGCAAAAGGAAACGAATATGGAACAACGTATCAATGTGTTTAACCAAATAGACATTAACTTGTTAAGGTTTGAGGTGACTGTTGAGGATAAAACAAAGATTCTACTTTGTTCTTTACTTCTTTCATACGAACATATGGCGATCAAACCCACATTGGATAAGGAGATAATTGGTGTAAATGATGCCACTGTTACATTATTGACTTACAATGAACAAAGGCAAAACATTAATTAAAGCTTTATGTTTCAACTAGTTTGTGTCAACCACGTTAGATAATTTTAGCACTTCTAATTAAAGGTTGATAAAAATTATAAAATCATTATAATATGACAAGTTAGGATTAGGATGTTTGATAACTTTGTTGGAACCTTCCTAGATTTGAGAAAGAACTTGTTCTCCTTAAGTACCCTATATGTGAATGATTTTTGATATAAAACTAATAGAAACAACATTAAAGTGGTAAAAAGTGTGACGATTAATATGAAAGAGGCTACAATATTAGAGTCAAAGAAAAATAGTGTTACATTATAACACATGTGATTGAGTCATTTCAGTGAGCAAGGGATGATGAAGCTTTATAAGAGGAGTTTATTAAAGGGTGACAAATACTATAAGTTAGTCTTTTGCAAGTTATATGTTCTTAGTAAAAAGTTAAGGATAACCTTTAAGGATGTAGTGCTTAAGAAGAAACATATGTTGAGGCAAACATATAGAGATGATGTGTTATGATTAGTAAAGGACAATACTAAGGTGTTACAAGTAAAGCAAGATCAGTGTGGCACTGACTTAAAAGAGGTTGAAAATTTTAGTTTAAGAGCATTGTTATAGGAAAAGTAGCATCATAATGTATCCAAAATAGAGCGAGGCACACTATTAAGCCACCGAATGGATATGATTAGTAATAATTAATATCCATCACACACATCATCATTACTAAGGATCTAACTACTTTTCAAGAGACTATAAACAATTAAGAGAAGGATAAATAGATAAAAGCTATAGTATAGAAGTAGAGTTTTTACAGAAGAACTAAATATGAGAGCTAATTCAACTTCTTAGAGAAAAGAGCATTATACAATGCAAGTTTATATACAAAACAAAGCCAGCATTAATAAAAAAAAGAAAAAAAGTTCAAGGCTAGACTAGTAGCTAAAAAGCGTACATGACAAGGGGGATTAATTATGTTGAATTGTTTTTCCTGGTATTTAGACATAGTTTCCTTAGGATTTCGAAGGTGTTAGTAGATAATTTAACTATGCATTTCAAGCAAATGAAAAAAAAAAGACAATTTTCTTTATGGTGATATGGAAGAGAAAATTTACATAGAGTAGTATGAAGAGTTTAGTTAATATAAAAAGGAGCACCTGATCTATAAATTGAAGTGAGCTAAACTGATCTCTATAATAATGGTATAAAACATTTGAATTATACATCATTAAATTGACTATAAGAGATATAGGTATAATTGTTGTACATATGTCAAGATCCTTGATGATTAATCATTTATTTTTCTACTACTATATGCGGATGATGTATAGATTACTAAAAAAGAGTATGCATAGTGTGAATAGAATAAAGATAGAAGCTTTAGAAATTGTAGTTATCTTAGTTTAGCTATAATGAGAAGGTATTGGACATGTTTGGAGTAAGTAAGGCTAACTCGTGAGTAACCAATTGACATATCACTTTAGACTTTCCTTAGATTAGTACTTAAAGTTAGTTGCAGGCATTGATTGATATGTCTAAGATATCATATGCTAGCATTATTTAGATGATATGCAATGATTTATACTAGATTAGTTTTGGCTCATATTGTTAGTTAGGTTGGTGAATATATGTCAAAACGTAGAAAACATTACTAGGAAGTATCCAGATGGATATTTAAGTACTTGAGAGCTATTATAAACCATAAGATTGTGTTTAGCAGTCAAAGGGATAATCCTTCAGTTGTTTGATATATGATTCAAACTATACAAGAGATTTTGATAACCAAAGGTGTACTATATAATATATTTTCTTTTTCATAAGAGGGTAGAATTCGGTGTTATACTATATAGCTACATTATCTAAAATTAATTAAAAGTACATAGTAATGGTTAAGGTTGTTAAGGAAACATTATGGCTCACAGGATAATGAAGAAGGTGGGTTGATTCAAGGTGGAGTTTGAGTACACTATAATAGTGAAAGTGTCATTCAATTGACAAATCAAGTGTATCATGTAAAGACTATGCATGAAGAATTTTATCTCGATAAATCTTACTTGGAAAAAGTTAACATTTTGAAAAATGCGCCCTACATATTGGTGAAAACAATTATCATGAACAAGTTCAAGTATTACTTAGCTTTAATTAATGTCTTAGGTTCCAAACATTTTTATAGCAAAAAATGTGTATTGTATATTCACCAAAGTAGGGATTGTTATGCGTAGCTTATATACAAGAATGTACATTTTTTAAGGAATTTCCTAGAGTATGTTGGTTGAATACAATATATTCATAAAAATGGATATTATTGTGTATGGATCATATATATGAACATGCAATCTTAGAGATATTTTATATGTCGACTAAACATATTATATTCATCAAGTAGCAACTTGTTGTATATCACTCCTATACAATAGCATGTATAAGTGTTTCTAAAAAATGGGTTTTTCTTGAAAGTCTTTAGGTGAATACGGCTTGACATATAGTTATTTGCTACGACATGTTATTCTTTATAATACAAACGTGAAGACAAGTGCTTAATGGTATGATGAAAGACTTTTAAAAAGGATATGTCTTGAGATATAGGCATATTAGAGTCTATATCCATATGCATATAGAAATGATAAGATAAATGGCTTGGGATATAGGCATGTTCATGACTAATTGTCTTAGTTGAAAATGCACCTTTGATGGACTTTAAACTCTAAAAGGATTCTGTAAGTTATTAGAATCATGTTTAAGTCAGATTATGTTTAATAAAGGGTTATTTGAGTATAATTGTATTAGTTACAGTTTATATAAAAATATATTATTGTAAAGCTAGTTTGATGGAACTATTATCATTATTATTCTATATTAAATTAGTCGTTCTTAACTCTTGATATCGTAGGCATATCCAATTGACCAAATTTTAATAAAAATGTTCTTATATTTTTTATTAATTTTTTGATTCATTCTTATTGCACATTATTTCTAAGCAATAACATTTATGACCTTAGAAAAGAATTTCTAATTCATTATTTTTTTCTTTTGCTCCCTATTTTTGTAATGTGATATCTTTGTGTAATTGTATAAATGATATATAAGTAACTAGGAGATTATTGCAAATTTTGATATTACAGTCAACTTTTTTTACTTTTTTTATAATTATACATTGTATAGTGGAAAGTCTTATAAAAATAAGGTCAAAGTCTATATACACTAAATAAAAAGGACAATAAGAAAGTGATGGGTGTAACAGCCCAGACTATCTGCTCACAGATATTGTCTGCTTTGAGCTTTGACCCATCCAAGCCTCATGGTTTTACTCTTCCTGCACACTCGCTCGGAAAAATGCGTCTATAAGAGAGAGTTTCCATAGCTTTATAAGGCCTACTTCGTTTCCCTCTCCAATTGATATGGGAATCTAACATTCCGCCCCCTTAGAAGCCCATCGTCCTCGCTACATAGGCCTGGATCCACCCCTCTTGCAGGCCCAGCGTCTTTGCTGGCACACAGGCCTAGATCCATCCCCCTTGTAGGCCCAGCGTCCTGATATTGACTCTGATACCATTTGTACCAACCCAGACCACTCCGCTCATAGATATTGTTCATTTTGGGCCTTGGCCTAACCAAGCCCTCATGGTTTTGTTCTTCCCATACACTCACTCAGGAAAACACGTCTATAAGGGAAAGTTTTCCATAGTCTTATAAGGCCTACTTCGTTCCCCTCTCCAATCGATATAGGAATTCTACCCCCTTTGGAAGCCCAGCGTCCTCGCTAGCCACAGGCTTAGATCCACCCCCATTAGAGGCCCAGCATCTTTGCTATCACATTGACCGGGGTACTAGCTCTGATATTATTTGTAACAATCCAGGACCACCCGCTCACAGATATTGTCCGCTTTAGGCCTTGGCCCAGCCAATCCCTCACAATTTTTCTCTTTCCACTATTGAAAAAAACGAGTCTTTAAGGGAGAGGTATCCATACCCTTATAAGGCATACTTCGTTCCCCTCTCCAATCGATATAGGAATCTAACAATGGGAGTTTGAGGTAAGCATACGTATTAATAATATTGTTAGTAGTCAGGGTTCAATTTGAACATTTTCCAAACATTAGGATTCATTTTTTAACGTTTGTAAAACGTTAAGGTTTAACTCTAGCATCGTGACACATCACGGTCCATTTTATATATCTGTGTAAATGTTAGGGTTCATTTTGCCCTTTTGGCCTTTGAGGAAACCTGGCTAACTGTTTGATAGAAGGTCTATTAGAGATTCAAGGCACAATCTGCAACAGATGTTTATGTAAAGCATTTACCATATGATGCCTTTTACACCAAATCTGTACCACTAATAAAATGTAGTACTTTGACTTATCATCGACAAACTAGCATTACAGATCATATTGACATGGAATGCATAAAGTATCTTTTGCATCAGTTCATTTCATGTCTAGAATTTGTGGGATTTGTTTACAAAATGAATTTTATTAAACATAGTAATTTTATGATAAATTGACTTTTCATAATTAAACTGTTAACATCAATTCATCGAGAACGCTGATGTGGCGACTAGTTTCTGATGGCAGAAATGAGCTTCAATGGGAGGAATGTGGGAAAATTCTACCTAGTGTAGAAAAAATCAATGCAGAAATTTTGTCATCATATACTAATCATTACTTGTCTTCCATGACCGATCTTCTTCTTCAAAGTTTTTAGTTTCATCTTAAATTTGTCTCTTCCTTAATTATTTGTATCTTATTTCCATCATAGTAAGTTATCAGATGAACATTTGATTGTATATATTATGTCTTGTGTAAATCCCATTCCAATCTTCAAGATAACATAGATGAAAATGGGAATAGTGGCAATATATCGATGGCTAGTATATGATTAGGGCAATCGGTTGTTTTTAAACAATTATCGATTCCAATTACTATGTTTGTTCAATCAGGTATGAATTTGTTCGAATTTGGCTTCGTAATACAGTTTTACTTAACTGGCTATTTAAGTTCCATAATACTTGTGGCTTAGGTGAAACACATCGAACTAACAATTCATCTAATTCAGTGATCTATACTACATTCATGGATTCGTTCACTATATCCCTTACAAGTTTAGTTATAGCCAAGAAGTTATTAGTTATAGCCAAGAAGTTATTGGAAGAAGGCGTCAATAACCCAACACCTAAGGAAAGATCTTTGATGTTTTCAATTGATGCCTTCGAACATGCAAGGACCCTTTTTGGGAATCCAAACATAGCGAATTCATTTACCTTTACCATCTCTCATGTCACTTGGAATAAAAAAAATTATTTCATTTACTTTTAGATGAAATAAGCGTGAAATTTTATTTATTAATATGTCTGTAAAATTTTTTAGAAACAACCTCTTTACTAGTTACGTACTATTGGACCTCCTCAGATCCCGTATATCAGTGAAATTCATATTGGATATTGATGATGCTGTTGTTCTATGTTTGTAAGAATTGTTAAACTTTTAATTACAATATTGTACTACTTACCTGCATACACTACTTACCTGCATACATCATTATATTATACTGCTTACAATTTTCAATATTTTTATGTATTATTAGTATTTTATTATTAATAAATATTAATGATTAAGAATAGTAGTCAACTTAAATTTATTATTTTTAAATCTTTTTAATATGTAAAATTTTAGATATGTTTATCTTTTTATACCCAAAAAGATAATTTATAGGGTTTTTATGTATTAACTGTAACATCCCCTCACCTATGAAAGGGCATTTTGGTCATTTTGAATGGGGTTAAAATTATTGAAAGTGTTTTTGACA
>JANZXR010000009.1:12752449-12833368 GCA_027575705.1 Erythroxylum echinodendron
TACAATTCAAACCATCCTGTTTGGTTAGCCAACAGGAACCCGACTTTTGCCAACGATACAGGAGTTCTTGCCTTAGACGCAGGTGGGAATTTGAGAATAGTGCATGCAAATGGTGATCTGATACAGACAATATACTCTGGGAATGAGTCTGCCACCAACGCAACAGCTGTTTTACAGGAGTCTGGAAATTTGGTCTTGAAAAAAGCAAACTCGATGCAAGTTCTTTGGCAAAGTTTTGATCATCCAACTGATACCCTTTTGCCTGGCATGAAGTTGGGTATCAACTACAAGACGGGAAAAATATTGTCACTCACGTCGTGGCTTCGTGCAGATGATGCTAGTCCAGGAGCTTTTACCATGGAATGGGAACCCAAAGAAGAACAGTTGATCGTTAAGAGACGAGGAAGGAGATTTTGGAGTAGTGGAGAGAGATTTGAAAATATTGATCATCTCGATGAATATAACAGAAACTATAACATCACCAAACAATCAAATGCAGATGAGTCATACGTTAGCTATTCGATTCTAGTTGGTAAATTTACTCCTGAAGAGCGAAGGAATGTTTCCAGATGGCTTCTCGATTATGAGGGAAATATTCGCGATTTGGAGTCGACTGGCAGGTTATTTTCTGATCACAGTGAAGTATGTGATGGGAATAGCACAGACATTGGTTGCGAAAAATGGGAACGACCAAAGTGCAGGAGGGACGGTGACAACTTCAGAAAGCGAATCACGAACACTCGGCCTGATTTGATCTCTTTCTATAACGATACCTTCAAGAATCTTAGCTTCGCAGACTGCAAAGAATTATGCTGGAATAATTGTAGTTGTTCTGGGGTCGATGAGAATAGCGGTTCAGGCTATTGTCGTTTCTATCATGGGCATTTCAATTACGATGATTTGACAGGGGATGAACAGATGTTTTATGTCATCATTCCAGGTCCTCTGCCTGACCATAAAGGCAAGTACATACATTTGTTCATGTCTTGGTTATTAACTCATTCTTTGCATGTACAGAACATCTATAAACAGAATTTTTAGATTAGAACCTCTGTCTTTCTAGATTTTAACAATTAAGAATGTGATTGACCTTTGTTTATTTTGAGGTAAAAAATTTACCAAGTTGCATTCCTAAGAGTACTATACTAATAGAGGGGAAATTCAGAGTCTTCAATTATACTGAACTTTTTGGCGCTGTACAACACTGCAGCTAATATGACAAGGGCATGGATTGCTATTGCAGTATCCACAACTGTAATTGTGGCTCTGATGGGCTTCTTCTTGTACTTAAGAAGGAGAAGGCTCCGATTAAAAGGTAACGTTATTAATTTCCTAAGCATCAAAAGTGCAGTTTATCCTTGTGAATATGCTAAACCATGGTCAGTCCCTAATACTAATTTCAAGTTCTGAATCTTGTAAATTCCTAAACAGAAAAGTTTGTGAAGGAGCTAATGACCTCAGATAGACCAAGTGATGCAAAAGAGCTTGAAAATGGCGGAAACAGGAATAATTTACAGGTATATAGTGTTGCAGAAATCAAGACAGCTACAAATGGCTTCTCATTGGAGAATAAACTTGGCGAGGGTGGTTTTGGTCCAGTTTACAAGGTAACTTCAATTGAAGAAATAAACAAGAAAAATGAGCAGCTATATTTGTACAACAACTTAGCTGTTTGTTTTGATATGCTCAGGGAAAATTTGCTCATGGGCAGGAAATAGCGGTGAAGAGGCTATCAAGAAGATCAGGACAAGGGCTGGAGGAGTTCAAAAATGAGCTCATACTAATAGCCAAGCTACAACACAATAACCTTGTTAGGCTTTTAGGTTTCTGCATTCAAGGTGAAGAGAAAATGTTGGTGTACGAGTACTTGCCAAATAAAAGCTTGGACTATTTTATATTTGGTGAGTATGAAAGTCGAACTGGAATTATGCGTTTCTGGATACAGTATTACTTTTGCATCTTTTTTCAAATATGTTTTATTACTTATAGGAGATCAATCAAAAAGGGAATTGTTAGATTGGACCAAGCGCTTTAGCATGATTGAAGGAATAGCTCAAGGCCTTCTCTACCTCCATAAGTACTCGAGGCTTAGAATAATCCACAGAGACTTGAAGGCCAGTAACATCTTACTTGACAAAGACATGAACCCCAAGATATCTGATTTTGGCATGGCAAGAATTTTCAGGCCAGACGAACCTGAAGCAAACACTATTAGAGTTGTTGGAACATAGTAAGTATGATATCTACATATGCAATCGGTTACATTTTTAAGTTGATTAATGTTTGTGCATGACATGAAGATATTGACTTCTTGTTTTGTCCACTTTGGCAGTGGTTATATGCCTCCAGAGTATGCTATGGAGGGCATATTTTCTGTGAAATCTGATGTATACAGCTTTGGAGTACTTGTGTTAGAAGTAGTAAGTGGTAAGAAGAATCACAGTATCTATGATTTCAATCGCAGGCTTAACCTCATCGGCTATGTAAGTTTCATTAACTCAACTTTAACTTTTATCCAAATTAATGAATTTTATTTTCCATAGTCATAATAAGTCAATATTGTATCAATAACATCCTAAATCCAAACTTAGGTAGTTATCATAAGACTTATCATCACATATCTTAAGCAATCAATAATTTTATATCTTTCAACTTGCCAATTCATTGAATGATAATTATGGCCTTATCAGGCATGGGAGCTATGGAAGGTTGATCCACTAAAGCTAGTAGATTTGGCCATAATGGAATCGGCTGTTAAAGATCAAGTATTGAAGTGCATAAACTTGAGCTTGCTATGTGTAGAGCACAGTCCATTCGACAGGCCAACCATGTCAGATGTTCTATCTATATTAACAAGTGATGTTGGCCAATTGCCAAGCCCAAAACAGCCAGCTTTTTATAGCGTTGAAAGAAATTTGGTTATAGAAAATTCGATAGAAGAACACTCACAAGTTAGTTGTTCAGTAAACCAGATGTCCTTAACTGATATGGGTGGACGATGAACTTATCACATGTCGCATACTTTGAATGTATAGATATGTCTTTATTTCAATAGATTAGAAAAGTTCATGAATGTGGAACATGCCATGATATATATATAATGTAGTGGTAAGGAGGAAGCTATATGTTTGGTTTTGGTGGGAATTACCTAGACTGAACAATCATTGTTATGTTGTTACTTGTATAATAGTCCAAGCTCCTTGCTCAAAATAGACATGTAGATGCAGAACATTTGAATTTTCCTTTAATTTCTAGAAATAAGACAAAGTGTAATAGGCCTTTTCACATCAATTGATTAGAGTTGGAATAATAGAGGATTCTCAACTAAATTGGGAACATATACTGGTGAAAAGTGATTATGGTTTGGTTGATTTCAGTGTTATGATTGATGACTACTGTGTAGGCCTCATATATATAAGCATGTAATTTTAAAGTATTTATGGAAATTCGTAAGTATTTCTTAGATTTTTTTGAGTGAATATGAATTAATTACACAATCGTGTAATAGGATGTGTTCTTCTATAACATACGGAGGTAAAAATATAAGTTTATTAATATAGTGGACGATTTTTTGAAAAAGAACACTACCTAAAAAAAGGACATGTCAGAACTCATGATATATAGATGGAAATAGTAAGATATAGTCTATCACATAGGCATGTTAAATGCTCGTGTCTATGAGTTGATAGAAATAGTGAAATATATAATGTGTCCATGTTCAGTCAAAGACAATAAGTTACATGACTTAAGCTATAAGCAAGATACACAACCTAGGACACAAATGTAAAAGATCCTATGTTCATATTCAAACAAAGACAATAAGCTACATGGCGTGAGACACAATTGTTTCCTATATTGTATCCCGACGAGCTGTTTATTTAAAAATGCATTTTTGGTGGATTTCAAACTTTGAAAGGATTTTAGGATTTATTAGAGTTATAGTTGGACTTGGTAAGCGACTATTTTAGGGGAATTGTATTAACTAGAGTTTATATATAAATATATCATTATAAAACTAGTATGATGAAACCATTATCATTATATTTATGAGTGAATGAGATACCATTGGCTTTGAGAATGTAGGTATGCCTAATTAGTTACATCTCGTTAAAGATTTTCTTACATTCTATTTTATTTTATTTTTATTCTATTAGTTTTGCACAATATTTCATAACAAAGTGGAATCAAACTGGTGTTAAGGTGATAAAGACTTTAATTGTTTGAAGTGGTAAATTAAATAAAACTGAGAATTTTGAATTGTGACAATGGATAGTGAAGGATTTGTTAGCACAATAAGGCATATTGAAGGGGCTTGCTAGAGAATAAGCCCAAGCATATAGATGCAACTGTAAAGAGTTATAGACATAAGTACTTGTACACTATCTCTAGTAGATGAGTTTATATATCATATCATAGATATTGCATCCCTTTTAGAAATATAAAAGAAACTAGAGAGTTAATATATACCAAAGTCTCTCATAGATAAGTAGTATATAAAACAGAGACTACACAAGCTAAAGATGCAAAAGGAAACGAATATGGAACAACATATCAATGTGTTTAACCAAATAGACATTAACTTGTTAAGGTTTGAGGTGACTGTTGAGGATAAAACAAAGATTCTACTTTGTTCTTTACTTTTTTCATATGAACACATGGATATTAAACCCACATTGGATAAGGAGATTATTGGTGTAAACGATGTCATAGTTGGATTATTGACTCACAACTAATAAAGAAAAAACATTAATTAAAGCTCTATGTTTCAGCTAGTTTGTGTCAAACACGTTATATAATTTTAGCACTTCTAATTAGAGGTTGATAAAGCTTATAAAATCATCATAATATGACTTGTTAGGATTAGGATGTTTGAAAACTTTGTTTGAACATTGCTACATTTGAGAAAGAACTTGATCTCCTTAAGTACCCTATATGTGATTGATTTTTGATATAAAATTAACAGAAACAACATTGAAGTGGTAAAAGTGTGATGATTATGATGAAAGAGGCTATAATATTAGAGTTAAAGGAAAATATTATTGCATTATAACACATGTGACTGAGTCATTTCAGTGAGCACGGGATGATGAAACTTTACAAGAGGAGTTTGTTAAAGGGTGACAAATACTATAGGTTAAACTTTTGCAAGTTATATGTGCTTATTAAAAAGTCAAGGGCAACCTTTAAAGACGTAGTGCTTAAGAAGCAACACATATTGAGGCAACATTACTAAGGTGTTACAAGTAAAGCAGGATCAATTTGGCACTAACTTAAAAGAGGTTGAAAAATTTAGTTTAACAACATTGTTATAGGAAGAGTAGCATCATAATATATCCACAATAGATCCACAATAGAGTGAGACACACTATTAAGCCACCAAATAGATATGATTAGTAAGAATTAATATCCATCACACACATCATCATTATTGAGGATATAACTACTTTTCAAGAGACTACAAACAATAGAAAAGTAAAGTTTTTACACAAGAACTAAATATGAGAGTGCAAGTTTTTAAAGAAAAGAGCGCTATACAATGCAAGTATATGTACAAGACAAAGCTAGCATTAATTAAAAAAAGGGAAAAAGTTCAAGGCTAGACTGGTAGCTAAAAAGCATACATAACAAGGTGGATTGATTATATTGAAATTTTTTTCTTGGTATTTAGACATAATTTCGTTATGATTTTGAAGGTGTTAGTAGATAGTTTGACTATGCATTTCAAGCAAATGAAAAAAAAAGACAACTTTTTTTATGGTGATATGGAAGAGAAAATTTACATAGACTAGTATGAAGAGTTTAGTTAATATGAAAAGGAGCACCTAGTCTATAAATTGAAGTGAGTTAAACTGTTCTCTATAATAATGGTATAAAATATTTGAATTATACATCATTAAATTGACTATAAGAGATATAGGTATAATTATTGTACATATGTCAAGATCCTTGATGATTAATCATTTATTTTTATACTACTATATTTGGATGATGTGTATATTACTAAAAAAGAGTATGCATGATGTGAATAGAATAAAGATAGAAGCTTTAGAAATTGTAGTTATCTTAGTTTAGCTATAATGAGAAGGTATTAGACATGTTTGGAGTAAGTAAGGCTAACTTGTGAGTAACTAATTCACAAATCACTTTAGGCTTTCCTTAGATTAATACTTCAAGTCAGATTCAGGCATTGATGGATATGTCTAAGATATCATATACTAGCACTATTTAGATGTTAAGCAATGATTTATACTAGATCAGTTTTGACTCATATTGTTAGTTAGGTTGGTGAATATATGTTCTAGTCACTATGGAAACATTTGCCCAATTGACACGTCTGAAGGAATCAATGTTGAATTTATTGGATCCTTAGCAATTCATGCCAAGCTTGGTCATTGGGGGGCTTTAGAAAGCCAATTTTATACCTAGAAAACATTAATAGGAAGTAGCCAAATGGATATTTAATTACTTGAGAGCTACTATAGACCATGAGATTGTGTTTAGCAGTCAAAGGGATGATCTTTCAGTTGTGTGATATATGATTCAAACTATACAAGAGATTTTGATAACCAAAGGTTTACTACATAATAAATTTTCTCTTTCATAAGAGGGTAGAATTTGGTGTTATAGTATATAGCTACCTTATCTAAAATTAATTCAAAGTACATACTAATGGTTAAGGTTGTTAAGGAAACATTATGGATCACAGGATAGTGAAGAAGGTGGGTTAATTCAAGGTGGAGTTTGAGTACAGTAAAATAGTGAAAGTGTCATTCAATTGACAAATCAATTGTATCATATAAAGACTAAGCATAAAGAATTTTATCTCAATAAATCTTGCTTGGAAAAAGTTAACATTTTGAAAACTTATCATGAAGAAGTTCAAGAATTATATAGCTTTAATGAATGTCTCGAGGTTCCAAACATTTTTATAACAAAAAATGTGTATTGTATATTTGCCAAGGTAGAGATTATTTTGCATGGCTTATATACAAGAATGTACATTTTTTTAAGGAATTTCCTAGAGTATGTTGGTTGAATACAATATATTCATAACAATGGATATTATTGTTTATAGATTATGAATTTCCACATGAACAAAAAGGAAGTGTCATTGGCTGAATTGCTCAATATACTCAAGGCCACTGAGGGATGCCTTAAGAAGGATTTTAGTTCTGTTTTTGTTGTTGGCTCTTCTTCTTCCAATAATAAGGGTAAGACCCTTAAAAAGAAAAACAAAAACAAGAACCAGAAGGCTTATGCTAAAGTAGCAAAGCTAGCAGGCAGTGTCAAGGAGAAGAATGACAAGGGCATATGTTTCCATTATGGCATAGCTGGACATTGGAAACAGATATGTAAAGCTTATCTTACTAGCTTGAAGGAAAAGAAGTTAAGTGTAGCTTCAACTTTAGGTTTGTTTATGGTTGAAATCAATCTTTCTACTTCTGTTTCACAATCTTGGGTATTAGATACCGGATGTGGCTCTCACATTTGTAACAATGTGCAGGTATTAACAGACAGTAGAATGTTGAGAAAAGGTGAAGTGGACTTAGAGTCGGTAATGGAGCAAGAGTTGTTGCATTAGCTATGGGAACTTGTAGTTTAGATTTATCTTTTGGTCTTGTACTTAAACTAAATAATTGTTATTATGTTCCTGTTATCACAAGAAACATTATTTCTATTCCATGTTTGGACAAGAATGGATTTGTCTTCATTGAAAGACCAATTCTAAACATAAATAACAAGAAAAGGAGATTAAGTGACCAAAATCCATCTTATTTATGGAATTGTAGGTTAGGTCATATTAATGAAATAAGAATCACTAAGTTACATAAGGAAGGATATTTAGATCTTTTCGATTATGAATCATATAAAACTTGTGAATCTTGTCTAGTGGGCAAGATGACCAAACTATCCTTTAGTGGAAAGGGACAACGTGTTAATGAGTTATTAGAGCTTATACATTCAAATGTATATGGCCCTATGTCTACTTAAACTAAAGGTTGGATTTTCTTATCTCATAATATTTATAGATGTCCATTCTAGATATGGCTATATGTATTTAATGAAATACAAGTCTGAAGCATTTGAAAATTTCAAAGAATTTAGACTTGAAGTAGAGAAACAAACTGATAAGAGTATTAATATACTTCAATCTAATTGAGGTGGCGAGTACTTGGACCATGAGTTTCTTGGTTACTTGAAAGAGAATGGGATTCTTTCACAATGGACTCCACCTAGAACTCCACAATATAATGGAGTTTCTAAAAGGAGAAATCGTACTTTATTAGATATAGTACTTTCCATAATGAGTCATGTAGTTCTTCCAGTTTCATTTTGGGGATATGCTCTTAAAACTACCATTTACCTATTAAACAGAGATTCGTCCAAATCGGTTAACAAGACTCCATATGAGATATGGACTGGTAAAAGACCAAAGTATCATACTTGAAGATTTGGGGATGTGATGCTTAATTGAAACGTTCATTTTCTGATAAGATTGAACCTAAATCAGATAAATGCATATTTGTAAGGTATCTAAAAGAAAGTTTTAGATAGCAATTTTATCATCCTCTTAAGCAAAATATGTTTATCTCAAGAAATGCTACATTCTTAGAAAGAGAATTTATTCTCAAAGAAAGTAATGGGAGTGATGTGGAGCTTAGAGAAGTTTTAGAATCACAAACACATATTCAAGTGGAACAAGAACCATAAATTGATGCATTAGTTATATAACCAATGGTTCAAGAAACACATAGTCCATGACACTCTGGAAGGGTACGTCATCCTCTTGTTAGATTAGATCTATATGTTGAAAAAGGAAATGATGATGCTTCACTTATGAATGATGAACCTACTGATTTTAAGGAAGCAATGTCAAACATCAATTCTTTAAAATGGCAAGAAGCCATGAGATCTAAAATGGAATCCATGTATACTAACCAAGTATGGACTTTGTTGGATGCGCCTGAAGGTATAGTACCTATTGGGTGCAAGTGGCGTTTTAAGAGAAAAACTGACATGGATGGAAATGTATAAATGTACAAAGCAAAGCTAGTGGCAAAAGGTTACAAACAAAAACAAGGAGTTAATTTTGATGAAACTTTTTAGCCAGTAGCAATGTTTAAGTCCATAAGGATTTTATTGGCTAAAGATATAGACCATGATTATGAAATTTGGCAAATGGATGTCAAAATAACATTTCTCAACAGTAATTTGCAAGAGGATGTGTATATGACACAAACTAATTTGAATAAAAAAAATTCCTGATCAAGTATGCAAGTTGCAAAAGTCCATTTATGGACTGAAACAAGCATCGCAAAGTTGGAATATCCGTTTTGATGAAACAATCAAAGATTTGATTTTATCAAAAATGTGGATGAACCTTGTGTTTTCAAGAAGGTAAGTGGGAATGCAATCATTTTCTTAGTGCAATCGTTTTCTTGGATGATATATTGTTTATTGGAAATGACATTTTAATGCTCCAGTCTGGTAAGATATGGTTATCTAAGAAATTTTCTATGAAAGATATGAGAGAAGCAGCATATATATTAGGTATAAAGATTTATAGAGATAGATCAAAAAGGTTACTTGGTTTGTCCCAATCCACGTGTATAAACAAAGTGTTAAAGAGGTTTATCATGGAGAATTCCAAGAGGGGATTCTTACCTACATCACATGGGATTTATCTTTCTAAGAGCATGTGTCCTAAGACACAAGAAGAAAGAAATAGAATGGATGGCGTTCCATATACTTCGGCTATTGGATCAATCATGTATGCGATGCTATGTACGAGACTAGATGTTTCTTATGCTTTGAGCATAACAAGTAGATATCAAGTTAATCCCTGTGAGGGTCACTGAGTGGCTGTGAAAAATATCTTGAAGTACTTGAGAATGACTAAAGATACTTTTCTAGTATATGGAGGAACTGAGCTGAGAGTTCAGGGTTATTTAGATGTCAGTTTCTAGTCCGATCAAGACGATAGTATATCACAGTCAGGGTACATTTTTACTCTTTGTGGCGGTGCAGTTAGTTGGAAGAGTTCTAAACAACCAACCATCACAGATTCAACAAGTGAAGTTGAGTTTATTACAATTTTCGAGACAGCAAAGGAAACATTTTGGATTAAGAAGTTCATCAATGAACATGGAGTGGTTCCTAGTATTGTTGATTTCATAGTATTGTACTGCGACAATAATGGCGCTATTGCACAAGCGAAGCAACTGAGGTCTCATCAACGATCCAAGTATGTACTCAGAAAGTTTCACTTGATCTGGGATATAGTAGAACAGAAAGACATCCTAATAGAGTGGGTTCCCACTAAAGAGAATCTTACAGATCCTTTCACTAAGCCTTTATCTCAACAGAGATATGATAGACATATGGATGGCTATGGTATGTAATACATTGACGATTGGCTTTAATGCAAGTGGGAAATTGTTAGTTTATGCCCTCGCATCCAATTTATTTTTGGTTGTAAATTTATTTGTATGACATTATTGTTATTCAATAAAAGACATTCTTTATCTTTTTGTATTTGTTAATTATTTAATTATTAATCATAAAGATAAAATCCATGGAATAATTGATATGCAATTAGAAATTATAATGCGATTAAAATTATGAGATTCGAATTGCATTTTTTTTATTATTCTTAAAATGTTCCTAGTCATAGTTTCATCAAGACGGGGTATTAATGAAATGGTTAGACTAACACATGTTTGTTTTTTTCTTATGAAGAAAGTAATTAATCTCATACATTTAAGTGTGGAGACACTTAAACAAACATATGGATACTTATTAGAGAATAAGTTTACTAAACTGACCCGATTGTGAGAATTTCGAATGGCACATTACTTGTGTGTCTGAGGATAATCTCATTATGATGGTTGTATAATTGATCCTTAGACTTGAGATTACCAAAGTTATCTCATGTAGGAATTACCATGTTTTCATGTTACTTATGTTATACTCTCGGAGTAATTCAATTCGGTAGTTATTGGATATAGTATGAACTATATAAAGATAGTTAAGTAAATCAATAAAGAATTCATGGTCCTAAAGTAATTAAGAATAATGTTCTGTTGTTCTTGATTAGTAATGATTTTGGGAATCTCTGACTAGAGAAATTGAAATTTGGAAAAGTTATTTCCGAATATCAATTATAAATCATTTACTAATTAGCAAGAGTGAACATGATTGGATTATTTAGAGTAAACACGAATTTCATTCTCTAATTCTAATTAGAACATTAGATGGCGAAAGGATTAATTTATACATCATAGTCATGCATAGATGGGTTAAGTCAAACTACTTAATATTTGGGTGGTCATGACATGTTGCTAGACGCCAATCATTATCTGTGATTATAAATTATTTAATTAGGGAATTAAAGACAAATTAAAAGGAGTTTTAATTTATCTAATTCTAATTATGAATTATAATTATAATTTATAATTATGACTAACATATTAGGAACCTAATGTGTCATACATAAAAGATCTATAAAGGAGAAAGTGGAATTTGAATTAAGTTGGACTTAATTGAGAAGTTTTAGAAACTTTAAGGATCAATATGTGATATTTGATCTTATGAGGACTAATTCGTAATTATGACTAAGGTTTGACTTTAGTTGTAATTTTGATAAAATCCAAGGACATGAAAAATATGATTTTTCATATAAAAAGAAAAATTAGAAAATTTGGAGCTAGCAGTTCTTACATTTTTCCTCTAAAATTAGATTTGAGTTTTCTCTGAATAGATCTATGGATACCATTAGACGTTGGATGATTGAACGGCTCGTGGATTGAAGGATTCAAGGCGAAAGGAAAAATACAACAGGAAATTGAAACAGATTAGTATAACTTTTATTAATTTCTTGTTTTATGTTTCAAATTAAATTGTGTTAAAGTTGATTATGTGGAAAATTTTTAAATTCATTTCGCTGCACTTAGATTCGATCTTGTGTTTATTTTCCAACACCAATGCCCTATTAATTTTCTTCCTAATAAACAGTCTGGATGCTTATTTATTACTCTAAGTGAAATAACGTCCCTCAAAGCTCAAATTTATGATCCCTAGTTTATACACACAGTCCTTGAACTCCATTGTGTGATTGCTTAAACAAACATTCCCTTTAGTTTATGAATAAAATAAGGTGTTAATAAGATATCCAAAGACTAACCAAGGGATTTGAATAGAAGGTTTGATTCCTAGTAGGCAATTCCATAATATCCTCCTTTGAAAATTAAAATTGGGGCCATATATAAAAGTGACTGTTAGGCCTTGTTTGGTTGGCATGGATTCTTGCTTAGGAAAGTAATTTTTTTCCTTAAATTTATATTATTATCTTTAGTTCATTTTTTTTTTTTGTAGTTAGGAAAGTAAAAACTTTTCCAATCTAGAGAAAATAGTAATAATTTATTTAGATTCTAAATCTCATCACCCCCTTGGTATTTAGATTACTTTCTTCAGGAATTTAATCTAAAAAATACGCCAGCTAATCCAACCCTTCCTTCTCTCTCAACTCTATGACAACTCTTTTATAATAATAAGAAATTTAATAATAGTAGTAGTAGTAGTAGTAGTAGTAGTAGTAATAATAATAATAATAAATAAATAAATAAATAAAAGTATAAATATAAATATAATTGATAAAATTAATAAGAATAATAAAACTAATAATAATAATAATAATAATAATAATAATAATAATAATAATAATAATAATAATAATAATAATAATAATAATAAATATTTGAAATAAATGTAATTGATAAAAATAATAATTTTTGTAATAATAAAATTAATAATAAGTAGAAAATTAATAATAATAGTTAATAATATTAAGAATAATAAATTTAATAATAATGCACCATTTTTATTTTTATTTTCAATGTTAGAAAATTTTTGATATTTGATTTAAAATTTAAAATTTATCTTTGTACTCGGTTGAGGTTTTTTAAGTATTTTTCAATATTACATTTATGATATAACGGTATTATATGATTAGAATATCAGGAATGAAAAAAATTAATATTTAATAATGTAAATTGTATTACAAGTCAACATTATTTAACGATTTTAATTTTTATTCGGTTTGTAAGGATATAATTGAAAACACAAGTCAAAATTAAATTACATACTATGAAATACTGTTACATACCAATCACTACAATAAGAATCTACCCAACTTTTCTATTAGAATTTTTATAAGTATTCAAACATGTGAATATCTTTACTTTCCATAGATTTATTTTCTGAAGAATCATATTCTAAATTTATTTTACTTTTCCGCCAACCAAATGAGGCCTTATTCTCATGTCCTTCTTTAGGAACTTGATTGTAGGGTGTATATGTTGGTCACTTAATTGGGTTAATGCTACTTCAACCTTCCTAGTGTCAAAAGAGACTGCAATTCTACCGTAGTGATGGTGGTATGATTGGAAACAGAAGACCATGAATTACTAGTATAAGTTTCAACAAATTTTTATGATACAACTTGGTCTTTATGAACACTAATAACTATTGAATTATTGCTAGTCACAAAATCCCCAAGTGCTTTCTGCTTCTTTGGGTAATTAAAGCCCCTTTTTTTCCATTATGCTATCGATATTAATAAGGGACTTTATGGAAAGAAACTTTTAAGCTTTCCTTACTTCCGTTCAAAAGTTTGATGGTTGTGTTTACTGTAAATAAACGTATTCTATTTTGTTAATGCATTTTGTAGTTTTCTTATATATTAAGTATTCCCATTCTCCGTAAAATGAGCATCATGTCTTTTTTTTGGTAAATATATGATGAAAAATGTAATTTAAGAAAAAGAAATGGGCTAGGTATCACCATGGTTATAAACAAACATAATTTTACACTAAGGGAAGATAGCTTGTAGAAAAGGTATATTTCAACATAAATGGTGTGTTTTTGGAACCAGGTTTAATTTTATATGAGAAAATAAAATAAATATAGGTATATATTTACAACAAGTAGAATATTTAAAGAAAGAAAATGATAAATAAGAACTAATTACTAATTTTGGAACCAAAACTTTGATATCAAATAATGAGAACTCACAAAGAATGACTCTTTTAAAATCATAAGCAAGATCGATAATCTTGCCCCAAAAAAGCTAAAAATAAAACAAAGAGGATTTATCCTAAAGATTTCATGAATTACATAAGGATTTGAACATCATAAAGAAGAACGCTTTGATAGGTTGGCAAGTTTAATTGGAATAAGTAAAGAAAATATTTATGTTTTTCAATATCATTAGAATAGGAATGCCATTCAAATGTATTTTCTTTCATCTATTTATGAGAAATAGAAATGAAATATCCTACCTATGTTTACAAAAGATCATAATTTTTATTTCAAAAGATTTCAACAACTAAATATGTATTTCAAAATATTTAAGAAATCCAGTATATAAGCTAACCTCAAATCTACCAAAGTGACCATAAATCTATGTTTAAAAATTTTTAAATCTAAATAGAATTTACAATAACTAGAATCTGAATAAATTGAACTAAATCTAACTAAGAGATCTTATTTTCTATAGCTATATATTGGAGTTCCCATTGGTTTTCCTTATATGCGTCACCAAGAAAATAGACAAAACCTTAAAGAAAAGGCATGAATGCTGATTCAGGATAAATATTCTTTATGGGTTTGGCTACGAGTCATCCTTGACGAAATTTATTAGAAGCAAGGTTCTGGCTATGAGTCATCATCAAATACAGTTCAATTTCTGTCCAAGTACACCTTGGAAGGATATGTGGACAAAGTAATGTGGAAGTTAGTGGCCTTTTGATGTTTCTCAAATCATTCAGCCAGGCTAATATATTATTTGGAACAACCTCAAGTCAACAGGCACCAAGTGGTATGGTGCAAGAACTATTGTCCGAAGAATTCGCATATACTATGGAAGGCTTTTAAGCTAAAACTATCCATGCTGGATAGGGTAGGTAAATTTCTCCACATCCCTCTTATGATCATCTTTTTTTCCCAATGCCCTTACTCTAACAAAATATGGAGATCTGTAATGGTTTTATTTTGTACACAAAATCCTCCTACATCCAGGTCAGTAATAATAGATTGGAGTACATAGCTCATACACATGCAACAAGGAGACAAATCATATTGCATTTGGTTAGAGAGAAACAATATAATCTTTAATTCCCTTTCTCGGACCATACAGGAGATCATATTTATGATGTAAACTCACTATTAATTCATTGAAATGAATTATTTTGTTTCTTCAAGATTATAATAACCTTAATATGAACATATGAAAATGGAATGAAGTTTATGCATATTAATAGCTCCTGCATTAGCTTTGATCAAGAATTTATGAATAAAAATTGGATTATTCAAACGATTTAATTTTTTTTGCTTGACCTGATATTTACAAATCTTGTATTTAATTTTGATCACAACATTAAATCTGTCTCATTATTCATTCAAGTTGAATATAAAATATTCTCTCATTACTTTTAAAAGTTGTATTTCGTCTAACTAATTATAATCTATTTCATTTGTATCTTTAAATTAAATAATTTGTTTCACTTAGTAATTAGATAGAAAGATAATGATTCTTTCCGTGTGATGACAGTACAACAAGACTACAACAAGACCGTCCTATTGAAGAAATCTAGAATAGTTAATATTCACATAATTATATCGTTTAGATCTTATTAAAATTAAAATTTTATATTATTTTAAGAAATTATAATTCATTTGAATAAATTTATAGCGAGTATTTGATAAATAATTAGAATTATTATAAAATTTATAGAATTGTGGGTTAAACTTAAACTTGAAGCGTTAATTAATTAAGTATAAAATATAGAATATTAGTAAACCGACCACATGCAGACTTTTCACTCTCGGCAATATCGGTCAGAAATCTATTACCGTGTCTAACATTGAAGGGTATTTAGAAATTTCCTGCTACTTACACAAATTGTCCTAATCAAGATCATTTTGATGTTTTACCTAATCAAGATCAATTTGTTGTTTTACTTTTCCAAGCAGCCCAAGACTTTTTCTTTTGGCAACACGGTCAGAAATCTATTATCCTTTCCAACATTGAAGCGCATTCAGAAATTTCCTGAATTACTTATTCAAGTTGTTCTAATCAAGATCATTTTGTTGTTTCATTCTTTCACTTTAGATCACATTGCCTTGTCATACCTAAGACCTATGTGGTGCGCGAGAGAATATAAATAAGATTCATGCTTGACGTCTTGATATTTTACTCGAGACAGGTCTACCTGATGCTATGGCTTGCAAACCCGGAGCACTTGTCAGCTACGCTGCCCCCTTGTTGTTGCTCTGCATTTTTTCTTATTGCTTCTCAGAAGCTTCAACAACCGACACACTCAACCCTGGGGATCGGCTGAATTCTTCTGGCCGCCTTGTTTCCCGAAACGAACTTTTTGAGTTAAAATTCGATGGGAACTTCCTGGGAATATGGTTTTCTGAGAGATACAATTCAAACCATCCTGTTTGGTTAGCCAACAGGAACCCGACTTTTGCCAACGATACAGGAGTTCTTGCCTTAGATGCAGCTGGGAATTTGAGAATAGTGCATGCAAATGGTGATCTGATACAGACAATATACTCTGGGAATGACTCTGCCACCAACGCAACAGCTGTTTTACAGGAGTCTGGAAATTTGGTCCTGAAAGAAGCAAACTCGATGCAAGTTCTTTGGCAAAGTTTTGATCATCCAACTGATACCCTTTTGCCTGGCATGAAATTGGGTATCAACTACAAGACGGGAAAAATATTGTCACTCACGTCGTGGCTTCGTGCAGATGACGCTAGTCCAGGAGCTTTTACCATGGAATGGGAACCCAAAGAAGAACAGTTGGTTGTCAAGAGACGAGGAAGGAGATTTTGGAGTAGTGGAGCGAGATATGAAAATATTGATCTTTTAGATGAATATAACAGGAACTATAACATCACCAAACAATCAAATGCAGATGAGTCGTACGTTAGCTATTCGATTCTAGTTGGTAAATTTACTCCTGAAGTTGCAAGGAATGTTTCCAGATGGCTTCTTGATTATGATGGAAATATTCGCGATTTGGAGTCGACTCTCAGGAGATTTCCTGATCACAGTCAACTATGTGATGGGAATAGCACAGAGAATGGTTGCACAAAATGGGAAGGGCCGGAGTGCAGGAGGGACGGTGACAAGTTCAGAAAGCGAATCACGAACATTCGGGGTGGTTTTACCTCTTTCCATAATGATGCCTTCAAGAATCTTAGCTTCGCAGACTGCAAAGAATTATGCTGGAAAGATTGTAATTGTTCGGGAGTCAATTGGGAAATGGGTTTACCCTACGGTTGTAGTCTCTATCATGGGCCTTTCAATTACGATGATTTGACAGGCGAGGAACAGACATTTTATGCCATCATTCCAGGTCCTCTGCCTGATCACAAAGGCAAGTGCATAGGTTTGTTAATGTCTTAGGTTATTAACTCATTCTTTGCACGTACAGAAAATCTATAAACATGATTTTTAGGTTAGAACCTCTGTCTTTCTAGATTTTAACAGTAATTATGTGATTGACCTTTGTTTATTTTGAGGTCAAAAATTTACCAAGTCGCATTCTTAAGAGTACTAACAGAGGGGAAATTCTGAGTCTTCAATTGTACTGAACTTTCTGGCACTGTACAACACTGCAGCTAATATGACAGGGGTATGGATTGCTATTGCTGTATCCACAACTGTAATCGTGGCTCTGATGGGCATCTTCTTGTACTTGAGATGGAGAAGGCTCCGACTAGAAGGTAACGTTATTAATTTCCTAAGCATCAAACATGCCGTTTATCCCTGTGAAATATGCTAAACCATGGTCAGTCCCTAATACTAATTCAAGTTTTGAATCTTGTCAATTCCTAAACAGAAAAATTTCTGAAGGAGTTAATGACCTCAGATAGACCAAGTGATGCAAAAGAGCTTGAAAATGGTGGAAACAGGAATAATTTACAAGTATATAGTGCTGCAGAAATCAAGACTGCTACAAATGGCTTCTCATTAGCGAATAAACTTGGCGAGGGTGGTTTTGGTCCAGTTTACAAGGTAACTTAAGTTGAAGAAACAAACAAGAAAAATGAGCAGCTATATTTATACAACAGCTTAGCTGTGTATTTTGACATGCTCAGGGAAAATTTGCTCAAGGGCAAGAAATAGCAGTGAAGAGGCTATCAAGAAGATCAGGTCAGGGGCTGGTGGAGTTCAAAAATGAGCTCATACTAATAGCCAAGCTACAACACAATAACCTTGTCAGGCTCTTAGGTTTCTGCGTTCAAGGTGAAGAGAAAATGTTGGTGTACGAGTACTTGCCAAATAAAAGCTTAGACTATTTCATATTTGGTGAGTACAAAAATCGAACCGGAGTTATCAGTTTCTGGATACAGTATTACTCTTGCATCTTTTTTCAGCTATGTTTTGTTACTTATAGGAGATCAATCAAAAAGGGAATTGTTAGATTGGAACAAGCGCTTTAGCATGATTGAAGGAATAGCTCAAGGCCTTCTCTACCTACACAAGTACTCGAGACTTAGAATAATCCATAGAGACTTGAAGGTCAGTAACATCTTACTTGACAAAGACATGAACCCCAAGATATCTGATTTTGGTATGGCAAGAATTTTCAGGCCAGATGAACCTGAAGCAAACACTATTAGGGTTGTTGGAACATAGTAAGTATGATATCTACAGATGCAGTCAGATACATTTGTTAGTTGATTAACATTTGTGCATGACATGAAGATATTGACTTCTTGTTTTGTCAACTTTGGCAGTGGTTATATGCCTCCAGAGTATGCCATGGAGGGCATATTTTCTGTGAAATCTGATGTATACAGCTTTGGAGTACTTATGCTAGAAGTAGTAAGTGGTAAAAAGAATCACAGTTTCTATGATTTCGATCGCAGGCTCAACCTCGTCGGTTATGTAAGTTTCACTAACTCAACTCTAAATTTTATCCAAATTAATGAATTTTATTTTCCATGATCATAACAAGTCAATATTGTATCAATAACATCCTAAATCCAATGTTAGGTAGTTATCCTAAGACTTGTCATCACATACCTTAAGCGATCAATAGTTTTATATCTTTCAACTTGCCAATTAATTCAATGATAATTATGGCCTTATCAGGCATGGGAGCTATGGAAGGTTGATCCACTAAAGCTAGTAGACTTGGCTATAATGGAATCGGCTGTTAAAGATCAAGTATTGAAGTGCATAAATGTGAGCTTGCTTTGTGTAGAGCACAGTCCATTCGACAGGCCGACCATGTCAGATGTTCTATCTATGTTAACAAGTGATGTTAACCAATTGCCATGCCCAAAACAGCCAGCGTTTTATAATGTTGAAAGAAATTTGGCTATAGAAAATTCAATAGAAGAACACGCACAAGTTGGTTATTCAGTAAACCAGATGTCCTTAACTGATGAGATGGGTGGGCGATGAACTTGTCACATGTCACATACTTTGAATGTTTACATTTATGTCTTTATTTCAGTATATTAGAAAAGTTCATGAATATGGAACATGCCATGATATATATATATATATGTAATGGTAAGGAGGAAGCTGCATGTTTGGTTTTGGGGGGAATTACCTAGACTGAACAATCATTGTTGTGTTATTACTTGTATAATAGTCCAAGCTCCTTGTTCAAAATAGACATGTAGTTGCAAAAGATTTAAAATTTCCTTTAATCTCTGGAAATAAGACAAAGTGTGATAGGCATTTTCATATCAGTTGATTAGAGTTGGAATAATAAAGGATTCTCAACTAAATTTGGAATGTATACTAGTGAAAAGTGATTATGGTTTGGTTGATTTCAGTGTTATTATTGATGACTATTGTGTAGGCCTTATATATATAAGCATGTAATTTTATAGTATTTATGGAAGAACATAAGTATTTATTACAAGTTTTTGAGTGAATATGACTTAATTACAAAATCGTGTAATAAGATGTGATTTTCTTTAACATACAGGGGTAAAAACATAAGTGTATTAATATGGTGGAGGATTTTTTGAAAAAGAACACTACCTAAAAAAAAAGGACATGTCAGAACTCATGATGATGTATAGATGGAAATAGTATGATATAGTCTATCACATAGGTGTGTCAAATGCTCGCGTCTATTAGTAGACAGAAATAGTGAAATATATAGTGTCTCCATGTTTGGTCAAAACAATAAGTTACATGACTTAAGCCACAAGCAAGATACACAACCTAGGACATAAATGTATAAGATCCTATGTTCATATTCGGATAAAGACAATAAGCTGCATGATGTGAGACATAATTGTTTCCTATATTGTATCACAACGAGCTATTTATCTAAAAATGCATTTTTGGGGGATTTCAAACTTTGAAAGGACTTTACGATTTTATTAAAGTTATGGTTGGACTTGTTAAGGGACTATTTTAGGGGAATTGTACCAACTAGAGTTTATATATAAATATATCATTATAAAACTAGTATGATGAAACCATTATCATTATATTCAGGGCTGAATGAGCTACCATTGGCTTTGATAAATAGGTATGCCTAATTAGTTACATCTCGTTAAAGATTTTCTTATATTCTAATTTATTTTATTTATATTCTATTAATTTTGCACAATATTTCCTAACAAAGTGGAATGAAACTGGTGTTAAGGTGATAAAGATTTTAATTGTAAGTTTTGAAGTGGTAAATTAAATAAAACTGGGAATTTTGAATTGTTACAGTGGATAGTGAAGGATTTGTTAGAGCAATAAGGCATATTGAAGGGGGTTGATAGAGAATAAGCCCAAGCTTATAAATGCACTTAATTGTAAAAAGTTATAGACATAAGTAGATGTACAACTATGTCTAGCATACGAGGTCATATATCATGTCATAGATATTGCATCCCTTATAGAAATATAAAAGAAACTAGAGAGTTAATATATACCAAAGTCTCTCATAGATAAAGTGGTATATGAAGCAGAGACTACACAAGCTAAAGATGCAAAAGGAACGAATATGGAATAACATATCAATGTGTTTAACCAAATAAACATTAACTTGTTAAGGTTTGAGGTGACTGTTGAGGATAATACAAAGATTCTACTTTGTTCTTTACTTCTTTCATATAAACACATACCAAATAAACCCACATTGGATAAGGAGATAATTGGTGTAAATGATGTCACTGTTACATTATTGACTCACAACCAACAAAGAAAAAACATTAATTAAAGCTCTATGTTTCAACTAGTTTGTGTCAAACAAGTTAGATAATTTTAGCATTTCTAATTATAGGTTGATAAAGCTTATAAAATCATCATAATATGACAAGTTAGGATTAGGATGTTTGATAACTTTGTTCAGACATTGCTAGATTTAAGAAAGAACTTGATCTCCTTATGTACCCTATATATGAATGATTTTTTATATAAAATTAACAGAAACAACATTAAAGTGGTAAAAAGTATGATGATTATGATGAAAGAGGCTACAATATTAGAGTTAAAGGACAATATTACTGCATTATAACACATGTGACTGAGTCATTTCAGTAAGCAAAGGATGATGAAACTTTATAAAAGGAGTTTATTAAAGGGTGACAAATACTATAAGTTAGACTTTTTCAAGTTATACTTGCTTAGTAAAAAGTCAAGGGTAAACTTTAAGGACATAGTGCTTGAGAATCAACACATGTTAAGGCAACATTACTACAGTGTTACAAGTAAAGCAAGATCAGTTTGGCACTGACTTAAAAGAGGTTAAAGATTTTAGTTTAAGAACATTGTTATAGGAATAGTAGCATCATAATATATCCACAATAGAGCGAGACACACTATTAAGCCATTAAATAGATATGATTAGTAACAATTAATATCCATCAGACACATCATCATTATTGAGGATCTAACTACTTTTCAAGAGATTATAAACAATTAAGAGAAGGATATACAGATAAAAGCTACAATAGAAAAGTAGAGTTTTTACATAAGAACTAAATATGAGAGCTAGTGCAACTTCTTAGAGAAAAGAGCGCTATACAATGCAATTATATATACAAGACAAAGCCAGCATTAATAAAAAAAGGAAAAAAAAAGTTAAAGGCTAGACTAGTAGCTAAAAAGCATACATAACAAAGGGGATTAATTATGTTGAAATGTTTTTCTTGGTATTTAGACATAATTTCCTTAGGATTTTGAAGGTGTTGGTAGATAGTTTGACTATGCATTTCAAGCAAATGAAAAAAAAAGGACAACTTTCTTTATGGTGATAAGGAAGAGAAAATTTACATAAAGTAGTATGAAGAGTTTAGTTAATATGAAAAGGAGCACCTGGTCTATAAATTGAAGTGAGCTAAACTAATCTCTATAATAATGATATAAAATATTTGAATTATACATCATTATTGTACATATGTCAAGATCCTTAATGATTAATCATTTATTTTTCTACTACTATATGTGGATGATGTGTATATTACTAAAAAAGAGTATGCATGATGTGAATAAAATAAAGATAAAAGCTTTAGAAATTGTAGTTATCTTAGTTTAGCTATAATGATAAGGTATTGGACATGTTTAGAGTAAGTAAGGCTAACTCGTGAGTAACCAATTGACAAATCACTTTAGACTTTCCTTATGTTATTACTTAAAGTTAGATGCAGGCATTGATGGACATGTCTAAGATATCATATACTAGCACTATTTAGATGTTATGCAATGATTTATACTAGATCAATTTTGGCTCATATTGTTAGTTAGGTTGGTGAATATATGTCTTAGTCACTATGGACACATTTGCCCAATTAACATGTCTGAAGGAATCAATGTTGGACTTATTGGATCCTTAGAAATTCATGCCAAGCTTGGTCATTGGGGGGCTTTAGAAATCCCATTTTATACCTAGAAAACATTACTAGGAAGTAGCTAAATGGATATTTAATTACTTAAGAGCTACTATAAACCATGAGATTGTGTTTCGGGGTTATAATATATGGCTACATTATCTACAATTAATTCAAATTACATAGTAATGGTTAAGGTTGTTAAGGAAATATTATGGCTCACAGGATAGTGAAGAAGGCGGGTTGATTCAAAGTGGAGTTTGAGTACAGTATAATAGTGAAAGTGTCATTCAATTGACAAATAAAGTATATCATATAAAGACTAAGCATGAAGAATTTTATCTCGATAAATCTTGTTTAGAAAAAGATAACATTTTGAAAAATGCACCCGACATATTGATAAAAGCAATTATCATGAAGAAGTTCAAGCATTATTTAGATTTAATTAACATCTCGAGGTTCCAAACATTTTTATAACCAAAAATATGCATTGTATATTAACCAAGGTAGAGATTGTTATGCATAGCTTATATACAAGAATGTACATTTTTAAAGGAATTTCCTAGAGTATGTTGGTTGAATACTATTCATAAAATGGATATTATTGTATATGGATCATATACATGAAGATGCAATCTTAAAGATATTCTATATGTCAACTAACATATTATATTCATCAAGGAGGAAATTGTTGTATATCATTCATATACACTAGCATGTATAAGTGTTTCTAAAAAATGGGTTTTTCCTGAAAGTCTTTAGGTGAATACAGCTTGACATATAGTCAAGTGCTAGAACTTGTTATTCTTTATAATACAAAAGTGAAGACAAATGCTTAATGGTATGATGAAAGATTTTAAAAAGGATATGTCTTGAGATATAGGGGTATTAGAGTCTATATCCATATCCATATGGAAATGGTAAGATAAATGGCTTGGGATAGAGGCATGTTCATGACTAATTGTCTTAGTTGGAAATGCATCTCGGATGGACTTTAAACTCCAAAAGGATTCTATAAGTTATTAGAATCATGTTTAAGTCAGATTATGTTTAATAAAGGGTTATTTGAGAATAATTGTATTAGTTAAAATTTACAAAAAAAATATTATTGTAAAGCTAGTTTGATGGAACTATTATCATTATTATTCTATAGTAAATTAGTCGTTCTTACCTCTTGATATTGTAGGCACATCCAATTGACCAAATTTTAATAAAAATGTTCTTATATTTTTATTCATTATTATTGCACATTATTTCTATGCAATAACATTTATTACCTTAAAAAAGAATTTCTAATCCATTATTTTTTCTTTTGCTTCCTATTTTTGTAATGTGATATCTTTGTGTAATTGTCCAAATGATATATGAGTAACTCGGAGATTATTGCAAATTTTGATATCACAATCAAGTTCTTATAATTATACATTATATAGTGGAAAATCCTATAAAAATAAGGTCAAAGTCTATAAACACTAAATAAAAAGGATAATAAGAAAGTCATGGGAGTTTGAGGTAAGCATACATATTAATAATAATACCACCAAATATAGAAATAAGCAAAATAAATTTTAAATTGACAACTTATTAAGTAAAAATACGTTAAATTTGGTCATCAGTATATTTGTTGTTACAATTTTAAAATAATATGAAGTAAGATTTTAAAATAATATGAAGTAAGAATAGAATACTTGTTTATGAAATGCTATTAATATAAGCAATTATTAAGTAAGAATGACAATATCAATTTGATCTGATATAAAACTAATAAATTATATTTTACCTTCTATCATAAATCTAAAAATTAAAACATATGAAATAATATTATGAATGCAATAAAGTCAGATCTAATGCTCATTTTCATCTTTAATACAAAGTAGATATGATATTCCAATTCAATTTGAAAACATAGTTTAATAATAAAATTTTAACTTTATCCTTATTTACATGTTAGCTTGTAGTATTATACCATAACACAATATTATCATTCTGACTGCTTATTGTAGTTGTAATAAAATCCTATATAAAAGCTTATTATTAATTGAATAATATGTTTCCAAATTGGTTCTAAATGTAAATATATCATCATATCGAATAAGAAACTACTTAGGAACCTCTAATTGGAAAAAAAGATCAAATTGAATATTATGATTTTCACTAAAATTTAATTTAAAATCTAAAATTTTAAAACATTTTAGTTGAAAATTAAAATTTGGGATACGTTTAATATAACCCCTATTTTAACATAATGAATGGTTATTTCTATATTTTAATTTGAATTTTTTATTGGCCCCTTACTTGATGAACATTAGAGTTGGCACATGAAACCCACTAAACAAAGTTTGTAAATTGTATGCTTCTCAAATTAGGGAAAACTAGAGACCTAATTTATTCAAGTCTAGATTGCACACATCTGGTTTCTCAGCTCCCAACTCTTAGCTCATACGCCTCCCACTTCATTTTGGCTCTATCTCTCTCTCTCTCTCTCTCTCTCTTGTCATCTCTCTCTCATCTCATCTTGTTTTATTCTTTGTTGGGCTCAGACCTCCACTCATTAGTTCTCTTGTCTTTTATTCTCTCTAATTTCATTTTTCTTAGTGGGATGCATATTAGTTTTAATGTTGGTTAATGATAAATTCTTAATGCATATATGTTTCTGTATGGTATTATAAGAAGACCTTTGAAAGCAGCCCTTTAAGAAGCGGTAAATAAAAGAGAAATGATGCATTCTAACTTAAAAAAAGTTTAATCTTATCATAAGGAGACATTTTCAATGTAACATCCCATTATCCTATTATTACGGTTAGAACCCTTTGATGTTTTATATATAAGAGTTTAATGAGAATTTAGAAATGCATTTCATGTACTATATGCCATACACATGCGCGTGAATAATATTGTTATTCATGAAATAATTATACATGCATTAATTGACATTTCCCGTTAAATTTGATGTATAAATGTGATTAAAATGCTAATCTTCGATTATTTATGTTGAAAATTTATTTGGTGATAATAGTTATATTTCGAAATTTTTGGTGAATTATGGATTAATTGTCTTGAAATTTTAATTGGTGTGTAATAGAATTATTCTCGTATTTTTGGAGACATTTTAAATATTTTGGAGATCTATCAAAAATTTAAGGTAATTTTGTCTAGGAAAAATATAAAAATAAGAGACAAATAGAAGTGTGACAAATGGACCTATTAAGAATTTACAATTAGACAAATTACTAAGTGACAATTGGTAGCCTTACATTGATGACAAATGGGCTACATGTAAAGGTGACATGTGGCATTGTATGATGAAGCCACCTAAGTCGTGTTTGAGTAAGAAACTTTCTACAGCTCCTTTGTTTTATCTCCACCAAACACACCATCTTCCTTCTTTCTTTTCCATCACCGAAACCCATTATTTTCTCTTTCCATTTCTGAAATTTCTGTTGGAGGATTTGAAGTGTGAATCAAGTAAGTGATGTTTTATTACTTTAAGTCGTATGGGTAGTGTAAATGACAACTTGATGATGTTTTAATGTTTGTAAATGGGTGCATGCATGAGTGATGTAGGAAGATAAATGAATGCATGCGTGAATGGTGTTGATGCATGTGTGGGTGGTGAAGGAAGAAGCAGATTCGGTGATGTGCTTAACAAGATGAAAGATTGAAGTGACCTGAAGCATTTTATATGCAGTGTTTTATAGAATACACATTTGTATTTAGAACACTTGATTTGTAAATATCCAAATTGGATAAAGTTTGATTCAAAGTAAATTAGAGACATAGGGCTACATTTTTCATGAAGGAATCAAACTTGAAATCTATCACTAAGAGTCTTGGAATTTGGCTTAAAGTTGAAAATTGTGTTCTGTTATGGTTTGGGAATAGTCTGTAGCTTTTTAATTATAACTTGCACAAAACTAAACCAAAATGCATGAAATTGATGTCATGAGACACTTAAGACATTGAAACATTTGTTTAGTAGAAAGTATTACCAAAATACCTTATTGTCTAGGTCAAAATGGTCATACAAATCTGACCCAAAATTTACTTAAGAAAATCTGGAAAAAAATTATAGAACATGTGATATGGAAAAATATGGAAAAGGTAATGTTTTGGGGTTTACGATCAATCATGAATTGTTGAAATGTGTATTCATGTTACTGATCTAAAACTGAAGTAAGAATAATAGAATTTTGATAATGAAGTGTTTGATAAAAGAGATATCATGTTATGGAAAAGGATAGGTTTCATGAATGAAATTATGTAGTTAAAGAGGTTTAATCAATTGATTTGAGTTTGATAATTTCATAAAAACAAATTGGTTTATGAATGAGTATGGAGTGATGTTGTGTTTGCGGTGAAGTAATCTATAAAATTGGATTAAACTTGTTAAAATGTACGTGAATTTCGGATAAAAGAGGAAAGGAAGAAGATGGTGATGGTTTGCGTGTATGAATTTATTGTTTTTGAAGTCTGCATATAAATTAGAGTATTTTTACTAAATAGTTTTGAGTCTTAGCTATAACTTTTTCATCCAACCTCCAAATGACTTGAAACTTAAACCAATAGATTCCTAACACATTTTCCTTCCTCCCCATGAAAATTTAGATCCATATGAAGTCATTTGGGAAAGACATGATTGATGAATTTAGGATGCAAATGACGAAGTGAATTGGAATATTTTCGTTGAACATGCTTTGGTATTTTGAGTATATTTTCATCTGTAGATTTTTAAATAAGTTGAATCTTGATTCAGATTAAATTATAATCATATGGATACAACTTTCTTGAAGAAGTAGAATTCTAATTCTATCTCTAAGCCTTTCAAAATCTAGCTTGAAATTGAGTCTTGAATGAGACTGTAGTACTACCTGAGATAGAAATCATATCCTGTTGATATTGAATAAACTGTATTGATAGCAGCCAAATTAGAGAAAGGTGTCTTCTCAAAGGTTGTAGTTTATTATTTTAGCTTTTGATTGTATAACGTTTATAATTCTTGGATATGGGAATTGAGAGATATGAGTTGTACACCTTTGAAGGTATGATCATGTACTATCTAAAAGTCCAAATGTACACAGTCTGTGGTATTTTGAGCATAACTCATAGAATACTGAATTAAATCGTATGATTTTAGTGTCATTCGAAACTTAATGCATGGGATAACAATTTTCCAGAAAGAAGTGTTGCCAAATTACATCACTTTATGGATGATAATAATCATGCAAAATAGACACGAAAGTATGTTTTTAGACAAGTCTAGATGGTTAAATTGAGTATTGATATATAAATCAATATTGTGACCAAAATAATGATAAGGAACTCAGAGTTGTCAAGAACATACATTGTATATATTCAGTATACATGAAGTGCATAAATAAATTCATATTTGTGCAAAATTGTGATATGTATATGTAAGATATGTTTTATAGGAATACATTGAACGACAACATCCAGACCTTGCAGGGACTTCAAGGCGATAAGCGAAAGGGAGCATTTATGAGTCAACCTAGATGATCTTACTAGGATTAATTGATTTTGTTCAGCTTCCAATAATTAAATTGTTTGTGATCTGTATGTGAATTCTGGACTTTAATAGTTTGAGGAGTTTGATAGTTAGAAATATAGTGGAAGTGTTCTGTTTGCATCTGAAATTTGAATGACATATGTTTGCAACTGAATTCTGAATGCTCAACGAAAATTGAATGCCGAACTAAGGTCCAATAAATTGTAAGATTCTATCTGTGCTTTGTAAGTGAATGTTATTTATGGCATATTCTATTATTTGATGCATTTCATAAAATGCATGTTTAGATAAAGGCGTTATGATTAGAGTAGCCAGTCTGAAAAAGCTATAAGCTTAGTATTCTGAACGTAGAGCTCTGCTCCATGATTTCTGTTTCTGACTAAGCCCAATGGGCTAGTATCTGTTTTTGTATCTAAAAGGCACTTGGTCATAACAAATAATAACAAATCTAGAGTCTCATATACATCTGCATTTGTATATTGATGATTACGAAACATATGCTTGTGAATTCTTTCTGAAGTTGTGATGTTACAGTGATATGTCATGATAATATGACTAATTGGGTTGTACAAATTCTGAAGGAAGGTATGTGAAGTGTATGGTATTTATTATGTCTTATTATGATGTGAAATGTTGTGAATTTGATTGGTTGTATGATATTTGTATTTAACCTGGAGTGAGATCATTAATGATGGTTCACTCATTGAGTTCGCAAAACTCATCCAAAATTACAACGTGACTTTTTAGGTACGAGATAGGACACCTAGATTCCTAAGATTTTCTAGAAGCACATTTTAGACTAAGATATGGCTCAAAGGTCTGTCAGCTAGCATTTGAAGAGTTATAATTGTCTTAAGTTGTTTACATATGTAGAACTTGCGTAAGGATGTAAATATTGGTTTTAATGACTTTAATGTAAACTATTATGACTGAACATAATAAGAAGTTGAGTTTTTTTTAAGTATTATGTTTGGTGACTTTTACGTATATAGTTGATGTCATGATTAAGTTGGATATGTTGCCATGTTATAAAGTGAAGGTAAGATAGTTAACACGCCATTATTATAGATTATATACTGGAATGTCCTTAGGGTATCCCGGCATGAAATGTATAGTAGTGGGGTGTTGCTATAATTTTTGTTATCAAAGCGTGGTTTGGGGTCCGTAGGGACATATAAAGACATTAAGATATGATATATAATAAGAAACTCAGTTTATGATCTTGTTATAGGTCATATGCTATAGGCGATCAAGTTGGAGAGTCAGCTGACATAGAGTCTGTAGCAGTTAATAGAGAGTCTCTTATACCTAAATTTGGTCAAATGCCTCCAAAAATTTCGAAGAGGCGAGAAAGAAGATATGATAAGTTGAGAAAGCAGGGGGCTATGGACTTTTACGGAAGTACAGACCCTGTTGAGGCAGAAGGGTGGTTAGCGAGAACCGAAAGGGTGTTCGATTAGATGGACTGTGAGGTAGATGAGAGATTTGATTATGTTATCTCACTACTGCAAGGTCCAGCATACCAGTGGTGGAAGAATATTCCAGGTAGTGCCATCAGACCTTGTGGTTTGATATGAGAAGATTTTCTGAGGGTGTTTTAAGAGAATTATATACTTAAGATTTATCTGGATGGAAAGATGAAAGAATTTATGGATTTGAAGCAAGGCAGGTTCACAGTGGCAGAGTATGAGGTAAGATTTAATGAGTTAATGGGGTATCCAACTTCATTGATCCCAACCGAGGAAGATAAATGTTGACGGTTCAAGGATGGGTTGAATGTGGAAATCAGAACAAGGCTAGCTATTTCTAATTTGGGTAGTTTTATAGGATTACGAGTGGCCTCAATCAGAATTAAGAAATTGTTAAAAGATGGATAGGGAGAGTATAGACAGGAGTTTAGAGGGAAGAGGCAGGTTGAAACTCATACTGATTCTGGCAGAAGCTTCAGTAAACTCCAGAAAAGATCATCTCAATTCCAAACTAGATTGAGACAATCAAGGTTTAGACCAAGAGGTGGATTTGTTCAAAATGATAAAGGTAGAGGATTAATGTTAAGAGGCAATCACGACAAATGCCTGATTGTGAACATTATGGTAAGAAGCATGGTGGTGAGTGTTGGAGGTTATTGGGAACTTGTTTCTATTGTGGCTTTGTAGAGCATCAGATTAGAGATTGTCTTGAGACTTTGGGACCACAGTTTAGAATGAGAAGAGGCACAGTAACTGAGACAACTGTACAATAGAGTAGAGTTGTTGGATCTGAATAGAGAGGCAGAGGTAAAGGTGAAATTTAGTCAGCAGCGCCTAGTGTTAGGACTAAGGTATGGAGTAACCAACTGCAGTCTCAAGCCAGGGTTTGTGCTATTACCAGACATGAGGCGCAGAACTCTCTAGATACGGTAGCAGGTGTGTTAAATGTTTTTAATTTTGAAGCATTTGCATTGGTAGATCTAAGATCAACACATTAATTCATCACACTGCATTGCCATCTAGATTGCACTGTGAGAGAGAGATATTGAAATGTGGATTAGAGGTGAGTACTCCAGTGGGTAACACAATAGTAAATGGTGAGGTATGTAAAAGGTTTATAATTTGGATTGATCAGGTAGAGTTAGAAGCTGATTTGATTGTATTATGGTTGAGAGAGATAGACCTCATCTTAGGCATAGATTGGCTCACTACTCATAGGGTGGTGATGAACTGTTATACTAAGGAGGTAGTTCTTAAATCCCCTAATTAGCTGATAGTGGTGTTTCGAGGAGTTAGTCAGACAGTGCCAGCTTGACTAATTTCATTTATGAATGCTTTGAGATTGATCCGAGGTGAATGTGAGGCTTATCTGGCCCACGTATTTGATACTCAGAATGAACAAAACATTCAAGATATTCCTATTGTTAGGGATTTTCTGGATGTGTTTCTTGCTGAATTACCGAGTTCACCCCAAAAAGAGAGACGTATTTTACCATTGATGTTGTTCTAGGTACCACTCCTATATCAATTCCTTCATATAGGATGGCACTTGTGGAACTAAAGGAATTGAAGACCCAGTTACAGGAGTTGTTAGATAAGGGTTTTATTAGACCTAGTGTCTCACCTTGAGGAGCTCCAGTATTATTTGTGAAGAAGAAGGATGGAACTCTTAGGTTATGTATCGATTATCGGTAGTTGAATTGGGTGATAGTTAAGAATAAGTACCCATTACCAAGATTGATGATTTGCTTGATCAGTTAGCTTAGGAGTTCACAAAGTTATACTTGAGAATAGGATATTATCAGTTGAAAATAGCAAAGGCTGATGTACCAAAGAGTGCATTTAGAACAAGATATGGGCACTTCGAGTTTTTGGTGATGCCATTTAGATTAACTAATGTCCCAGTAGCTTTTATGGCTTTGATGAATAAGGTATTTCACCTTTATTTAGATCGCTTTGTGATTATGTTTATTGATGATATTTTGGAGTATTCAAAGTGTAGAGAGGAACATGTAGAACATCTAAGATTGGTTCTACAGATAATGAGGGAGAAATAGTTGTATTTCAAGTTTGATAAGTGTGAATTTTGTCCTGATCAGGTAGTATTCTTAGGTCATATTGTGTCTAGACAAGGTATACAAGTAGACCCAATGAAAATAGAAGCAGTGATGAAGTGGGAAGCTCCAAGAAATGTGACAGAGATTCGAAGTTTCCTTAGATTAGCTAGTTATTACAGAAGATTTGTCGACAGATTTTCATTGATCTCAGCCCCTCTGATAAAGCTTCTGAGAAAGAATTTGCCTTTCAGATGGAATGATGATTTTCAGCAACATTTTGAGGAGCTAAAGCATCGGTTAACTACAACATTGGTGTTGGATATTCGATCTAGATTTGGAGGATATGTAGTGTACAGTGATGCTTCACACCAGGGGTTAGGATGTGTACTGATTCAGTATGATAGGATAATAGAATATGCATCGAGTCAGCTGAGGTCTCATGAGTTTAATTATCCGGTTTATTATTTGGAATTGGCTATAATGGTATTTGCTTTGAATATTTGGAGACACTACCTGTACGGTGAAACTTTTTAGGTATTTACTGATCATAAAAGTTTGAAATATCTGTTGAGTCAAAAAGAGTTGAACATGAGAAAGAGGCAATAGATAAAATTATTGAAGGATTATAATTGTACAATTGAGTATCATCCTGGTAAAGCTAATGTAGTAGATGATGCATTAAGTAGGAAATCCAATAGCAGCATGGCTCAAGTACAATTATCAAGGTTGTCTAACCTAGTTCAATTAAGGGCACTGAAAGTTGAGTTGAAATTGGGGCAAGATGAGACATTGATAGCTACATTAAAGCTGAGACCAGTATTACATGAGAGAATCAGAAAAGCCTAGTGTAAAGATCCCGAGTTAGTGAAGTTAATTGGAAAATTAAAAGTGAATCCAGATTTTGAATTTGAAATGAGAGATGGGATATTATGGTTAAAATAGAGGTTGTGTGTACCTGATGTTGAGGATCTAAGGAAAGAGATTGTGGAGGAAGCACATGTAGCAGTTTATGCTATGCATCCTGGTACTACCATGATGTATAACATACTGAAGCAATCTTTCTGGTGGCCAGGGATGAAGAGACAAGTGGCTGACTATGTGGCTAAGTGTTTGATTTGCTAATAGATTAAAGCAGAGCATTAGGCTCCACTTATTAAGTTAAAGTCATTGCCTATTCTAAAGTGGAAATGAGAGAGAATCACGATGGATTTTATAATGGGTTTGCCAAAGACTCCGAGACAATATAATGCCATTGGGTCATTGTTGATAGATTGACCAAGTCAGCTCATTTCTTGCTAGTGAGAGATAATAACTCACTAGATCAGCTAGCTCAGAAATATGTGAATGAAGTATTGAGATTACATGGGTTCCAGTGTCCATTGTATCGGACAGGGATCCCAGATTTACCTCAAGATTTTGGGGTAGCTTACAGACCGCATTGGGTACAAAATTGATTTTCAACACAGCATTTCATCCTAAGATAGATGGGCAGAGTGAGAGGATGATTAAGAATATTGAGGATATGCTTAGAGCTTGTGTTTTGGAGTTTTGAAGGAGCATAGGATCTATCTATAGCTCTGATTGAATTTGTTTATAACAATCAGAATCACGGTACTATCGATATGGCTCCTTATGAGGTGTTGTACAGTAGGAAGTACCTTTATATTGAGATGAAGAGGGTCTAAAGACTGTCGAAGGTCCAGACTGATTCAGGATACTATTGATAAAGTGAAATTGATTTGAAGTAGAATTAAAATGGTATAAGACTGACAGAAGAGTTATGTAGATCAAAACATGAGATATATGGAATATCAGGTGGGAGATAAAGTATTTTTAAGAGTATCACCTTGGCAAAATATGCTGAGGTTTAGTAAGAAGGGGAAGTTAAGCCCGAGGGACATTGGTCCATATGAGATAATTGAAAGAATTGGGCCATTGGCTTATAAATTAGCCTTACCTTCTGAAATGGCACAGATACATAACGTGTTTCATGTGAGTATGCTTCGGAGATATCATTCGGATCCAACTCATGTGATACCGACTCAGGAAATTGAAGTCTATGATAATCTGAGTTATGTTAAAGAACCAGTAAAGATAAATTGGCTATCAGAATAAACAATTGAGAAATCAAGTGATCCCAATGGTGAAAGTACTTTGGAGGAACCATTCAAGTGAATAAGTAACTTGGGAAATAGAAGAGCATATGAGAAAGCAATACCCTCAATTGTTTCATGAATCAGGTAAGAATTTCAGGGACGTTGAAAATTGTGTTCTGTTGTGGTTTGCGTATAGTCTGTACCTTTTTGATTATAACTTACATGATACTGAACCAAAATGCATGAAATTGATGTCATTATACACTTAAGACATTTTGTAACATTTGTTTAGTAGAAGGGATTGCCTAAATACCTCATTGTCTAGGTTAAAATGGTTATACAAATCTGTCCGAAATTTGCTTAAGAAAATCTAGAAAAAATTGAAGAACATGTCATTTGAAAAAATATGGAATAGGTATTTTTTTTGGGTTTATGGTCAATCATGAATTGTTGAAATGTGTATTGATGTTACTGATCTCAAACTGAATAAAAAATAATAGAATTTTGATAATGAAGTGTTTGATAAAAGGGATATCTATTATGGAAAAGGATAGGTTTCATGAATAAAATTATGAAGTTGAAGAGGTTTGTGAATGGGTATGGAACGATGTTGTGCTTGTGGTCAAGTAATCTAGCAAATTACAGTGAACTTGGTGTTAAAATGTATGTGAATTTTTTAAAAGAGGAAAGGAATAAGAAGGTGATGGTTTGCACGTATGAATTTGTTTTTTTTTTTTTGAAGTCTGCATATGAACTAGAGTACTTTTACTAAACAGTTTTGAATCTTTTGGCTATAACCTTTTCACCAACTTCCAAATGACTTGAAACTTAAACCAATAGATTCCTAACACATTGTGCTTCCTCTCAATGAACATTTAGATCCATCTGAAGTCATTCAGGAAAGATTTGATTGATGAATTTAGGATGAAAATGAGGAAGTGAACTGGAATATTTTCATTGAACATACTTCGATATTTTAAGTATATCTTCACCTGTAGATTTTTGAATGAGTTGATTCTTGAGAGATTAAATTAGATTCATATGGATAAAACTTTCTTGAAGGAGTCAAATTCTAATTCTATCTTTAATACTTTCAAAATTGGGCTTGAAACTGAGTCTTGAATGAGACCGTAGTACTACCCGAGACAGAAATCATGTCCTGTTGATATTGAATAAACTATATTGATAGAAGCCAAATTATACAAAGGTGTCTTCACAAAGGTTGTATTTTATTATTTTAGCTTTTGATTAGTATAACGTTTATAATTCTTGGATATGGGAATTGAGAGATATGAGTTGTACACCTTTGCGGGTGTGATCATGTACTATCCAAAAGTTCAAATGTACACAGTCTGTGGTATTGTGGGCATAACTCATAGAATACTGAATCAAATTATATGATTTTGGTTTCATTCGAAACTTAAGACATGGGAGAACAATTTTTCATAAGGAAGTATTGCCAAATTACTTCACTTTACTGACGATAATAATCACGCAATGTAGACCCGAAAGTATGTTTTTAGACAAGTCTGGATGGTTAAATTGAGTATTGATATATGAATGAATATTGTGACGAGAATAATGATAAGGAACCCAGAATTGTCATGAACATGCATTGTATGTATTCAATATATATGAATGTGCATAAATAAATTCATATTTGTGCAAAATTGTAATATTTGTATGTATGATATGTTTTAGAGGAACACATTGAACGACAACATCCAGACATTGTCGGGACTTCAAGGTAATAAGCGAAAGGGAGCATTTATGAGTCAACCTAGATGATCTTCCTATGATTGATTTATTTTGTTTAACTACTAATTATTAAACTGTTTGTGATAGACTTTAATAGGATGAGGAGTTTGATAGTCAAGAATGTATTGGAAGTGTTCTGTTTACATCTGGAATTTGAATGACATATGTTTGCAACTGAATTCTGAATGCACAATGAAAGTTGAATGTCGAAATAAGGTCGAATGAATTATAAGATTCTGTTTGTGCTTTATAAGTGATTGTTATTCATGGCATATTTTGTTATTTGATGCATTTTATAAAATACATGTTCAGATAAAGGCGTTGTGATCAGAGTAGTCAGTCTGAAAGAGCTATAAGCTCAATATTCTACCCATAGAGCTCTGCTCCGTGATTTCTATTTCTGACTGAGCCCAATGGGCCATTATCTGGTTCTATATTTGAAAGGCACTCAGTCACAACAAATAATAATGAATCTAGAGTCTCATATGCATTTGCATTTGTATATTTATGATTATGAAACATATGCTTAAGAAATCTTTCTGAAGTTGTGATGTTACAGTGATATGCCATGATAATATGACTAATTGGGTCGCACAAATTCGTAAGGAAGGTATGTAAAGTGTATGGTATTTATTATGTCTTATTGTGATGTGAAATGTTGTGAATTTGATTGGTTGTATGATATTTGTGTATAACCTGGAGTGAGATCATTAATGATGGTTCACTTATTAAGTTCGCAAATCTTATACAAAATTGCAAAGTTACTTTTCAGGTACAAGATAGGAGACCTAGATTCTTAACATTTTCTAGAAGCACATTTTGGACTAAGATATGGCTCAAAGGTTTATTAACTGGCATTTGAGGAGTTATAATTGTCTTCAGTAGTTTACATATGTCATGTAGAATTTGTGTAAGGTTGTAAATATTAGTTTTAATGACTTCAATGTAAACTATTATAAATGAACATAATGAGAAGTTTAGTTTTTTCAAAGTATTATGTTTGGTGACTTTTACATATATAGTTGATGCCATGATTAAGTTGGGTATGTTTCCATATTATAAAGTGAAGGTGAGATAGTTAACACGCCATTATTATAGATTATATACTAGAATGTCCTCAGGATATCCTGGTATGAAATCTATAATAGTGGGGTGTTACTACATTCATGATGACATAACTATTACAGTTTTTTAACTCAAATATGATTAGTAGAAACTCTTTCTATAACCCATAATTTTAATCGAAGGAGGTACTAATATCTATAAAAATTTCAAAACTTAGTAGAGGAGTTTTGAACATACTTAACATTAAATTCCCTATTCCTTCTCTTATATCTAGAGTCGATTTTTTTCATTTACAAAAGAAGGAAAGGTTTCTCTCCATATTTATGTTAACTCTAATGATCCTCATATTGACTTCAATAGTTTTGTAAGAAACTTCCATAGATAGTAGTGTTAATGCTGGTGGATGACTTAAGGAAAACCTACAGCTATTAGTTCTATTTTTAGGAACTGATACTGAATCAGATTATTGCTAATTCCTTGACATCAAAACTTTCGGTTTATTTGAAATCTTTTCCCAATCAATTTGAAGTTAAACATATGAAGCATCTTTTCAGGCTTCAATTCAACTCATAGGCCTTTTTAACGTGCAACATTATTTATAGTTTTTTGGAATATTTTATTTTTTAATATCTTGAAGCTCTATTTAATCTTAAAGGATGTAAGTTAAACTCCATCCTATGATATAATTTCCCATTTTATGATCCAAAATTAGTGTCTATATCCCAAGCTCGAGAATTTAATCCAAACCTCAATTAATTTATTATAATTAGTCTAACTTAAAAAGTGTCAAGCCTAAAGTTGGTCAGACTAAGACTAGTTCATCATCCTAATCCAATATATTTGGTTTTCCTACCTCTTTTCATTTGAAAAAATTTATAAACCATAAAAATTTACATATTTCAGTTGTTATAGCTCTAGTTTAATCAAAGAATTACATGTGAGTTGCTCAGCCAGAATACCATTATCTCAAATTTCATGTTCAGGACATTCCATAAACTCAGTTCAATATGATGTATATATGAAAAGTTTTTCTTGATGAAACATATCATAAATATAAGTCCATATATGCTTTTTATGCCAAAGAAATTTGAATACAATTCTAAGTTAGGTAACTTTGATTCATATATACAATATAAATATAAATTAAATTTCTTTCTCTCTATCCCCTAGTTTTATCAACTTACTATCCTTGCATTTTAAATATAGTAAGCCTCACCCTTTAACCACTTTTTAAAATCAAAAAATTAGACTAAGGCAGTAGATTAAAGTTGGGAGGAGTCTATCTCAACTTTCATGTCAGGTAATTTCTTTATCATGCCAACTTGATAAGAGAACTTAGCAAATTTTCCTCAAATTTTGTAGATCTCATAAATACATTGATTAAATTTGAGATGTTAGTAATGAACCTTTTAAAAATTAACATTCCCCTTCATCCACTTATGTTTTAATATGATATAATAATATTGAAAAGTTTATAGTGTCAAACTCTTATGTAAAAGGAAGGGTGCTTAAGCAAATGTAAGTGGCATACTAAGTAAACCATTTCAATAATATTTACCATATCTTACTCATATACATTTCTAAAGACAATATAGAAAGACCTAAAGAAATATAAATAAGACAACACTAGAGGCCCAAAAGCCTAATCCTCTAAAATTAGAGAAGAAAGAAGTTAGAAAGGAAATTTTAGCTATCTCAAAGAATGATAAGATAAGTTAGACTTTTGAAATTAACTTTTATCAAAAGTTATTTATCCAAAGTCAAAGAAAAACCTGAAGGAAAGTAGGCGAGACTTATTGTCTCATATAAACAAGAGGTTTGCTAATAAAATCATCTATCTGATAATTTTCCATTTCCCTGAGATATTTAAAGCAATAGCCTAAGAATATGCATTATTCTTTGTTTTAAAATAACTTAGTGAAGCATTTTTGGACAGCAGGCACTCAAAGAAACCTTAAGAAGTTTAAAAAGATAGTAAATAAGTATTTAAAAAGGAAGGGAAAATGGTAAAATAACTTTAGACAATTTACTATTCTCTGAAGCTACCCATTCTTTGGTTACAAACATGGTAATCCACAAAAGAACTAAAATTGAAATTTAAACCAAATGAGAGAAGTACATTAAATCAATGGCCTTATGATTTCATTAGAAGAAAATTGCATTACTAAGTCATTTAGGCCTAGTTATAAGATGTGATTAGATCATATGAATTCAACTTATCCAATTTAATAGGTTGATTTTTGTGCTTAATTGGTAAATTTGATATTTGTTTCATTTTCGGAGGCGAAAAGTATAGATTGGATCAAATTTGGTTTAAATTATCTAATTGGATTATTATTTGTTAAAGCCATAAATTTTTAGATGATCGAGTGAAATATGACATATTGTTGAAACTGATAAGACGATATCACACTTAGAGTCATATTCACTATAGGAAGTTTAGTCTAACTAGGAGACTTTATTTATAGCCTTATTTTATAGGGGTTATAATTTGTTTTAATCATAATTTCTATTATATGCATATACAACAATTTGAGGGAGAAGGAAGAACATATTCTTCTTCATTATTTTTTCTAATTTAAGGGAAACTAAAACTCCATTTGTAACTTTGGGATGTTTTCTTCTAAACTTGGATTTTGTGTATTTCTTATTTATTGTTATTTTATCTCATAACTAATTATTATAGATTAAATATATAAATTAATTCAGTGTTGATTATTCTATTACTATCTATGAGTTTAGAGATTAGTAATTCTGCTAAATATTGGAACAACTAAAAGGTAAGTTTTTTATGTATTTGCATATTTAAATTATGAGAAACACAAAAATTAAATTGAATAGTTGTAGGAATCTCAATTATTACTTTAGGTTTTAATCTTTTTCATTAAGTTAATTACTAATATTTAATATATATGGAATGATATCATTCTGAATCAATTAATGATAAGTTTCGATTTGAATACTAGATTTAAATAAATTAAGTTAGGAAAATTGAGATTTATTATGGCTATCCTAATAGGTTTAGATTTAATGCTTAAGTTGTGAAAATTTATTCCTTTTAGACCAATAATTAGGGTTACAAGTAGAAGAGATCCTTTCCTTGAATTAGAGTTAGATAAAATTGAATCTATCACTTTTATACTTAATTGATTAATTTTGATTTATTGATAAATTTATTTTAGTAATTAATTAATTATAACCTCATTTTGTTTTGTTAATTGAAATTAAGAAAATTATATTAATTTTTCTTTGGATTCTACTTGATTTTATAACTATCATAATAGTCTAGTGAATTAGAGATTAATGTTAAGGGCTTTGAGATATTGTTCAGTCGGCATCATTATTGGGAAAATATTTTAGTTTCTTATTTTCTTTACTTTATTTTATAATTACTAGTAATATCTTGTCTTGTATGACTAGTTCTTATTAGACAGAGAGTTGTAATGTAATCTAATGATTGAAAAGACAGCATGTTGTTTAAAGAAAAAGACTAAACAAAACAAAACCATTAATCTTCAAAGGTAAAAGTAGAGATAGACTTAAAAAATGGTGAAGAGTCTATTTTCCAAAAAGTTGAAGAGAAGATGACAGATCCAGACAATAGAACATTTAGGGAGTTAGATGCATGAAATTTGAATAAGCAAGCCTTATATATAATATTTCCAAAGGTTGAGGTAGATTTTGAACTAAAATCTAGTTCGATTTTTTTACTCCTTACCTTACATAGCCTTGAAGGTGAAGTCCACATAAACACTTGAAAGAATTCTTTTTTCTTCTTCTTTATAATGAAGTCATAAGGAGTGATAAAAGATCATATTAACCTCATAGTCTTTCCATTCTTGTTGAAAGATAAGGAAAAGCATTGGCTTTATTACTTAAAAACATGGAATTAACTAAAAAAATTTTGTTGGAGAAGTTCTTTCCTACATCACGAGCTACCAATATCGAAAAAGAGATATACAGGACATGATAATTCACTAAAGAAACAATAAATGAATAATAGTAGAGGTTGAACAAATTATGTGTTAGCTACCCATACCATCAAATTCTTGAGCAATTTTTAATTATGTACTTTTATAAAGGTTTACTATCAATGGATAAGAGTATGGTAGATCTAACTAGTTGAGGATTTTTGATAAAGAAAACAATAAATAACTAGACAACTAATTTTATATATGGCCAATAATTTCTCAATAATTCAAAACAGGGATGGATGGAGCTGTTAAGTGAGGGAATGAGGTATATAATGCTATTTTTGAGGATTAATTTTTATATTTAATTGTTTTTGGTCATCAAAAGGTTGTAGGTCAATCACAATCAATTTGAGTATGTAAAATATGCTTACTCTCTAGCATCCTACAGATATGTGCTCTACGTTGCAATAAGACTTTATTGAAGAAGCTAATGCAATGGTGGGATCTTTTGTTCAACTTCAACACAGGTATGACCCTTATTCAAATCAATATAACCTAGGATAGAGGAACCACTAGAATTTTATTTATAGCAATCAATGAAGGCAGTAAAGATGCTAACCTTAAAATTTCAATAGACAACCTTAAGCACCTATACATACTAAAATTTAACCCTTCAATTTAGTTATGTATTTGGATGATACTGTTAAGGCCTCTGTTTATAATACTCAACAATTTCAACAAGAAACAAGTGTAAGGCTTCAAAATTTAAGAAATCATATCACTCAATTAGCCATCTCTATTACTAAATTAGAAGCACTAGCATCATGAAAATTACCTTTATAATGGTGGTGATTCTTAAGGAGAATATAAGTATAATAACATTGACAAAAGCGAAGGAAATCCAATATGACTCTTTTTTACCAATGGAGGTAGAAGAAAGATGAAATTCTAGCTCAAGACGTGACAAAGGTAAAATCTGATTTTTCTTTGCCTACACCAGCTAATGTTTGTGAACCTCCTTTCCTTTGCAAGTTAGCTAAATTAAAAGAAGAAGAATATGAAAGTGAGATCTTAGAGAACTTTAAAAAGGTGAAAATCAATATACCGTTACTAGAAGTCATCAAGAAAATTCTAAAATATACAAATTTTTTTAAAGAACTATACACAAATAAAAATAAGTTGATGGATAATAAAGAAATTTTTTTGGTAAGAATGGATCTTCTGTGGTAAATAGAAATTTAATAGAAAAATGTAAAGATCTAGGTATGTTCACAGTTCTATATGTCATTAATGATAAGGGAATTGAGAGTGCCATACTATACTTAGGTGCTTCTATTAATATTATGTTATACCCAATTTACCAAACTTTTATTATAAATGATGTTATTATTCAATTAGGTGATCACTCTTATGTGCATCATATTGGTGTTGTAGAGGATGTTTAATTCAAGTTAATGGCTTAGTATTTCTTGTGGAATTTTACATCTTAAAAATGGATGGAGATCATTTAAAACATTCAACTTTAATTTTATTAGGAATGTCATTCATGGGGATGGCTACAAAATTTGATGTGGATAAAAGTTCTCTTTCCATTGAGTTTGATGGAGAGATAGTATAATTTAATATTTTTGAAATAATAAATTATCCTAATAATTTTCACTTAATTTGTCGTATGAATATTATTGTTTGAATTGTGCAAGATATTTTCGGTGAAGAAAGTGTAAGTAATGAGTCTGAATTTAATGTTAAATTAGAAGTGAATGAGTAACTTAATGGAACTTATGAAGTTGTATAATCAATATTAACGATGCTAACAAAGCTAAAGGCTTTAATATTGAAATTCCTATAACTTACAAGAAAATGTTTTCTTTTGTTTTATAATCATGAAAGATAGAACTGAAATCCTTACCTAATCACCTAAAATATGTCTATTTGAGTGTGAGAGAGTCACTACTTGTGATCATGTTAAAAAGATTGACTAAAGAGTAACAAGAAAGGCTTGTAGCACTTCTAAAGGAGTACAAATCTACAAGTAGTTAGACTTTAGCGAATATAAAAGGTGATAGGTGTGAATTGCATTATATTTTAGGGCTTAGTTTGCTATGTATTAAGTGTTAATTTGAGTGTTTAGGTTAGAATTATATTAGTTTGTGTATTTAAGTGCTTTTATGCATTAGTATAAGCCTTTAATCTTAAATATTATGTTTTTAAGGTACCTTGATGTGTTTGTTAGTATTTTAGGGTCAACCTTAAAGAACGGAGAAGTTTTATAAACTTTCGGGCTGAAACAACGACCCACAATCATGGCACAATAGGCCACGATCTTGATAGAAGCATAGGAGCTAGTCCACGATGGTGGCATTTAGGCTACGATCGTGACAGAAGATTATGCCACAGCACATGATCATGACAGAAAGGTCTGATGTAGGCTACGATCATGGCATATAGGGCCATATAATCAAGGCCTGCATCAGACAGACACTCAAACAAGAGAAAACGACAAGTTTCGAGGGATTTTTTGGACCTTTTTGATACCGAAAAAACCCTAGGGCTGTTTAAGACACAAATGGTATTTAAAGAACAAGAAGAACACAAGAGAGGGAACTTTTGTATCAGCCACAATTTCAAATCCCTAGAGAATTTTATCGAGAGATTGAGAAAGAAATGAAAGAAGAGAAACGTGGAGAGGAAACCTACACGAAGTACTTCCCAGAACAAGAAGTTTCCCGCCGTTGCTGGCTCCGTCATCCATTCTGAGTCTATTTTCGGTTTATTTTCAATTTTATGATTGTATAGAATTTGGGGTAACCATTGATGATAGAATTGTTGAATGTTGAGGATTGTCTAAACTCACCTTCGAGATATTTTATCTTTGATATTAATGAAATTTGATTGTTGCATTTTTATTTTATTTCTCGTGATTTAAATTCTACACTTGCATAATTCGGTGATAAATTGAGAGGGTGAACCAAGTGAAAAATTATTAAATTGGGGTAACAAGAGTTAGGTAACTTAATATAACAAGAATTAAATCAAACCAGTAAATTTGTGTGAAGAGAGATTTTGCATAAGTTTTTAGAACTTTTTTGGACAAATTCATATTTAATTTAGGCTTTGGATACATTGTTAATCAAGAGGTTGCAATTACCATAACCTGATTAGGGTTTATAAATTAGGGTTAATGGCTATAACTTGAGATAGAGTAATCAACTCTAGGACTGTCTAGAACCGATAATCCAGTAAATTCATAATCAATTTTCTTTTCATTTAATATTTTTTTAAAATTTTGTTTCTAGTATTTTTTATGTTTTTCTTTATATTTTTGTTCTTGTTGGTTTTCTTTATAAGTTAATTATTCTTGATACATCCACTATGTGGCTCAGAAAAGATTTTCTAATTTTTATTTTCTTTATTCCTTCCCTACCTTTTATGTACTACTTACTTAGTTTGTAAGCCTTAAGTTTGTCCATTAATGAAATGGTGTGACTTAAAATATGAAAGAGGAGTTTATTTTGAGTGATGTTTAAATAAGAGGTAACTAGTTTATATGATTTAAGTTCATCAATTAACGAAAAATGTATGATCAAAATATGAAAGAGTAGTTTATTTTGAGTGATATTTAAATAAGAGATAACTTCCAAGTAAACCAATCCAATCACATTTATCTTAGTAGGTTACAATTCTAGGAAAACAAATAATGAAAATTAAGGTAATTAATATGATCCATTAAAAATTTAAATTGCTTTATGATTCAAATATATTAAGTAAATAGATATGGTCACTAATTACTAGTTTAGTTTAAGCTTGTCCTAATTGTCTTGAGAATGATGCTTGAATTAATGTACCATTTATATGATTTCAACATGATTTAAGTTTAGAGGTTAGTTTAATAAGTAGTTAAGTATTTCATATTGATTTTGAATTGATGTGTCAAAAATGTGAATAAAGTTTAAGCAATAAATAAATAATACTATTTAAGCAACTGATTTTAAATAAGCTTCTCATTCTCCTTAAAAGTTTATAAACAATTGCATTATTTGTTTTTAATACAATTTGTTAAGTACATTATTGGTTTATATTTTTTACTCATTTTATGTATTTGGTACAATTGTTTAAATTGAGTTTGTATTTGAAAGATCATTAGTTTGATCTAGATTAAATTAAAAGTTAGTATAAGTATCTAAAAACTAAGGTCGTTCATAAAAAATTTGATTATGAGAATAATGATCAATCTTATCTATTTTAATTAAGTTACTAAATATTTTTGGTATTAAAGTTTGCTTAGGTTAATAGTTTTTGAGATTGATTTGTTCGAGGAAAAAAATCTAATATGAGGGTGTTTGTTATATGTATAATATACATATATTTAAATTAGTATTTTGTTATGTTTTCAATTCTAATTACATTGATTTGATTAGTTTTATGTTATGTCTTAAGTAATTATGAAGATGTTGGAAGGGGCGACTCCCATGGCAATGAATACGAATACAACCCAAAACCTAGACGTTCAGTGTCCGAGGCCGATCTCTTCCTCTTATGGGTTTATATAATCTTATTTATTTCTTCCTTAGTTTAGAATTGAGATGATATAGGAAAGAAAGGGTTGACTGAAAGAGCTTGATTTAGGACTGAGTTAGCCACACTAAACTTTCCTTCCTCAAACTTTCCCCCTCCTCCATCTTATTTGGGAGGGGTCCATTCATTATTTTTTGGTCTTTCTGTAACTAGGGAAATGGAATGTTATTTGGGCCAAACATGGTTGCTTAAGAATGATGTTAGTTAAGGATTAAAAGGTCTTATAAAGCAAAAAAAGAGGAAAACTCAATATTGCCTAAGTAGGGTCTTAGGAACATGTGTGTTATAGCTTGTGTCCCTCTCTAGATAGAAATAGATGAGAAGAAGATAAAACACAATTGTGTGTTAAAGATTGTTCCTCTCTAAAAATATGGAAATGAAGACACTATCTACTACATGGTCCGATCAGAGTTCGTGCTATATGACGAAGAGATATAGTGTGACATATATTCTAGAACTTGGATGGGTCCCACAATTAAAAAATAAAAAATTAACTTAAGCGAAATTTGTACCACATCAGCAGGTAATAGACGGTACCCTAACACCGTTAAAGGTTTTGGTTCAATTTGACTATTTTCTAAACGTTATAGTTCATTTTGAACATTTTATAAGCGTTAAGGTTTAATTTGAATACTGTGAAATGTTATGGTCCAGTTTGTTCATCAACGTAAGGGTTAGGGGTTAATTAGCCCTTTTGGCCTAGGAAATTTACAAGATAAACTAAATTTGCATTTGAAAAGACTTAAGAAATCCATTAAATAAGTTAACCCCAAATCTACTAAAGAAAAAAATCTATGTACCCAAATCTACTAAAAAAAATCTATGTTTTAAAAAACTTTTAAATATAAAAAGAATTTAAGACAATTAGAATATAAATAAATGAAAAAAATTAGCAAGGGATCCTTATATATCTATGCTCTTAAATTAGACCAACACAACTTTGATATGAACATAAGAAAATAGATTTAATTTTAAACATATTAATAGCTCCTTCAATAGCTTGGATTGAAATTAATATAAATTGATCTCCATTTAAATCCAACATAATGTCCAACGCCACTTTAAGTGCTTCTCTAAAAGATCGATAGATATAAATATCATGAATTAACTAGCTTATTGCTGCTTTAATCTTTTAGGCTTTAGCTTTTATAATAGTCCCAACTATTGCTTACAATGGATCACTTGGAATTCTCATTATGAAATTCTTTTTAACTAAAACATTATAAATGAGAAATCACATAAAATTTAGAACATTCAATAATCATCGAATGATATCAAAATGAAGCATATAAATATTTACAAATTAACTCAACTCATATTGTTTAATAAGTTAATCTAAAAATTTAAAGGATATAAATTTAAAATAAGTTCATTTTTAGGTTTGAATTAATAAATAATTCAAAAATCTATAAATCAAATTTGGATTATACAGATTATTTAAAAAAATTGCTTGAATTGATCTTTACAAATGCTATATTTCATTAATTTGATCCTCAAATATTGTATTTAACTTTGATTAAAAATAGTAAATGTATTTTATAATTCATTCAAATTAAATATAAAATATTCTTTCATTACTTTAAAAAGTTTTTCTTTGAAAAGTTAAAGTAAAATTTATATTGAAACTTCCCAAAAAGGTTTATACAAGGAACAAGTAACCCAATAACTTATATAGGACATACCTTAAGGAACTAGGTAGGAAAACACCACTGCTCAGTCCCTCTACTCCTTTAGAAATGATCCTCACTTGTAAGAAATAAAGAGATGAACATATAATTTTAGAGCCTATGTAATATAAATCAATTCACTACAACATTTAACCTTATTATTTAATATGATTTCTATCTCCTCCAACTTGTTAGCTCAGATTTAACCACTGATATGGGTCTTTCCTCACCACTACGTTTCATGTTGTTTATTTCTTTACATCACATTTGCAAGCCTGATTCAAAAGCTATTAACAATATTACCTTATCACCAATAAGGGGACTTCTAAAGGACATGATCTAATTAATGAAACATTACCAACTTTGAGCATTGACCTCAACCTGACATATACTCAAAGTAGCTTTACATATTTCCTAGATGAAATCATAATTGAAATAGAGGTGCTCCAGGGTATTAGGACTTCCCTTGGAAAAGCAGCATCTGTTCTCCAAATTTAGGAATGTAAATCTTTCTAAGGTTAGCACTCCACCTTTGAACATTAACCACATATGAAAGGATACCTTAGAAAGTCGGTTCTTTTCCTAAACAATATTTCTTAAGGTTACTTTCTCCACCTTCATACTTAGGCCAGCTTTGAATGAATTATTAGTAAAAACTATTAAATTATACTTTAACAACTTATATGTATCAACTTTGCAACTATTGGGGTTATAGTTAAACACAATGTGAATTAACTTTTGGGGAACATTACACTACTGATTCTTATTAATCCATTCTTTCACGTTAGCCTCTTTATAAATATTAGCCATGACAATTTAGGGTAACTATGCTTCTTTCAGGAAACCTTTCTTGATCTAATATTCTAACAGTAACGATGCACTATCCCTATTACCTAATGTGCAAACTATATGTCTTGACATTATTCCTTTTAGTTTCAATAACTGTAAAAATAACCATAAATGAGCTTTTTATCTAAAAATATTTTTATCTTTAAGAAAAAAGTGTGAATCCATCTCACCTGTAGTGATTATTTATGTATTAGTATTCTCCATATTCTTTTTCCTTTGAAAACCTTATTGTTTAAGCTAATAGGAAGCACTTTAGGGCCAACAACCTCTTTTGGTTTGGAAATTTCCTTCTAACCCACCTTAGACCGGAACTTTCCATTAGAGCCTTCAATATAGAAAAATATTCTCATCAATCTTTTCGATGCCTTTACCATCCCCTTAAAAAGAAATAAGCGTGAAAAACAATACATATACACGGAGTTAAGCCCCTGATTTAACTAGTAGAAATCTTCCTGCATATGAAAGATATGAGTTGCTTAAGTTGCTTAGCCTTTTCTAAAACCTTTCAACTAATAGTAAGCATTCCCTAAAGAAAAATCTTTTAGTGGTAATAGGTAACCCAAAGTAAAAGGATGTTTTACTTATAGTCCTAATATACTTAAGTGCAATTGAGCTACCAATCTTGGGAGCTCCAAAAAAGATTGTAAAGAGGAAATAAGGTTGTAAAGAGACTTATCATGTGCTTTAAGAGAGGTAATATGTTATATGCAAACATAAGGTGAGAAATTATGAGTTCCTTACAACTGTTGTGGAATTGGAAGAATGGATCCTAACTAATGTTCTATTATCCTCGATAAAACCTCCATACATAGAACAAATAAGTAAAGGACAAAGGGTCCCCTTGCCTTATTACCTTTTTCCTTTAAAATGATGTGTTAGTTCACTATTAGTGAGTATGGAGTATCAGGGTTGGTGACATATATAAGTATCCATTTTCTAAACTTCTCTATGAAATCAAAAACCTCAAGAATATGTTTAATAAAGAGCCAACTGATCAAAACTTAAGCTTTATGTAGGTCTAATTTTAGAGCACAATTCCTTAGGGAATTTTTCTTGGAGTATCCTTTAAAAACTTCTTGAGTTAAAAGCACATTGTCAAATGTTATCTTCCCTCCACAAAAGTGCTTTCTGTAAGACTAATGATGGTTTTTGGAGCCTTTCTCATCCTCTTAGCTAATAATTTAACTATGATTTATAAAGAAAATTACAGTAATATATATTTCTAAAATCACCAAACGATTTTAGGGATAAGACATTCAAGTTTTATTAATTTTTACAAGTAACTTATCTGAATTAAAAATCTCCCAACATTGCCTTAATCACCATATCTTTGATCATAGGCCAATCTTTCTAAAAGAACACACCATTCAACCCATCAAGTGTAGGGACCTTATCAAAATTCATTTCAAAACTACTTTTTCAACATAATTTTGACAAAAAGGAGCAGATAGATCATGTATCATAGCTAATGGAAACTGATTTGATATAAAGGAACTAAGCATTTTTCTGGAGTAATTAATCTCAGTTTGAGTGCCCATAGAGTCTTAGAAGAAAAGAATGAGGCATCTTTTTGTGCCCTGCTTCTGTTAAGATTATAACACCATTTTGATAAACCAAAGAACTTATTCTATTAATATTCCTTATAGCTAGAATAGAATAATGAAAAAAATATGTTCTTATCCCCTTCCTTTAACTAATTTGCCTAGTGAATTATGATTAAACAAGTTTATAGAGTAGTTATTGAGTGCCCTTTTCTCCTACTCAATCCACCACTCATCACCAGGATTCTTATACACCTAATTTTGTACATTTTTTAGGATTCTCTTTATATGATTAGCATTAATCAAGGTAGTGAAACTAATTCCAGAATTTAACAACTTCAATTATTCTTTAATCCATGCAAGCTTCTTGTCATAAATAAAATATTTATAACTCTAGACTTTCTTAGTCATTCCTATCCTAAATGTTTCATTAAAATCCTCATGTTTAGCTAAGAAACCACTCAATCTGAATGAGGATCTCCTGCGACATTGCTTAAGGAAGTTCTAAACTAATACTAGAGAATGATCAAAAACTTATAGGCTTAAGAATAAGGCTTTCTTTTATGGATATTTGTTTAACCATTCTCCATCCACCAATGCCCTATCAATTTTCTTCCTCATAAACAATCTGGATGCTTATTTATTACTCTAAGTGAAATAACATATCTCAAAGCTCAAATTCATGGTCCCTAGTTTGCACTCACATTCCTTGAACTCTATTGAGTGATTACTAAAAAAAACATTCCCTTTAGTTTATAAATAAAATAAGGTGTTAATAAAATTTCCTAAGGCCAACCAAGGGATTTGAATAGAAGGTTTGATTCTTAGTGGGTAATTCCATAATATCCTCCTTTGAAAATTACAATTGGGCCCATATATAAAGGTGGTTGTTATTCTCATGTCTTCCTTTAGGAACTTGATTATAGTATGTATATGTTAGTCACTTAATTGGGTTAATACTACTTCAACCTTCCTAGTGTCAAAAGAGACGAAAATTCTACCATAGTGATGGTGGTTATGGTTAGAAATAGAAGACCATGAATTGCTAGTAAGTTTAAGTTGTAACAAATTTTTATGAGACAACTTGGTCTTTATGACACTAATAACTGTTGAATTATTGATGATTTTGTTTAGTGTAAATAAACATATTCTATTTTGTTAATGCATTTTTTAGTTTTCTTATATATTAAGTATCCCCATTCTTCGTAAATGAGCATCATGTCTTTTTTTTTGATAAATATATGATGAAAAATGTAATTTAAGAAAAATAAATGGGCTAGGCATCACCAAGGTCATAAACAAACATAATTTACACTAAGGAAAGATAACTTGTAGGCATATTTCAACATAATTGGTGTGTTTATATTTTTTTTCATCTATTTATAAGAAATAAAATGAAATATCCTACCCAAGTTTACAAAAGATCATAATTTTTATTTCAAAAGATTTCAACAACTAAATATGTATTTGAAAATATTTAAGAAATCCATTATATAAGCTATACTATCATAAATTTGTTTTAAAAAATTAAATCTAAATAGAATTTATGATAATTAGAATCTGAATAAATTGAACCAAATCTAACTAGGAGATCTTATTCTCTATAGCTATATACTGGTGCTCCCATTGGTTTTCCCCAAATGAGTCACCAAAAAAATTGACAAAATCTTAAAGAATTTCCTATAGTGGTCATTAGTTAAAATCCAAAGGGAATAAAGTGAAGTGGTTTGAGATTTGTTAACCAAAAACACATAAGGTGGCTTTGGCATTGTGGCTTCTAAACTAATGAATCAGGATCTACTCACTAAAAAGGCATAAAGGTTGGTTCAGGATAAATAGTCTTTATGGTTTGGTGGTTGAATGCATATTACATCAAAGGAAAGTCCTCATGGAACTTCAAAATCCTTAGAAACTCCTCATCCTTGATGAAATTTATTAGAAGCATGGTTATGGCTATGAGTCATCATCAAATGTAGTTCAATTTATGTCCAAGCACACCTTGTAAGGATATGTGGACAAACTAATATGGAAGTTAGAGGCCTTTTGATGTTGCTCAAATCATTCAGGTATGCTAATATATTATTTGGAACAACGTCAAGTCTACAGGCACTAGGTGGTATGGTGCAAGAACTACTATCCCAAGAATTTGCATATACTATAGAAGGCTTTTAAGCTAAAACTATCCACGCTGCATAGGGTAGGTAAATTTCTCCACATCCCTAACTGGTGTATCCTATGTAAGAACAAATGTGAATCTTATGATCATCTTTTTTTTATGCCCTTACTCTAATAAAATATGGAGATCTACAATGCTTTTATACTGTGCACAAAATCCTCCTACATCCAGGTCATTAATAATAGATTGAAGTACATAGCTCATACACATACAATAAGGAGATAGATGGATAACTCACATGTCTTATTTGGTTTGTATAGATTCTTGCTTGGGAAAGTAATATTTCTCCTAAAACTTATATTATCACGTTTGGTTTATTTTTTTAAGTAGTTAAGAAAGAAAAAACTTTCCCAATCTAGAGAAAGTAGTAGCACTTTACTTGGATTCTAAATCCCATTACCACCTTGGTATTTAGATTACTTTCTTCAAGAATTTAATCTAAAAAATACATTAGCTAATTTAACCCCTCCTTCTTTCTCAACTATATGACAATTCTTTTATAAAACCCTACCTCCTCTTTAACTATTCTTATTATTCTCTGTTATCAGGACTTTGGATATTTTTTGTTGCGTAAATACTGAACTAAGGAGTCTTTGATCAGGACAAGAAAGTTGAAAGCTTTTTCGTTTTGCTCATGGGTTTGGCTCAATCTGATCAACTGGTGGTTCTTCTTAGTGTTTTGGCTTAATCTGATCAACTGGTGGTTCTTCTCAGTGTTCTGTTTCAAATGCATGATGTTGATATCTAATGATTCTAATCCATTAAAGCACTTGGCTTCTTGCTCTATTTTCTTTTTTTCGTCTTTCTTTCATTTTCTTTGTTTTATATGAACTGCACGCATGGGAGACGAAAACGAGAATGAAAACAAAGGAAGTAGTAGTAACAACAGCAGAGCAATGGAGTGACTTTCCTTGGAAATTGGCAGGTACCCCAGAGATCTATTGCAGAGATTTATTCCAAGTGATACACAGAAACACAATACAATGGGGACCGAGGAAGAAGATAAAATCAAGATTGAGCTAAACCTAGGGCTATCATTAGGAGGAAGATTCGGTGTAGATAAGACAATAAAGAGAGGATTGATGCGATCATCTTCTGCAACTGGCTCTATACCTCTAATCAGAGCAAGATGTATTACAAATTAACATTATTTAACGATTTCAATTTTTATTCAGTTTGTAGGGATATAATTAGAAACATAAATCAAAATTAAATTACATTCAATAAAATACTGTTGAATACTAAATACTATAATAAGAATCCACCTAACTTTCCTATTATAATTCTTATAAGTATCCAAACATGTGAATATCTTTACTTTCCATAAATTTATTTTCCGAAGAATCAGATTCCAAATTCACTTTACTTTCCTGCCAACCAAACGGGGCCATATTGCATTAAGTTTCCTTGTTGCTCTCATCTGGTCAGAGAGGAACAATATAATCCCTTTCTCTGACTATACAGGAGATTATATTAGACACTGTGGATAAAATCATATTGTGCCTTAACCTATACAAAGAAAAGCATAAGATCAACAGAAAAGCACTCATCAATTGGAATATCACTTAGGGCCTATTTGGTTGGATGTTAATTAATAAAATGTAATGGAACGGAATGGAATGATTTATAATAGAATGGAATGTAATATAGTGAAAAGTTATTTGGGAGGGATGGAAGGGTTCAGAATGTAATGTAATAAAATATTATTTGGAAGATGGATGAAATGGAATATAATGTATAATAAATGACTATTATATTCTTATATAACATTCCCATACAACCTAGAACTGAAAATGCAAAAACACTCAAATGATATGGTTTTTAAATCAACAAAAACCTGTGACTCATGAAAAACATGGAATGGTAAACAATTAAAGTCATGGTTGTAACTTAAACAATATATATATAATATTTTCATTTTTTATTAATAAAAATTATTATTTTATTATCGATACAATTTGTTATTAATTATATAAAAATATTATTATTAATTATTTAATAAAATTTATTATATTAAATATTATTATATTCTATTTGATTTATATTTAAAATTAATTTATTTATATAGAAATATATTTGTGACTTACCAAAAACATGTCATGACACTGTGACAAACAATTAAAGAATAATTTTTATATATTTTTATTTTTATTAATAAAATTTTTATTTTTATTATTAATTATATACAATTTATTGTTAATTATATAAAAATATTATTGTGTTGTGTTGGTTGTTATTAAGATAGGGTAAGAAATAATTGGTATTATGAAAAATTATTGAGAGTATATTAGATAGTATATATTTATTAGTTTATATTTCGTTTTTAACCCTCCGAATTGGAGGTTTCTCATTTTCATTGTTTAGGATGGAATGGAACGTAACATGAAAATCTCTGCTTCCATCCCATTTCACTATAAAACCTTCTTCTAAATTACAGAACTGTATTACATTCCATCATATTCTATTATAAAACTCTCAAACATATATATCCTTAATGCACATACATATGTAACCTACTCAGGACTTCCTATCAAGTGAAAATTGCCATAAGGTGATTAGGAGTTGTAAGAACCAAAAGAATGTTAAGGGAGAAAACTCTGTATCATCAACGACGTACCTGCTTTTTCATGGAATAAGGCTTGGAGCGAATGGAGAAAACAATGCCAATGGGTTTTTCATGCTTGAGGAACACGCAGCTATCAATATAGCATACCACTTGTTTTGTTTGTTGTGTTAGAAAGACTTGGCCAAATAGATGGTTCGTTTAGCATGTACATCAGTTTAATGCCAATGTGAAAACTAGAAAAAGACGTACACTCATTATTAATTCATTGAAATGAATTATTTTGTTTCTTCAAGACTAAAATAACCTTAATATGAACATATGAAAATGGAATGAAGTTCATGCATATTAACAGCTCCTGCATTAGCTTTGATCAAGTTTAACATAATTTGATCTCCTTTTAAGTCCAACCTCACTTCAAATGCTTCTATTAATGATTGATTAACATAAATATCAAGAATTAACTCCTTTATTACTTCGTTGATGTTTGGGACCCTAGCTTTTGTAATTATAATGGTTCACTTCAGTCATTCACATCATGACATTATTTGTAACTAAAACATTATAAATGAGAAATCATATAAAAGATAAAATATTCAATAGTCATTTAATGATATGAAAATGACGCAGATAAATATTTACAAATTGACTCAAAACAATTTAGTTTGATGAGCTAATCTAATATAGAGTTTGAATTTGAAAAAATAAGTTCAAAGAATTTATGAGCAAAAATTGGATTACACAAATGATTTAAAATTTTTTTGCTTGATCTGATATTTACAAATAATGCTTCATTTCATTAATTTGACCTTCAAATCTTGTATTTAATTTTGATCACAACATTAAATTTATCTCATTATTCATTCAAGTTGAATATAAAATATTCTCTCATTACTTTTAAAAGTTGTAACATTCTATTTTGTGTAACTATTTCATTTTTATCTTTAAATTAAATATTTTGTTTTACTTACTTATTAGATAGAAAGACAATGATTCTTTTAGTGTGATGACACTAAAAGAATATTTAATAGTATAAAATTAAATATTTTGTTGAAGAAATCTAGAATAGTTAATATTCACATAATTATATCGTTTAGATTTTATTAAAATCAAAATTTTAATAAAATCTAATAAAATTGTAATTCATTTAAATAAAATTGTAGCTAGTATTTGATAAATAATTAGAACTATTATAAAATTTATAGAATTGTGGGTTAAACTTAAACTTGAAACGCTAATTAAGTATAAAATATAGAATATCAGTAAACCCACCACATGCAGACTTTTCACTTTTGGTAATATCGGTCACAGATCTATTACCGTGTCTAACATTCAAGGGTATTTAGAAATTTCCTGCTGCTTACACAAATTGTTCTAATCAAGATCATTTTGTTGTTTCACTCTTTGACTTTAGATCACATTGCCTTGTCTTAGCTAATACCTATGTGGTGCGCGAGAGAATATAAATAAGATTCATGCTTGCCTACTTGATATTTTACCTAAGACAGATCTACCTGCTGCTATGGCTTGCAAACCCGGAACTTTTGTCAGCGACGCTGCCTTGTTGTTGCTCTTCATCTTTTCTTATTGCTTCTCTGAAGCTTCAACAACCGACACACTCAACCCTGGGGATCGGCTGATTTCTTTTAGCCGCCTTGTTTCCCGAAACGAACTCTTTGAGTTAAGATTCGATGGAAACTTCTTGGGAATATGGTTTTCTGGGAGATACTCTTCAAGCCATCCAGTTTGGTTAGCCAACAGGAACCCGACTTTTGCCAACGGTACAGGAGTTCTTGCCTTAGATGCAGGTGGGAATTTGAGAATAGTGCATACAAATGGTGATCTGATACGGACAATATACTCTGGGAATGGGTCTGCCACCAACGCAACAGCTACTTTACTGGAGTCTGGGAATTTGGTCTTGAAAGATGCAAGCACGAAGCAAGTTCTTTGGCAAAGTTTTGATCATCCAACTGATACCCTTTTGCCTGGCATGAAATTGGGTATCAACTACAAGACGGGAAAAATATTGTCACTCACGTCGTGGCTTCATGCAGATGATGATGCTAGTCCAGGAGCTTTTACCATGGAATGGGAACCCAAAGAAGAACAGTTGATTGTTAAGAGAAGAGGAAGAAGATTTTGGAGTAGTGGAGAGAGATTTGAAAATATTGATCATCTAGATGAATATAACAGAAACTATGACATCACCAAACAATCAAATGCAGATGAGTCGTACGTTAGCTATTCGATTCTAGTTGGTAAATTTACTCCTGAAGAGGGAAGGAATGCTTCCAGATGGCTTCTTGATCATGAGGGAAATATTCGCGATTTGGAGTCGACTCGCAGGTTATATTTTGCTCACAGTGAAGTATGTGATGGGAATAGCACAGAGATTGGTTGCGAAAAATGGGAAGGACCGGAGTGCAGGAGGGACGGTGACAAGTTCAGCAAGCGAATCTCGAACACTCGGCCTTATTTGACCTCTTTCTATAACGGTACCTTCAAGAATCTTAGCTTCGCAGACTGCAAAGAATTACGCTGGAAAAATTGTAGTTGTTCTGGAGTACTCGATTGGAAAACTAGTTATTCCAACTTTTGTAATTTCTATCATGGGCCTTTCAATTACGATGATTTGACAGGGGATGAACAGATATTTTATGCCATCATTCCAGGTCCTCTCCCTGATCATAAAGGCAAGTACATACGTTTGTTCATGTCTTGGTTATTAACTCATTCTTTGCATGTACAGAACATCTATAAACAGGATTTTTAGGTTAGAACCTCTGTCTTTCTAGATTTTAACAATTAAGAATGTGATTGACCTTTGTTTATTTTGAGGTAAAAAATTTACCAAGTTGCATTCCTAAGAGTACTGTACTAACATGCTAACATAGGGGAAATTCTGAGTCTTCAATTGTACTGAACTTTCTGGCGCTGTACAACACTACAGCTAATCTATGGATTGCTATTGCTGTGTCCACAACTGTAATTGTGGCTCTGATGGTCATCTTCTTGTACTTGAGATGGAGAAGGCTCCGATTAGAAGGTAATGTTATTAATTTCTTAAGCACCAAACGTGTAGTTTGTCCCTGTGAAATATGCTAAACCATGATCATTTCCTAATATTAATTTCAAGTTCTGAATCTTGTCAATTCCAAAACAGAAAAGTTTCTGAAGGAGCTCATGACCTCAGATAGACCAAGTGATGCAAAAGAGCTTGAAAATGGTGGAAATAGGAATAATTTACAAATATATAGTGTTGCAGAAATCAAGACTGCTACAAATGACTTCTCATTAGCGAATAAACTTGGCGAGGGTGGTTTTGGTCCAGTTTACAAGGTAACGTCAGTTGAAGAAACAAACAAGAAAAATGAGCAACTACATTTGTACAATAGCTTAGCTATTTGTTTTGACATGCTCAGGGAAAATTTGCTCAAGGGCAGGAAATAGCAGTGAAGAGGCTATCAAGAAGATCAGGACAAGGGCTGGTGGAGTTCAAAAATGAGCTCATACTAATAGCCAAGCTACAACACAATAACCTTGTTAGGCTCTTAGGTTTCTGCGTTCAAGGTGAAGAGAAAATGTTGGTGTACGAGTACTTGCCAAGTAAAAGCTTAGACTGTTTCATATTTGGTGAGTATAAAAATCGAATTGGAGTTATACGTTTTTGGATACAATACTACTCTTGCATTTTTTCAACTATGTTTTATTATTTATAGGAGATCAATCAAAAAGGGAATTGTTAGATTGGAACAAGCGCTTTAGCATAATTGAAGGAATAGCTCAAGGACTTCTTTACCTCCACAAGTACTCGAGACTTAGAATAATCCATAGAGACTTAAAGGCCAGTAACATCTTACTTGACAAAGACATGAACCCCAAGATCTCTGATTTTGGCATGGCAAGAATTTTCAGGCTAGATGAACCTGAAGCAAACACTATTAGGATTGTTGGAACACAGTAAGTATGATATCTGCATATGCAATCGAATACATTTGTTAGTTGATTAACATTTGTCCATGACAAGAAGATATTGACTTCTTGTTTTATCAACTTTGGTAGTGGTTATATGCCTCCAGAGTATGCCATGGGGGGCATATTTTCTGTGAAATCTGATGTATACAGCTTTGGAGTACTTGTGTTAGAAGTAGTGAGTGGTAAGAAGAATCACAGCATCTATGATTTCGATCGTAGGGTCAACCTCGTCGGTTATGTAAGTTTCACTAACTCAACTTTTAACTTTTATCTAAATTAATGAATTTTATTTTCCATGATCGTAACAAGTCAATGTTGTATCAATAACATCCTAAATCCAAACTTAGGTAGTTATCCTAACACTTATTAGCACGTATCTTAACCGATCAATAGTTTTATATCTTTCAACTTGCCAATTCATTGAATGATAGTTATGGCCTTATCAGGCATGGGAGCTATGGAAGGTTGATCCACTAAAGCTAGTAGACTTGGCCATAATGGAATCGGCTGTTAAAGATCAAGTATTGAAGTGCATAAACATGAGCTTGCTATGTGTAGAGCACAGTCCATTCGACAGGCCAACTATGTCAGATGTTCTATCTATGTTAACAAGTGATGTTAACCAATTGCCAAGTCCAAAACAGCCAGCATTTTATAATGTTGAAAGAAATTTGGTTATAGAAAATTCGATAGAAGAACAAGCACAAGTTAGTTGTTCAGGAAACCAGATGTCCTTAACTGAGATGGGTGGACGATGAACTTGTCACATGTCATATACTTTGAATATATACATATATATCTTTATTTGAAAATATTAGAAAAGTTCATGAATGTGAACATGCCATGATATATATAGTGGTAAGGCGGAAGCTGCATGTTTGGTTTTGGTAGGAATTACCTAGACTGAACAATCGTTGTTATGTTGTTACTTATATAATAGTCCAAGCTCCTGGTTGAAAATAGACATGTAGATGCAGAACATTTAAATTTTCCTTTAATTTCTGGAAATAAGACAAAGTGTAATAGGGCACCTTCTCACATCAGTTAATTTCAGTGTTATTATTGATGACTATTGTGCAGGCCTCATATATATAAGCATGTAATTTTAAAGTATTTATGGAAGAACATAAGTATTTCTTAGAACTTTTTGTCTTACTTATCATGTCATAGATATTGCATCCCTGGTAGAAATATAAAAGAAACTAGAGAGTTAATACCAAAGTCTCCCATAGATAAGTGGTATATGAAGCAGAGACTATACAACCTAAAGATGCAAAAGGAAACAAATATGGAACAATATATCAATGTGTTTAACCAAATAGACATTAACTTGTTAAGGTTTGAGGTGACTGTTAAGGATAAAACAAACATTCTAAATTGTTCTTTTCTTCTTTCATATGAACACGTGGTGATCAAACCCACGTTGGATAAGGAGATAATTGATGTAAATGATGTCACTGTTGCACCATTAACTCACAATAACAAAGACAAAACATTAATTAAAACTCTATCTTTCAACTAGTTTATGTAAAAAACGTTAGATAATTTTAGCGATTCTAATTAGAGGTTGATAAAGCTTATAAAATCATCATAATATGATAGGTTAGGATTAGGATGTTTGATAACTTTGTTCGGACACTACTAGATTTAAGAAAGTACCCTATATGTGAATGATTTTTTATATAAAATTAACAGAAATAACATTAAAGTGGTAAAAAGTGTGATGATTATAATGAAAGAGGTTACAATATTATAGTCAAAGGAAAATCATATTGCATTATAACACATGTGACTGAGTCATTTCAGTAAGCAAAGGATGTTAAAACTTTATAAGAGGAATTTATTAAAGAGTGACAAACACTAAAAGTTAGACTTTTGTAAGTTATATGTGTTTAGTAAAAAGTCAAGGGTAACCTTTAAGGAGATAGTGCTTGAGAAGCAACACATGTTAAGGCAAACATATAAAGATGATGTGCTACAATTAGTAAAGGGCAAACTAAGGTGTTACAACTAAAGCAAGATCAATCTGGTACTAACTTAAAAGAGGTTGAAAATTTTAGTTTGAGAACATTGTTATAGGAAGAGTAGCATCATAATGTATCAACAATAGAGCGAGACACACTATTAAGCCATTGAATAGATATGATTAGTAATAATTAATATCCATCACACACATCATCATTATTGAGGATCTAACTATTTTTCAAGAGACTATAAACAATTAAGAGAAGGATATATAGATAAAAGCTATAGTAAAGAAGTAGAGTTTTTACACAAGAACTAAATATGAGAGCTAGTGTAACTTCTTAGAGAAAAGACCACTATAAAATGCAAGTATATATACGAGACAAAGCCAGCGTTAACAAAAAAAGGAAAAAAAGTTCAAGGCTAGACTAGTAGCTAAAAAACATACATAACAAGTGTGATTAATTATGTTGAAATGTTTTTCCTGGTATTTAGATATAATTTCCTTAAGATTTCGAAGGTGTTAGTAGATAGTTTGACTATGCATTTCAACCAAATGAATAAAAAAGGAAACTTTCTTTATGGTGATGTGGAAGAGAAAATATACATAAAGTAGTATGAAGAGTTTAGTTAATATGAAAATGAGCACCTGATTTATAAATTGAAGTCATTTTATGAGCTAAACTGATCTCTATAATAATTGTATAAAATATTTGAATTATACATCATTAAATTGACTATAAGAGATATAGGTATAATTTTTATACATTTTTGATGTATTTTAAAACCTATCTACTTGTTTTAAGCTCAAAAACTGCAAGTGAACGGGTTGTGACTAGTAGTTAGAAAGAGCAGATATCGATCCCACAGAGATTGATGCCCAGACACCAATTAATTTAGAAAAGACTTTGTTTAAGAAATAAAATTGTTTAATACAATTAATTAAGAAAATTAAATTAAAATTAAAAGACTAATGTAAACAATGGACATTACCGCAATTGTAAAAAATCTGAATTCAAAGATCTAAATGCTAGGGATTACTTTTTCCTTATCCTGTCTCCCTCATATTTTATTGATTGAATTGTGTCTCATCATATACTTCCGAATGTACTAATTACCCTCTCTCAAGGTGTAACTATTTGTCCCTAATTGAATTGATGGGAATCGATTGAACGATCTCTTAACCTACACAATGACTCAACCAATTCAACTAGTTATTACACTATCATATTTATGATCAATTGACTAATTAAGATCTCTCTTCTAATTATTCAATTGACATAATAATGGCTAGTCTATAGGTCGCCAACTCTTGTTGTACAATCCTACACAATTTTCATCTCACTCACTCTCTCGATTTGTTACAAGATGACAATTAAGAATGACAATTATCAAAGACACTCCATTCAATTCAATAAAACATGAGCTTTGAGAAAATAATGAAAAAGTAATCCCTAACATGAAATTAGCCTAACATAGTCTCCATAACACCATCAACATTCAAATAATCCATCTTTACAAAGAAAATAAGAGATTAAAACGATAGAAAGTGAATAAGAAAAATCCTTCTCTTCTTTGCCAATATCTGGAATTTTGGTGTTGATGTGCTATTTTAACCAATCTTGATGATGATCCTTGTTTTCAATCCTTCCTTGATGCTCCAAACATGTGTTCTTCACCCAAGGATGGTCTTTCTATAGGTGGGTGTCATCACCCTAGAAGATGGAGGCTTAATTCTTTTTATATAGTCCAAAAAATTAGGTTTAATAAAGCCTCGCAGATTACCTCGGATTTCAATTCCTACTCCCGTGGGAATTTGCATGATTCCCATGAATGTGGGAATTACAGGCAGAAACATTCTGTCTTGATTTCCCACATCCGTGGGAATTTTCCTAATTCCCATGAACGTGGGAATTGGTTTCAGATGTACTCCTTTTGTCTTCTCTCTTATGCTCTCTTGTTTGCCCTCCAACTTGCTTCCTCTCTTTTCCTACACAAAAATAAGCAATTCTTACCCTCAATTAGCATCCATTACAAAAAAATACAATGGAAATCAAACTTAATGAAAACATGCAAACTAAATCCTAAACTAGAGTAATAAGCAACAATTATGCAAGAAAACTTATATAAAAACATATCCTAATGCACACCTATCAAGATCCCCACACTTGAATCTTTGCTTATCCTCAAACAAAATAAATACAACCAATCAATTCAACCGGTTCATTTTTGCAAAGATCAAAACACACAATCTCTCAAATTCAAGCCAACTCAAGTATCAAGTTAATGCATATATCATGACTACTTTTTTCATTGGTGTGCACAAGCAAACTGACAATTTGCACAATCACTCAAAGGTAAGTCTAGATGCATAAATGAATTTTCCTCACAGTTTTCACTCATTTCGCTTAAGTTTTTAAGGGTTAGTGTTTCTCTCAAACTTCGTATAGGAAACTACACTACCATAGGCTTGCTAATACACCAATTCTCCTTTACAGTGATTGCATGCATAAATAGATCAAAAGGACTTGTTTAGGGTTGTAATGTGGTAAAGGTTAAGGTTGGTCAAAAGAGAGGAAAGAGGGTTAAGCACATACATTAATAAAGTAAAAAGTAGATAAAATTGGGATAATCAAAACATACTTCGAGATATACCAATATAACCAATATTCTGCACTTATTGATGCTACTCATTTGTTTTTGTGTTTTTTTTGTACATGGAAGGACTATGAATCACAACTAACACTCTATACAATGTAGTCCACTAGCGGAAATATACTCAACTTGTCTCGATAACAATTTCTTTCAATCCCAACTAATGTTTTACTTAATTCTCTACTAAGCTTGTGAAAGGATTAGATAATAGGGTTTAAGGCTTTTAAGATTTCAGGTGTTTTTAAGAAAAAAAAGGTTAAGGCTCAATGGGGGTAGCAAGGGATAATAACGGGTAGGTCGTTTAAGCCAAAGGATAACACAAAAAGGCCCTATATCATCTTTATTAAGCATGTATCTAATAGAGTCAAACTGATTCAAAGGAAGTTCTGAAGGTAGTAACCTAAGGAAGTAACATTTGACAAAGAAATGAAATGAATATAAATGAAGTCATATGGCTTAATCCTCACTTTAGCTCAATTGAAAACTTATTATGCATCTCTACATTACCTCATTGCTCATATGACAATTTGTGACTAAGCTTATAACCAGCTATGTTTCATCACTCTATATGGTTCACTTTCTATTTAAAGGGCCTATTTAAGTTCAAGCATGTATTCAATCTAATTCCATCTACATGACAGAATTTTCATGGCAGTATTTACTAGAGTGATTTAAATATGGTTCCATTGCTAACATAAAACACATATAATATGCCTAAATATGCGTCCTATTTAACAAAATGCAAACAATGCAATTGAGCAAGTCAATGTCACCTCCCCACACTTAAAATTTCACATTGTCCTCAATATGACAAAGTAAGAACCAAATAAAGGGAAATGACCTCAACCTATACAAAAGAAAATAAAATTAAACTAAACAAAAGAAATTAAACAACGACTAGTATGAGAACAAATAGAAGATACTGAAGTCAAAGCACAATTAAGGAAGTTGAATCTAAACAAAAGATACAACATGCTAACAACTAATATGAAATCAAATACATATGAATGAAAATGCATTCACACACATGAAGTAACAAACAAAAAAACTAAAAGGTTAAGGGGAAAGAAAAGCTTATTCCAATGATGGTGGCAAAGGTGTTGGCGAAGGAGCTTCGAAGTTGTTCCTTCGACAGAAGTTGAGGAACCTTTTCTTAAAGCTACGTTACTCCTTGTGAACCTGCCACATTTGGGTGCCGAATTCATCGAGCTGAGAGGTTATTTGTTGATGATTTGTAGTTATTTGGTCAAGAATCGACTAATAACGATCAGCTGCCACTGGTCCCCCTGCTTCCTCTACTACCGTTTCCTCCTCTGGTTTTGTAGCTACTCTAGATATAAAGGGCTGGTCTACATCTGCCCTGGCGTCTCTCCTGATCTTCACTATAGTCCGCGTTTGAGGATTGCGAATTTCCATGGATTGAACTTCCACAATCTCTACACATCTCAAATAAACTATATCAAACATGTTGTGAGGAGTAATATACAGATTCGCCATATTAACATTAGAGAATGTACCTAAAGTAGAGGCAATATGGGCCATCCCAAAAGATGTATTCTGTTTAGTAATCACACTCACTAATGATCAAAAAAATCCTATATGGTGTGTTGATTTTAAGCTTTTTGTCTATACACCATAAAAAGAAGAGTTCTTTAGCTGAACATTTGTTGACTTCCGTTTTGTTAAGCACATTCAAGCATATAAATTTATGTAACAAAAAATGTTCAGCACTCCTGATCAGAGAGTTTGGTGCATTACGTAAATCGAAATGGGTTTTACCCGAGAGAGTAGTCCATAAAGAATCCACATTAAAATCAGGATGGTCATTTAAAACTTTTGTATTTGACAAGTTAAATAGTTCACGTATGACAAAATAATCGAGTTTAAAAACATTGCCTCCGAGCCTAAACCAAAACAAATCCATCTTATAATTATATATAATTGTTGTAAAGAACTCTATGGATAGTGGTAGAAATGGGCACATCACACCGAACAAATCTATTCCACCCTATATTCACAACTAATTGTTCAAGCCTGCGTCTCACTCCTATATTCTCTAAGACTTCAAAATTAAAATACCTAGGAGTAACAAGTGCTCTATTTTTAAAATCATAGAAACGTGCACCTTCTTCTTCCGAGTAAATTAGAAATAGGGCTTGATAAGCAACTGTTAAGTTGGGTTTTCCTTTGTCGAAAACTTGAAGTCGAAGCTCATCAACTGGTTGTCTAACCCTCCTTGTCCGTGGTGGAGCCATTGTTATAATAAAATCTACATAAACAGAAAAGAGAGAGAGAGAGAGTAAAATGTAGATTTTTTAGACAGAGAAAATTAAATCTTACCCAAATCCTTATGATTTTGAATAGTTAATGCATAAAAAGAGTGACGGAGTGTAATATTGATGAAAATAGATGAAGAAAATACCAAGAATCAAAAGGAAAATGAAGAGTTTTAGAGAGTGGGAGGAGAGAATGTCGAGTTCTAGAGAGAAAGGGAGTGAAATTTGAAAGATGAGTTAGAGAAAAAAAGAGGGATGGGATTCCCATGCCACAATTCCCACGAGCGTGGGATTCCTCTCCAGAAACTTTCTGGAGAGGATTCCCACGGACATGGGTTTTGTCTCAAGAAACTTTCTGGAGAGATTTCCCACACTAGTGGAAATCACCACAATTGCCACGGACGTGGGTTTTCTCTCCATAAACTTTCTGGGGAGATTTCCTACGCTTGTGGGAATCACCATAATTCCCACATATGTCGGTTTTCTCTCCAGAAACTTTCTAGAGAGATTTCCCATGCTTGTGGAAACGTGGGAATTGATGATCCTTACAATTTCAAACCTTCTTCCCAGCTTATATGTATTTCCTGTGATCCTAAAACCTACAAACACATCAAATTAATATCATCATCAAGGATTTCAAAAAGAAACAAGTTTGAAATTCAAACAAAAACCAAATTGAACATCAATCACACTTAATTCAAACATGATTATAAATAACAGAAATCAAATAAACAAATCGACAAAGACAATCAAAAGAAAGTAGAATTTCATGGGTTGCCTCCCATGCAGCGCTTCTTTTAACGTCTGTAGCTCAACTCTCTATCCTTGAAAACTCATCTAGGATCAATTATAAATGGCTTGCTTTCACCTTTTTTGTTCAACACCAATTTTGTAGCCTGTAAGTAAGCTACAAATTGCAAAATAAATAGAAGGACAATATTGATAAAATTAAAAAAACCAATTAATTTCATCAATGTCCTTTTCATCAACAAATTGTTATTAAAATAGGGAATAACGAAACTCCCTGAATCTTCCATTGAATCCAACAGTTTTTCATGTACAAAGGTGAGTTGCTCTCTTTCTTCCTTAATCACCTTCCTCTCCTCATCTTCTTCCACTTTACAAACAGAGACTTTCATAATTTCTTTAAACTCGATGTTTGTTGTCATTTGTTCTTTGTCCATTTTTTCTTCAGAAGATTTGAACAAATAAATTATCCTGAATGAGCTACTATCCATCAGATTATTGAATACATCATTCATGTTGAATGTCTCTTCATCATCTTTAATCCAAAGGATAGGGTTCTTTGCATAGACATCTACCTAATATTTTTTGATGTTCAAACATAGTGTACTAAGATCTAGCAGACAGTATGAGGGGTTTCCATCCTTTTCTTCATCCTCTTTCCTAATTTCTTGGTCTTCTATAAGGTAAGGTTCAGCATGGTTTTCCACTGATTTTTCTTATTCTTCTCTATTTCTAAGTGTGATAGCCTCATAATGCTCTCGTTGATATAGTTCCATATTGCTCAGAGAGTCTTCCACACTTCTTTTACAAAATTCACGGGAAAGCTGTCTTACTTGAATCTCCAGGTTGTGAATAAAAGTGACATGATTTTCCAAAACTTGATCATATTTCTTTTCCATTCTCTTCTGACTTTCCTCTCGATTAGAAAATATCCTCTCCTGGTTCTCTTCCATGTCTGTTAGTTTGGAACCAATCATCCTCATAAACTTGTCCAACTTACTCTCCATCGCTCCAATTCGATCTTGTTGAATTTCAAATAGGTCTTGGTGTCCCATGTGAGTACTTGCATTATTGGACCAATATAAATCTGGGTGGTTCTGCCATCCCGCAGTGTACCTTTTCCAATAAGAATCATTACTTCCCCCACCATACTTTGCCTCATTGTAATTTGCAAAAGTTCCTTGCTCCCTATAATAATTGTCTTCCATCATTGTTCTTTCTATTTCTTCTCGGCATCTATCCCTAATTCAATTGACGTGTCTCTACTTTATGCCCCAAACTTCTTCTTTACTAATTTTTGTCAATCTGTCGATCTTCGCAACTCCTTGTGTTCATGCCCCTGCATATACACAAGGAAAAGTATCAAAAACTCTTAAATCAAAGTAATCTAAATTAAACAAGATGCTAAAAAATCAATCCCCGACAACGGCATCAAAAACTTGTTGATGGATTATAAAACCTACCTACTTGTTTTAAGCTCAAACACTGTAAGTGAACGGGTCGTGACTTGTACCTAGAAAGAGCGGATATTGATCCCACAGAGATTGATATTCAGACACCACTTAATTTAGAAAAAACTTTGTTTAAAAAATAAAATTGTTTAATTCAATTAATCTAGAAAATTAAATTAAAATTAAAAGACTAATGTAAGCAATGGAAAATACCACAATTGTAGAAAATCTAAATTCAAGAATCTAAATGCTAGGGATTACTTTTTTCTTATTCTGTCTCCATCATATTTTATTGATTGAATTATGTCTCATCCTAGATTTCCGAATGGACTAATTACCCTCTCTCAAGGTGTAACTATTTGTCCCTAATTGAATTGATGGGAATCAAGTGAATGATCTCTTAACCTACCTAATGACTATACCGATTCTACTAGTTATTACACTATCCTATAGATGATCATTTGACTAATTGAGATCTCTCTTCTAATTATTCAATTGACATAATAATTGCTAGTCTATAGGTCGCCAACTCTCATTGTACAATCCTACACGATTTTCATCTCACCCACTCTCTTGATTTGTTACAAGATGACAATTAAGAACAATAATTATCAAAGACACTCCATTAAATTCAATAAAACATGAGTTTTAACAAAATAATGAAAAAGCAATCCCTAAGATGAAATTAGCCTAACATGGTCTCCATAATACTATCAACATTCAAATAATCCATCTTTACAAAGGAAAGAAGAGATTAAAATGAAAGAAAGTGAATAAGAAAACTCCTTCTCTTATTTGCCAAAATCTGGAATTTTTGTGTTGATGTGCTATTTTGCCCAATCTTAATGATGATCCTTGTTTTCAATCCTTCCTTGATGCTCCAAACATGTGTTCTTTACCCAAGGATGGTTTTTTTATGGGTAGGTGTCGTGTCCCTAGAAGATGGAGGCTTAATTCTCTTTATATAGTCTAAAAAATTAGGTTTCTTGAAGCCTCACAGATTGCCTTAGATTTCAATTCCCACGCTCGTGGGAATCTATATGATTCCTACGAGCGTGTGAATTATAGGCAGAAACATTCTGTCTTGATTTCCCACATCCGTGGGAATTTGTCCAATTCCCACGAACATGGGAATTGGTCCAAGATGTGATCCTCTTGTCTTCTCTTCTATGCTCTCTTGTTCATCCTCCAACTTGCTTCCTCTCCATTCCTACATAAAAATAAGCAATTCTTACCCTCAATTAGCCCCCAATACACAAGAAAACAATGAGAATCAAACTTAATGAAAACATACAAAATGAATCCTAAACTAGAACAATAGACAACAATTATGCTAGAAAACATGTGCCAATTACCTATAAAAACATATCCTAATGCTCACCTATCATACATATCTCAAGATCGTTGATAATTAATCATTTATTTTTCTACTACTATATGTGGATGATGTGTAGATTACTAAAAAAGAGTGTGCATGATGTGAATAGAATAAAGTCAAAAATTTAGAAATTTTAGTTATCTTAGTTTAGCTATAATGAGATGGTATTGGACATGTTTGGAGTAACTAAGGCTAAATGGTGAGTAACCAATTGTCAAATCACTTTAGACTTTCCTTAGATTAGTACTTAAATTCAAATGTAGGCATTGATGGATATGTCTAAGATATCATATACTATTACTATTTAGATGCTATGCAATGATTTATACTAGATTAGTTTTGGCTCATATTGTTAGTTAGGTTGGTAAATATATTTCAAAACCTAGAAAACATTATTAGGAGGTAGCCAGATGGATATTTAAGTACTTGAGAGCTACTATAAACCATGAGATTGTGTTTAGCAGTCAGAGGGATGATCCTTCAGTTGTGTGATATATGATTCAAACCATACAAGAGATTTTGATAACCAAAGGTGTACTACATAATATATTTTCTCTTTCATAAGAGGGTAGAATTTGGTGTTATAGTATATAGCTACATTATCTAAAATTAAATCAAAGTACATAGTAATGGTTAAGGATGTTAAGGAAACATTATGACTCACATGATAGTGAAGAAGTAGGTTGATTCAAGGTGGAGTTTGAGTACACTATAATAGTGAAAGTGTCATTCAATTGACAAATCAAGTTTATCATATAAAGACAAAGCATGAAGAATTTTATCTCGATAAATCTTGCTTAGAAAAAGTTAACATTTTGAAAAATGCACCCGATATATTGATGAATATCATGAAGAAGTTCAAGCATTACTTAGCTTTAATTAATGTCTCGAGGTTCCAAACATTTTTATAACCAAAATTGTGTATTGTATATTTGCCAAGATGGAGATTATTATACATAGCTTATATATAAAAATGTACTTTTTTAAGAAATTTCCTAGAGTATGTTGGTTGCATACAATATATTCATTAAAAATGGATATTATTAAGTATGGATCATATACATGAACATACAATCTTAGAGATATTCTATATGTCGACTAAACATATTATATTAGTCAAGGAGGAACTTGTTGTATATCACTCATATACATTAGCATGTATAAGTTATTCTTTATATTACAAAAGTGAAGACAAGTGCTTAATGGTATGATGAAAATTTTAAAAAAATGATGTGTCTTGAGATATAGGCATATTAGGGTCTATATCCATATGCATATAGAAATGGTCAGATAAATGGCTTGGGATGAGAGGTATGTTCATGACTAATTATCTTAGTTGAAAATGCATCTTTGATGGACTTTAAACTCCAAAAGGATTCTATAAGTTGTTAGAATAGTATTTAAGTTAGATTATGTTTAATAAAAGGGTTATTTGAGTATAATTGTATTAGTTCAAGTTTATATAAAAATATGTTATTGTAAAGCTAGTGTGATGGAACTATTATCATTATTATTCTATAGTAAATTAGTCATTCTTAACTCTTGATATCGTTGGCATATCCAATTGACCAAATTTCAATAAAAAGGTTCTTATATTTTTTATTAATTTTTTTATTCATTCTTATTGCACATTATTTCTAAGTAATAACATTTATGACCTAAAAAAATAATTTCTAATCTATTATTTTTTCTTTTGCTCCCTATATTTGTAATGTGATATCTTTTTCTAATTGTCCAAATGATATAGAGTAACTAGGAGATTGTTGCAAATTTTGATATTATAGTCAATTTTTTCTACTTTATTCTTATAATTATACATTGTATAGTGGAAAGTCTTATAAAAATAAGGTCAAAATCTATATATACTAAATAAAAAGGACAATAAGAAAGTGATGGGAGTTTGAGGTAAACTTACATATTAATAATAATTCCACCAAATATAGAAATAAGCAAAATAATTTTTAAATTGACATCTTATTAAATAAAAATACGTTAAATTTCGTTGTCAGTATATTTTTGTTACAATTTTAAAATAATATTAAGTAAGAATATAATACTTGTTTATGAAATGCTATTAATATAAGCAAATATTAAGTAAGAATGGCAATATCAATTTGATCTAACATAAAACTAATAAGTTAGATTTTATCTTTTGACATAAATCTAAAAATTAAAAAATATCAAAACAATATTATTAATGCAATAAAGTCCAATATAATGCTCATTTTCATCTTTAATACAAAGTAGATATGATATTCCAATTCAATTATATAACATTGTTTGATAATAAAATTTTAACTTTATTCTTATTTACATGTTAGTTTATAGTATTATATCATAACATAATATTATCATTCTGACTCCTTATTTCAGTTGTAATAAAATCCTATATAAAGCTTATTATTAATTGAATAATATGTTTCCAAATTGGTTCTAAATGTAAATATATCATCACATCCAACAAGAAACTAATTTATGAGCCTCTAATTGGAAAAAAGATCAAATTAAGTCTTAAGATGTTCGTAAATTTTAATTTAAAATATAACATTTTAAAACATTTAAGTTGAAAATTAAAATTTGTGAAACATTTAATATAATCCCTAGTTTAACATAATGAACGGTTATTTCTATGTTTTAATTTGAATTTTTTATTGGCCCCTTACTTGCTGGACATTAAAGTTGGCACATAAAACCCACTAAACAAAGTTTGTACATGTATGCTTCTAAAATTAGGGAAAACTAGAGACTTAATTTACTTAAGTCTAGATTGCACATATCTAGTTTCCCAGCTCCCAACTCCTAGCTCCAAGACTTTGAAGACTCACATGCCTCCCACTTCATTTTGGCTCTCTCTCTCTCTCTCTCTCTGTCTGTCTCTGTGTGTGTGTGTCTCTCTCTCTCTCTCTCTCATCTCATCCTGATCTATTCTGTGTTGGGTTCAGACCTCCACTCATTTAATTCTATCGTCTTTTATTGTCTCTCATGTCATATTTCCTAAAGGGATGCATATTAGTTTTAATGTTGATTAATTATAAATTCTTAATGCATATATGTTTCTATATGGTGTTTCTAGAAGACTTCTGAAAGTAGCCTTTTAAGAAGCAGTAAATAAAAGAGAAATGATGCATTCTAACTTAAAAATGTTTAATCTTATCATAAGGAGACATTTTCATACTGACATAACTATTATAGTTTTGTTTTTTTAACTCAAATATGATCAGTAGAAATTCTTTCTATAACCTATACTTTCAATCGAAAGAGGTACTAATATCTATAAAAATTTCAAAACTTAGTAGAGGAGTTTTGAACATATATAACATTAAGTTCCCTATTCCTTCTCTTATATCTAGAATCGGTTTTTTCATTTACAAAAGAAAGGAAAGGTTTCCCTCGACTTTTTTTGTTAATTCTAATGATCCTTATATTCACTTCAATAATTTTGTAAGAAACATCCATAGATAGTAGTGTTAATGCTGATGGATGACTTAACGAAAACCTGTAGCTATTAGTTCTATTTTTGGCAACTAATACTGAATGAGATTATTGCTAATTCCTTTACATCAAAACTTTTGGTTTATTTGAAATCTTTTCCCAATCAATTTAAAATCAAACACATTAAGCACCTTTTTAGGCTTCAATTCAACTCTTAGGCCTTTTTAAATTGCAACATTATTTATAGTTTTTTGGACTATTTTATGTTTTAATTTAGAGAATATCTTCAAGCTCTGTTTAATCTTAAAGGATGTAAGTTAAAATCCATCCTATGATCCAAAATAATTTCCCATTTTATGATCCAAAATTAGTGTCTATAGCCTAAGCTCAAGAATTTTTTTAATCTAAACCTCGATTAATTTGTTATAATTAGTCTAACTTAAAAAAGTTTCAAGCCTAAAGTCGGTTAGAATAAAACTAATTCATCATCCTTATCCAACATATTTGGTTTCCCAACCTCCTTTCATTTGAAAAATTTATAAACCATAAAAATGTACATATTTCAGTTGTTATAGCTTTAGTTCAATCGAGGAATTACATACGAATTGCTCAGCCAGAATACCATTATCTCATACTTTCATGTTCAGGACATCCATAAACTCACTTCAATATGATGTATATATGAAAAGTTTTTCTTGATGGAACATAACATAAACATAAGTCCATATAGGCTTTTTATGCTAAAGAAATTTGAATACAAATCTAAGTTAACTTTGATTCATATATACAAAATAAATATAGATTAAAATTTTCTCACTCTATCCCCTAGTTTTATCAACTTACTATCAATGCATTTTAAATATAGTAAGCCTCATCCTTTAACCACTTTTTAAAGTTAAACAATTAGACTAAACCAGTAGATTAAAGTTAGTAGGAGTCTATCTCAACTTTCATGTCATGTAATTTCTTTATCAAACCAACTTGATAAAAGAACTTAGAAAATTTTCCTCAAATTTTGTCGATCCCATAAACACATTAATTCAATTTGAGATGTTAGAAAGGAACCTTTTAAAAATTAACATTCCCCTTCATCCATTTATGTTTCAATATGAGAAATTAATATTGAGAAGTTTATAGTGTCGAACTCTTATGTAGAAGGAAGGATGCTTAAGTAAATGTAAGTGGCATACTAAGTAAACCATTTCAATAATATTCACCATATCTTACTCATATACATACCTAAAGACCATATAGAAAGACCTAAAGAAATATAAAATAAGATAACACTAGAGGTCCAAAAGCTTAATCCTCTAAAATTAGAGAAGAAAGAAGTTAGAAAGGAAATGTTAGCCATCTCAAAGAATGATAAGATAAGTTAGCCTTTTGAAATTACTTTTTATCAAAAGTTATTCACCCAAAGTCAAAGAAAAACTTGAAGGAAAGTAGGCATGACTTATTATCTCATGCAACTAAGAGGTTTGCTAATAAAATCATCTATGTGGTAATTTTCCATTTCCCAAAGATTTTTAAAACATTTCTATATAGAAAGACTTGAAGAAATATAAAATAAGACAACACTAGAGGCCCAAAAGCCTAATCCTCCAAAAATGGAGAAGAAAGATGTTAGAAAGGCAATGTTACCCATCTTGAAGAATGATAAGATAAGTTTGCCTTTTGTGATTACCTTTTATCAAAATTTGTTCACCCAAAGCAAAAGAAAAACTTGAAGTAAAGTAGGTAAGACTTATTGTCTCATATAAACAAAAGGTTTCTTAATAAAATCATCATATGGTAATTTTCCATTTACCTGAGATATTTAAAGCAATAGCCTAAGAATATGTATTATTCTTTGTTTTAAAATAACTTAGTGAAGCATTTTTTGATAGCAGGCACTTAAAGAAACCTTAAGAAGTTTAAAAAGATAGTAACTAAGTGGTTAAAAAGGAAGGGAAAATGGCAAACTAACCTTAGACAATTTACTATTCTATGACGCTTCCCATTCTCTGGTTACAAACATTGTAATCTATAAAAACTTAAAATTGAAATTTAAACCAAATGAGAGAAGTACATTAAATCAATGGCCTTATGATTTCATTGGAACCAAATTGCATTACTAAGTCATTAATTAGGCCTAGTTATAAGATGTGATTAGATCATATTAATTAAACTTATCTAATTTATTTAGGTTGATTTTTGTGCTTAATTGGTAAATTTGATATTTTTTATTTTAGGAGGTGAAAAGTATAGATTGGATCAAATTTGGTTTAAATTATCTAATTGGATTATTATTTATAAAAGCCATGAATTTTTGGATGATCGAGTGAAAGATAACATATTGTTGAAACTGATAAGCCAATATCACACTTAGAATCAGATTCACTATAGGAAGTTTATTCTAGTTAGCAGACTTTATTTACAGTCTTATTATATAGGGGTTATAATTTGTTTTAATCATAATGTTTATTATATTCACATACTACAATTTGAGGGAGATGGAAGAAAATATTCTTCTCTATTATTTTTTCTTTTTTCTTTTTTCTTTAGTATGGAAAGAAAGCCATAAGTAGCTAAATTTGAATTTTCTAATTTAAGGGAAACTAAAACTCCATTTGTAACTTTGGGATGTTTTCTTTTAAACTTGGATTTTATTTTTATTCAAATATTTCTTGTTTATTGTTCTTTTATCTCAAAAGTAGTTAATATTAATTAATTTGATAAATTAATTTAGTGTTGATTATTCTATTGCTATCTATGAGTTTATTGATTCGTAATTGTCTTAAATAATGGAACAGCTAAAAGGTAGGTTATTTATGTATTTGCATATTTAACTTATGATAAACAAAAAAATTAAAATGAATAGTTGTAGATATCTCAATTATTACTTTAGGGTTTAGTCTTTTTTATTAAGTTAATTACTAATATTATATACCATTCTGAATCAATTAATGATAAGTTTTGATTTGAATACTAGATTTAAATAAATTAATTAAGGAAAATTGAGATTTATTATGGCTATGCTAATAGGTTTAGATTTAATGATTAAGTTGTGAAAATTTATTGTTTTCAGACCAATAATTAGGGTTACAAGTAGAAGAGATCCTTTCCTTGAATTAGAGTTAGATAAAATTGAATTTGTCACTTTTATACTTAATTGATTGTGTAACAGCTTGGACCATCCCGCTTATAGATATTGTCCACTTTGGGACTTGGCCCTGCCAAGTCCTCACGGTTTTGCTCTTCCCAATCCTTAGAAAAACATGTTTATGATTATAAAACATATCTACTTGTTTTACACTCAAAAACTGCCAGTGAACGAGTCGTGACTTATAGTTAGAAAGAGCAGATATCGATACCACAAGGATTGATGCCCAGACACCACTTAATTTAGAAAAGACTTTGTTTAAGAAATAAAATTGTTTAAAGAAATTAATTTAGAAAATTGAACCAAAACTAAAACACTAATGTAAGCAATGGACAATACCACAATTGCATAAAATCTGAATTTAAGGATCTAAATGCTAGAGATTACTTTTTCCTTATCCTGTCTCCCTCATGTTTCATTGATTGAATTGTGTCCCATCCTAGATTTCCAAATGTACTAATTACCTTTTCTCAAGGCGTAACTATTTGTCCCTAATTGAATTTACGAGAATTGATTGAACGATCTCTCAACCTACCTAATAACTCTACCGATTCAACCAGTTATTACAATATCCTATGGATGATCAATTGACTAATTTAGATTTCTGTTCTAATTATTTAATTGACATAATAATTGCTAATCTATAGGTTGCCAACTCTCATTGTACAATCCTATAGGATTTTCATCTCACTCGTTCTCTCAATTTGTTGCAAAATGACAATTAAGAACAACAATTATGAAAGACACTTCATTCAATTATAAAACATGAGTTTTGACAAAATAATGAAAAAGCAATCCCTAATATGAAATTAGCCTAACATAGTCTCTATAACACTATCAACATTCAAATAAACTATCTTTACAAAGAAAGGAAGAGATTAAAATGATAGAAAGTGAATAAGAAAACTCCCTCTCTTCTTTGCCAAAATCTAGAATTTTGGTGTTTATGTGCTACTTTGCCCAATCTTAATGATGATCATTGTTGTCAATCCTTCCTTGATGCTCCAAACATGTGTTCTTCACCCAATGATGGTCTTTCTACAGGTGGGTGGGTGTCGTCTCACTTAAATATGGAGGCTTAATTCTCTTTATATAGTCCAAAAAATTAGGTTTAATGAAGCCTCGCAGATTGCCTCGGATTACACGAGCATAGGAATTATAGGCAGAAACTTTCTGTCTTGATTTCCTACGTTCTTGGGAATTTTCCTAATTCCCATGAACTTGGGAATTGGTTCCAGATGTACTCCTCTTGTCTTCTCTCTTATGCTCTCTTGTTCGTCCTCTAACTTTCTTCCTCTCTTTTCCTATACAAAATAAGCAATTTTTATCCTCAATTAGCATCCATTATACAATAACACAATGAAAATCAAACTTAATGGAAACATGCAAACTAAATCCTAAACTAGAGCAATAAATAACAATTATGCAAAAAAACCTATGCTAATTACCTATAAAAACATATCCTAATGCACACCTATCAACAACCCCACACTTGAATCTTTGCTTATCCTCAAGCAAAATAAATACAACCATCGCTTCATTTTTGTAAAGATCAAAACAGATAATTCCTCAAATTCAAGCCAACTCAAGTATCAATTTAATGCATATATCATGACTACTTTTTTCATTAATGTACACAAGCAAACTCACAATTTGCACAATCACTCAAAGGTAAGTCTAGATGCATAAATGAATTTTCCTCATAGTTTTCACTCATTTCGCTCAAGTGTTTAAGGAATAATGTTTCGCTCAAATTTCCTATAAGAAACTACACTACTATAAGCTTGCTAATACAGCAATTCTCCTCTACAATGATTGCATGTCTCAATAGATCAAAAGGACTTGTTTAGGTTATAATGTGGTAAGGGTTAAGGTGAGTCAAAAGAGAGGGAAAAGGGTTAAGCACAAACATTAATAAAGTAAGAAGAGGTTAAAATTGGGATAATCAAAACAGACTTCGAGATATACCAATATAACCAATATTTTGCACTTATTGATGCTACTCACTTGTTCTTCCTTTTTCTTTTCTTTTTTTTATTTTTTCTCTCTTTTTCTTCATACATGGAAGAGCTATGAATCAAAACTAGCATTTTATATAATGTAGTCTACTGGCAGAATTATAATCAACTTATCTCGGTAAAAATTTCACTCAATCCCAACTAATGTTTTGCTTAATACTCTACTAAGCTTGTGAAAGGATTGGATAATGGCTTTTAACATTTCAGGTGTTTTTAAGAAATAAAAGGTTAAGGCTCAATGGAGGTAGCAAAGGATAATAACGGGTCAGTTGTTTAAGCCAGGGGTTAACACAAAAAAGGGCCTAGATAATCTCTATTAAGCATGTATCCAATAGACTCAAACCGATTCAAAATAAGTTTTGAAGGTAGTAACCTAAGGAAATAACACTTGACAAAGAAATAAAATGACTATAAATGAAGTCATATGGCTCAATCCTCACTTTAGCTCAATTGAAAACTCATTATGCATCTCTATAGTACCTCATTGTTTATATGACTATTTGTGACTAAGCTTATGCAACCAACTATATTTCATCACTCTATATGGTTCACTTTCTACTTAAAGGGCCTAATTTGAGTTCAAGCATGCATTCAATCTAATTCCAACTATATGACAGAATTTTGATGGTAGTATTTACCAGAGTGATTTAAATATGGTTCCATTGCTAACACAAAACAAATACAATATGCCTAAAGATGCATCCTATTTAACAAAATGCAAACAATGTAATTGAGCAAGTCAATGTCACCTCCGCACACTTAGAATTTAACATTATCCTTAATGTGACAAAGTAAGAACCAAATAAAGGGAAATGACATCAAACCATACAAAAGAAAATTAAAATAAACCAAATAAAAGAAATTAAAACAACGACTGGTATGAGAACAAACAGAAAATACTGAATTCAAAACACAATTAAAGAAATCGAAACTAAACAAAAGATATAGCATGCTAACAATTAATATGAAATCACATACACAAAAAGAAAGATGCATTCACATAAACGAAATAACAAACAAAAGTCTAAAAGGTTAAGGGCGAAGAAAAACTTATTCTGATGGTGGTGGCGAAGGTGTTGGCGAAGGAGCTTCAAAGTTGTTCCTCCGATGAGGAACATTTTCTTCAAATTGCACTGCTCCTTGTGAACTTGCCTCATTTGACTGCCAAGTTGATTTATTTGGGACATCATTTGTTATTGACCAGAGGCGACCTGGTCTAATAGTTAATGAAATCGATCAACCCCCGTTGGTGCACTTGGTTCCTCCTCTACTGCGACTTCCTCTAGTTCTTGAACTGCTCGGGATGTAGATGGATGGGACGCAACTGTATTGATTTGTCTCTTGTGCTTAAATATGATACGCATTTGAGGATTACAAAGTTCCATGGAATGGACCTCCATAATCTTGAGACGTCTTAAATATGATATGTCAAAAATATCACAGGGCATTGTACGTACCTCTTCCAAATTGTGATTATAAAAGCAAGCTATAGCAGTAACAATGTGTCCATAAAGTAACGTATCAAAACTCTTAAATCAAAGTATTCTAAATTAAGTAAGATGCTAAACAATCCATGGCAACGGCACTAAAAACTTGTTGATGGATTATAAAACCTATTTACATGTTTTACGCTCAAAATCTACAAGTGAACGGGTCGTGACTTCTTGTTAGAAAGAGTAGATATCGATCCCACAGGGATTGATGCCCAGACACCACTTAATTTAGAAAAGACTTTGTTTAAGAAATAAAATTGTTTAATGCAATTAATTTAGAAAATTAAATCAAAACTAAAAGACTAATGCAAGCAATGGATAATACCGCAATTGCAGAAAATCTGAATTCAAGGATCTAAATGCTAGAGATTACTTTTTCCTTATCCTGTCTCCCTCATGTTTCATTGATTGAATTATGTCTCATCCTAGATTTCCGAATGTACTAATGACCCTCTCTTAAGGTGTAACTTTTTATCCCTAATTGAATTTATGGGAATCGATTGAACGATCTCTCAACTTACCTAATGACTCTACCGATTCAACTAGTTATTACACTATCCTATGGATGATCAATTGACTAATTGAGATCTCTCTTCTAATTATTCAATTGACATAATAATTGTTAGTCTATAAGTCTCCAACTCTCGTTATACAATCCTACATGATTTTCATCTTACTCACTCTCTCGATTTGTTGCAAGATGACAATTAAGAACAACAATTATCAAAGATACTTCATTCAATTCAATCAAACATGAGTTTTGACAAAATAATGAAAAAGTAGTCTTTACGAAATTCAAATAATCCATCTTTACGAATAAAGGAAGAGATTAAAATGATAGAAAGTGAATAACAAAATTCCTTCTCTTCTTCGCCAAAATCTGGAATTTTGGTGTTGATGTGCTATTTTACCCAATCTTGATGATGATCCTTATTTTCAATCCTTCCTTAATGCTCCAAACATGTGTTCTTCACCCAAGGATGGTCTTTCTATAGGTGTGTGTCATCTCTCTTGAAGATGGAGGCTTAATTCTCTTTATATAGTCCAAAAAATTAGGTTTAATGAAGCCCGCAGATTGCCTCATATTACAATTCCCACGTCCGTGGGAATCTGCATGATTCCTACGAGTGTGAGAATTAATGGCAGAAACTTCTATCTTGATTTACCACGTTCGTGGGACCTAATTCCCACAAACGTGGGATTGGTTCTAAATGTACTCCTCTTGTCTTCTCTGCTATGCTCTCCTGTTCATCCTCTAACTTGCTTCCTCTCTTTTCTTACACAAAAATAAGCAATTCTTACCCTCAATTAGCATCCATCACACAAGAACACAATGGAAATCAAACTTAATGAAAACATAAATCCTAAACTAGAGCAATAAGAAATAATTATGCAAGAAAACATATGCTAATTACCAATAAAAACATATCCTAATGCACATCTATCAAAACGCGTCCTATGAGGGAGAGGTATCCATAGCCTTATAAGGCCTACTTCGTTCCCCTCTCCTATCGATATGGGAATCTAACATTCCACCTCCCTTGGAGGCCTAATGTCCTCGTTGCCCCACAGGCTTGGATCCACCCCCTTGGAGGCCCAGCATCCTTGCTAGCATACCAATCTAAGTACTGGCTCTGATGTCATTTATCACAGCCCGGACTACCCCGCTCACAGATATTGTCTACTTTGGCCTTAGCCTAGACAAGCCCTCACGATTTTACTCTTCCCACTCCTTAGGAAAACGTGTCTAATGTTAGATTCCCATATCAATTAGACAGGGGAACGAAGTAAGCCTTATAAGGCTATGGATACCTCTCCCTCACAAGACGCATTTTCCCAAAGAGTGAGAAGAGCAAAACTATGAGGGTTTGGCTGAGTCAAGGCCCAAAGCGGACAATATCTGTGAGCAAGGTGGTCCAGACTGTTACAAATGGTATCAGATTCAATACCCAAATCGATATTCTAGCAAGGACACTAGGCCTCTAAGGGGGTGGATCTAGGCCTGTGTTCCAGCAAGGAAGCTGGGCCTCAAGGTGGTGGATCCAGGCCTATGGACCAGTAAGGATGCTAAGCCTCCAAGGGGTGGAATGTTAGATTCCCATATCGATTGAAGAGGTGAACAAAGTAGGCCTTATAAGGCTATGGATATCTGTAACACCCCACTCCCGCTGGACCCGAACCCCATATCGATAGTGATATCTGAATCCGTGCCCCGCGAGGGTGGCGTGTCACATCACTTAACATTTAAAAACTCGGTATAA
>JANZXR010000009.1:12833468-12845062 GCA_027575705.1 Erythroxylum echinodendron
ACACACACAAAGTATATTTTTCCAAATTCACATTTATTCACACTTATACCGGGAAGAATGTCATGAATGCATGTACAAATATTTTTCATGTGCAAAAATCACTGTTCACAAATGCATGAGCTTGAGATGTGGTTTCCACATTTCTCCGATTGCTCTCACGTGTACCCGTTTCCATAATTCAACCCGTTATCTAGAAACGGGATGTTACAATATCTCTCCCTCATAAACGCATTTTTCTGAGCGAGTGTGTTAGGAAAGCAAAACCGTGAGCATTTGTTCTGGCTAAGGCCCAAAGCGGACAATTTCTATAAGCGGGGTGGTCTGGATTGTTACAAATTGATTTTGATTTTCGGATAAATTTAGTTTAGTAATTAATTAATTATAACTTCACAGCAAGGACGTTGGACCTCCAAGGGAGGTGGATCTAGGCTTGTGGGCCAGTGAGGATGCTGGGCATCTAAGGGGGTAGAATGTTAGATTCCTATATCGATTGAAGAGGGGAACAAAATAGGCCTTATAAGTTTATGGATATCTCTCCCTCATATACGCGTTTTTCTGAGCGAGTGTGCGGGAAAAGCAAAACTGTGAGCATTTGATCTAGCCAAGGCCCAAAGCGAACAATTTCTATGAGCAGGGTGGTCTAGATTGTTACAGTTGATTTTGATTTCCGGATAAATTTAGTTTAGTAATTAATTAATTATAACCTCATTTTGTTTTGTCAATTGAAATTAAGAAAATTATATTAATTTTTCTTAGGATTCTACTTGATTTTATAACTATCATAATAGTCTAGTGAATTAGAGATTAATGTTAAGGGCTTTGAGAGATTGCTCATTTGGCATCATTATTGGGAAAACATTTTAGTTTCTTAGTTTCTTTGCTTTATTTTACAGTTACTACTAATATCTTATCTTATATGACTAGTTCTTATTAGACAGGTAGTTGTAATGTAATCAAAAGATTGAAAAGACAGCATGTTGTTTAAAGAAAAAGACTAAACAAAGAAAAAACCATTAATCTTCAAATGTAAAAGTGGAGATAGATTTAAAAAATGGTGAAGAGTCAATTTTCCAAAAAGTTGAAGAGAAGATGGCAAATCCAGATAATAGAACATTAAGGGAGTTAGATGCATGAAATTTGATTCAGCAAGCCTTATGCATAATATTTCCAAAGGTTGAGGTAGATTTTGAACTAAAATCTAGTTTGATTTTTTTACTCCCTACCTTACATAGGCTTTAAGGTGAAGTCCACACAAACAGTTGAAAGAATTCTCTGTTTTTTTTATCTAGAATGAAGCCACAAGGATTGATAAAAGATCATATTAATCTCATAGTCTTTCCATTCTGATTGAAAGATAAGGAAAAGCATTTGGCTTTATTACTTTAAAAAATGGAATGAACTAAAAAAAATTTTGTTAGCGAAGTTCTTTCTTACATCACGAGCTACCAATATCAAAAAGGAGATGTACAGAAAATGATAATTCACTAAAGAAACATTAAATGAATGTTAGTAGAGGTTGAAAAAATTATATGTTAGCTACCCATACCATCAAATTGCTAAGCCACTTTTAATTATTTACTTTTAGAAAGGTTTACTACCAATGGATAAGAGTATGGTTGATCTAACTAGTTGAGGAGTTTTGATAAACAAAACAATATAAATAGCCAAACAATTAATTGTAGATATGGCCAATAATTTCTCAATAATTCAAAACAGGGATGGATGGAGCTGTTAAGTGAGGGAATGAGGTATATATTGCTAATTTTGAGGATAAATTTTTATATTTAATTGCTTTTGTTCATCCAAAGGTTGTAGGTCAATCACAATCATTGTGAGTATATAAAATACGCTTACTCTTTGGGCATCCTACAGATATGTGCTTTACATTGCAAAAAGACTCCATTCAAGAAGCTAATGCAATGGTGGGATTTCTTGTTCAACCTCAACATAGGTATGACCCTTATTCAAATCATTATAATCTAGGATAGAGGAACCACTAGAATTTTAGTTATAGCAATCAAGGAAGGCAGTAAAGATACTAACCTTAAAATTTCAATAGACAACTTTAAGCACCTATACATACTAAATTTTAACCCTTAAATTCAGGTATGTATTTGGATGATATTATTAAGGCCTTTGCTTATAATAATCAACAATTTCAATAAAAAACAAGTGTAAGGCTTCAGAATTTAAGAAATCAGATCACTCAATTAGCCATTTTTATTACTAAATTAAAAACTTTAGCATCATGAAAATTACCTTTATAATGGTGGTGAATCTTAAGGAGAATATGAGTATAATAACATTGAAAAAAGTGAAGGAAATACAATCTGACACTTTCTTACCAATAGAGTAGAAGAAAGATGAAATTCTAACTTAAGATGTGACAAAGGTAAAATCTAATTTTTCTTTGCCTACACCATCTAATGTATGTGAACCTTTTTTCCTTTACAAGTTAGCTAAATTAAAAGAAGAAGAATATGAAAGTGAGATCTTAGAAAACTTTAAAAAGGTGAAAATCAATATACCATTATTAGAAGTCATCAAGCAATTTCTAAAATATACAAATTTCTTAAAAGAACTATACACAAATAAAAATAAGTTGAAGGATAAGATAGAAAATTTTTTGGTAAGAATGGATCGTCTATGATAAATAGAAATTTACCAGAAAAATGTAAAGATCTAGGTATGTTCACACTTCTTTATATCATTATTGATAAGGGAATTGAGAGTGTCATACTAGACTTAGGTGCATCTATTAATATTATATTATACTACATTTACCAAAATTTTAATCTAAATTATGTGATTATTCAATTAGGTGATCACTCTTATGTGCATCATATTGGTGTTATAGAGGACGTTTGACTTAAGTTAATGGCTTGGTATTTCTCGTGAAATTTTACATCTTAAAAATGGATGGAGATCATTTAAAACATTCAACTTTAATTTTATTAGGAATGTCATTCATGAGGATGGCTACAAAAATTGATGTGGATAAAAGTGTTCTTTCCGTTGAGTTTAATGGAGAGATAGTTTAATTTAATATTTTTGAAATAATAAATTATCCTAATGATTTTCACTCAATTTGTCATATGAATATTATTGTTTCAATTATGTAAGAAATTTTTGGTGAAGAAAGTGTTAGTAATGAGTTTGAATTTAACTCTAAATTAGAAGTGAATGAGTAACTTAATGGAACTTGTGAAGTTGTATAATCATTATTAACGATGCTAACAAAGCTAAAAGCTTTAATATTGAAATTTCTATAACTCACAAAAAAATGTTTTCTTCTATTTTACAAGCTTTAAAGATAGAACTAAAATCCTTACCTAATCACCTAAAATGTGTCTATTTGAGTGAGAGAGAGTCACTACCTGTGATCATGTTAAAAAGGTTGACTAAAGAGTAAGAAGAAAGGCTTATAGCATTTCTAAAGGAGTATAAATCTATAAGTAGTTAGACTTTAACGAATATAAAAGGCATAATTCCAATGATTTGCATGCATAGGATTCTTTAAGAAGAAAATGCTAAACTAATAAGGGAACCAAAAAGAAGACTAAATCCAATAATGAAGGAGATTTTAAAGCTTTTGGAAGTAGGTATAATATGCCCAAATTTGGCTAATGGGTGGATAATCTAGTTGATATTATTCCAAAATAAACTAGGGTGATAATGATAACAAATTAAAATAATGTGTTGGTTCAGATGAGGCTAAAAATAGGTGAACAAGTGCATAGATTTTAGGAAGCTTAATTTGAATACTAGAAAGGATCATTTCCCATTACATTTTATAGATTAAATGTTAGAAAGACTTACTGGTAAATCACATTTTTGCTTTTTAGATTGGTTTTTAGGTTACCGCCAAATATCAATTGTTGAAGAAGACTAAGAAAAGACTACTATTACATGCCCTTTTGGAACGTAAGCCTTTAGGTGAATGCCCTTCAATCTTTGTAATGTTATAGGTAAAATTTAAAGGTGAATAATGAGTAATTTTCTGAATATATTGAGAATTACATTAAATTATTCATCGATGATTTCTTTGTTTATAAAGATTCCTTTGATGGTTATTTAAATCATTTATCTTGGTTTCTCAAAATATGTATTAAAAAAATTTGGTGTTGAACTATAAAAAAAATTTATTTTGTAGTTGATCAAGGCATCATTTGGTATATGTGATTTCATATAGGGGCATAGAAGTCGATATAGAAAATGTTGATTTAATTATGAACTTACCTTACTCTACAAATATAAGGGAAGTTTGATCTCTTCTTAGACATTTTATCATGAGTTTATTAAAGACTTTTTACAGGTTGCTACACCATTGTCAAAGTTACTATAAAAAGATGTTCCATTTGAATTTGGGAAAGAATGCCAAGAAGCTTTTGACAAACTCAACACATTATTAACAAGTGCATTTATTATTTAGCCACCAAATTGGAACATATCGTTAGATCATGTGGGATGCCAACAATTATGTTGTGGAAATTGTTTTAGGCCAAACAATTAAGAAACAAATCCTTGTCATCTATTATACCTCAAGGACATTTGATGTTGCATAACATAATTACTCTAAAAGTAAGAAAGAGATTTTAGTAATAGTCTTTACTTTGGATAAGTTTATATCTTATTTTCTTGGATCTAAAATTCTGACCATGCATCATAAAAATAACTTTTGGCAAAGAAAAAGAGTCTAAACTGACATTAATATGATGAATTTTATTGCTTCAAGAATTCGATTTAGCAATAAGACATTAAAAAGGAGCAAAAAATCCAGTAGCAAACCATTTGAGTAGGTTGGTAAGGATGAAGATATTTTACCCATTTTTTAAACTTTTCTTGATGAGAAATTATTCCAAATAAAATGTAAAGTTCTTTGGTATGTAGAACTTAATAATTATTTAGTTATGGAAGTTTACCTAACTACATTAATAGGCCGGGAGGAAAAGATAAGGAATTAGGTAAAAAAATTATGTTTAGGATAAATTGTACTTATGGAAGTTTTGCTCTAATTAAGTTATTAGATGTTACGTGCTAAAGAGCAAATATCATTAGGTCTTAGATTTTTGACACAATTATATATGTGGAGGACATTTTTTTTCCTAAATGAACTTGTAGAAAGGTTTTAGATAGCATTTTGTATAGGAAAATTTTATTTAGAGATGCTTACTTATTTTTGTAAAAGTTATGATAGATATCAAAAGACTGGTACGTTGTCTTATAGAAATAAAATGCCTTAAGCCTTTATTTTTATAGTTAAGCTATTTGATGTATGAGGCTTTAATTTTATGGGCATTTTCCTTCATCTCGTGTCTTTTGCTTACATACTTATGGCAATAGATTATGTTTCAAAAAGAATAGAAGCAAAAGCCACTATAAATAATGATTATGTATCTATTTTAAGTTTTATGAAACATTTTAATAAATTTGAAGCTCCATAAACTATTATCAATAATCAAGAGAGTTATTTTTGCAATATACCAATGGTGGATTTATTTAAAAAGTATATAATGCAACATTGAGTAGTCACCCATATCATCCATAAATAAATGGATAAGCATAAGTATCAAATAAAAAAGTGAAATCCTCTTTGGAAAAGATGCTGAATCTAAGGAGAAAGAATTAGAGCTTACATCTAGACAATGCTCTTTGAACTTAAAGTATAGCCTACACCAATAGGAATATTTCTTTACAGATTAGTTTTGACAAAGCTTGTCATTTACCTATGGAGATCAAACATAAAGATTATTAGGCAGTGTGGCATTGCAACATGAATTTAAACTAAATTGGTGAAGCAAGGAAGTTATAATTAAAAGAATTAGAGAAACTAAGAATGGAAACTTATTAAAATTGGAAACATTTGTAAAGAGAAAAATAAAATGTCATATGATAACATAGTCTTAAGGAAGCAATTTGAGGTTGGAAAGAAGGTTTTGTTATGTAATTCTCGATTAAAGCTCATTTCAGGTAAGTTAGATTGGTTCTTTTATTGTCACTAATGTATTTCCTTATGGTGTAGCGGAAATAAAGAGTTTTGAAATCAGAAAGATCTTTAAGGTGAATGGACACAAATTGATACCATTTTATAAGGATATAAAGGTCACAAGTTTAAGGTATATTAATTTGTCATTTCCTTAATACTTAGAAGATTGAGAAGAAAAAGCTCTATCCAATATAACAATATTAAACAATTATTCTCTCTAAAAAGCTCTATCCAATATAACAATATTAAACAATTATTCTCTTTTGAAGGTAACCCAAACATAATAGTTTTTATTAGTTTTGTTTTAGTTATTTATTGGTTTGATTTGCTTTCTTTTTTTATAGTTGTTTTGATATTTTAAGTGAAAGATTTAGTCTTTTGGCCATACTACTAAAGTTTACAAGGTCATATCACTTCTTATACAACTTGGGTTTAGGATAATAGACCTTGAGTTCTAGAATGCTAAATTTCATAGCGTGAGATCACCTCAAGTTAAGGATAACATATCTTTAAATTCTAGACTGTGAAATTTTATAAGCGAGATCACATCTTATGTAATTTAAGTTTTTCTTTACGTCCCAGAATGCTAAAATAATAAAGTGAGATCATGCTTTATAGACATTAGTAGATTTTTTGATGTAAGGGGAAATATTTCTTAAATAAAATAACAAATTCCTTTTTATTCATTAGTACCTTTAGGTTTCATTTTAATTAAAAGAATAAAAACCCTAAAAGTTGATTTTCTTTCTGCAACCTCTAAATCATTCACTTGATTGCTGATTATCTACTAATAAGCTCTTCTCTGGTTTGTTTTCATTTTAATTATAAAATCTTCTCTATTTTTAGCCTTTTGTTGCTAGTTCTCCACCATCCTTTTCTTCCTCTTTCGCTTCTTTAATTTCATTTTTCTTTACATCGTTCATTTGGTCGCCATGCAGCTAATCGTTGGTTCATCTGGTCGTTGGTCATTAGTCTTATTCTACTACTCATTGGTGATTTCTTTCCATCTTTTTACCATTTTTTCCCATTAATTTGTTCTTTATTTTTTATTTTCTCTTATGGAATTTGATTTTATTCTTTGTAAATTTCTCTATTTTAATTTTAGTCATTTTCATTTTTCTTAGCTTTTTTGGTTAACATTAGTTTTTTCATTGGTCTTAGTGATTCAATACTTGTTGTTATCACCCTTAGTGATAATTATTTTATTTGTTGATCGATTTCTCAAATTGTTATCTAGATTTGGTTTTGTTCACAACCATTATAAAAATAGGAAGAATGTAGGGCACTAAGATGGTAGTAGCAAAAGTTAACTTTATTGTGAAATTAGTTGAAAAAAACCTTCCAAAGACTATACCAACCATTAGTGCTAATCAAAAGCATGCTCAGATTGTCAAAGGTACATCTATTTTCCTACCATTTAAGTTTGACCTTCGTAAACTTCTCGCCTTCAATTCTATAGAAAGAAAATAGAAGAATACTACTCTCAAAACCTGATAAATTAATTTTGGTTAGTTTGTGCATTATAATTCTTTAGAGGAGTTAAATATCAAGGAAAATTTTGACGTTGTGCTTAATGATATGATTTGGATAAGATTTGTGTAAATTAGATGTCCAGTGTTTATTGAATTAAGTAGGGAGTTTTATACTGCTTATAAAATTGATAAACCTAATAATTTCACTTTAAATAGGCCTAATGTTGTGCATTATAGATTAATGGGTAAAAAAATTTAAACAAAGTATAATTGAATTCAATTTGGCTAGAGGGGTTTATAATTGATGAATATGCATGATATAAGGAAATTGATCTGGACTATGGTGGAATTTATCCTTTAAAAGTTTAGAAATCAATGTCATTTGACATGCTTATGTGTCATCCTAGTCAATTTAAAGGAAGGTTTCTTAAAGAACTTAAATGGGTTTACTTGTAGCACTTTCTTACTTCTAATTGTTTACGGAGGATGAGTTGATCGAGCAAAAGAAGAGAAATTTATTTTGCGTCGCCTGAGTCTCCTCTAAGAGATTCACCATCGCATTAACACTAGGATTTGAATGTTCAAAAACCTCTATTTCTTCCAATAGCACCAATCTAACGCAAGCAAAATCTTTGGATGGAGAGGTTATAGCATAAAATTTTTAAAATAAAGAGGAATTTAGATGCTTTGCTCTGATTTATGGGGGGGTGACACCTTCATGTCCACCGACACCGTAGTACATTTAGTTTCAGATGCTCACAAGTATCTGACATGAGCATAATCTTATAACGGAAAGGTTAGAGCATCAAATTTTTAAAATAAGAGGAATTTGGATGCTTTGCTCTAATTTATAGGGTGCGACACCTTTAAGTCCACCTATACCATATTACATTCAATTTCAAATGCTCATAACTAAGGGGAGTTGAGAGCATCTAAAACTGAATGCTAGAGTATGATTTAAGTGCGGGGGATAGTTAGTGTATATACCATGTGTTTATTTTTATTTTGTGAAACATATGTTTATTCTTGGACTCTTGAATACTACGATTTATATGTATGATTATTCCTTGTGTCAGCTGTAAATTTTATTATTATTATTTAGAAATAGTCCTTCAATTAGGATACATTTTTAGTTTGAGTTTGAATACCTGAGAGAGATGAGCACGGTTAATGTTTTTATATGAATTACTTAAAGTATCTCATTGTTTTTATTAAATGAAAATGTGCAAGAATTAATGCAATTTGATTCCTATATGAGTTTTTGAACCTAAAAGCAATTCATTACAATTATCCTATCCTCATACACTTTTCTTTGTTGTGTTTTATCAAACATTACTTGTTTATACTACAACTTGCTCTTGTATACATTTTGAGACCACATTTTTATGAATTTACGCATAGAGATGAGATGGGCACTTAGTTATAACCATTTTCGACCTACAAAATCCTACCTTAATTTTTACCCTTAGAGAACTAATTTAAACCTTGACCCTTTTCTTTCTTACATATTAAACTTGTTACAAGTTAATTTTACCCTTCTTTTTTATTTCCTTAATAATTTTGAGTCTTTGAGCTTGAAATTGAAGATATTAAATAAAGCTTATTTGCATAAGATTTTAATCATTTCCATGAAAAGTAAATCAATTGATTCAAGTTGTAGTGTTTTGATTTCTTGGTCTTTGTATAATAGGGGATAACTATAGTAAAGAAAAAAATTAACAGGTCCCCTCTTTAATGTTTCTTATTCTTCTAATAAAAAGAAGAAAAGAGGAATGATGTGATCATGGTTATGAGATTTGAATAAAGTGAATTCAAGACTGATTTGAATTGAAACTTGTGCAGATCAATTTGAATGATCCCTTTAATTTGTGTGAACTGAAATTTTCTTTATTTTTTTACCACAACTTTACCTAATTCACATTACAACTCTTATTAAGACACTTTGATTTATATATTAAATTCACATTTGTTAGTGTTGAAGATATGATTCATGAGCAAGCTTATCAAAATAACTTGCTATATTTTGATTTAAGAGTTTAATGAACCCTAAACACTTTGAGTGTATAGAGTGAAATCTATGAGAAGGTGTTAAGTCTTGCTTCATTTGATTTTAATAGAATTGATGAGATGATATGTTTTTATTCTAAAAATTTATCCTGTAACTACTTGTTCTCTTCATTGCTATTTTATCTTAATATTTTTAATATATATCAACTTTTGAGATATCTTTGGATAACATGAAAGATGATGAGAGAATGATTGCTATATTTCATTGATGTATGCTTGAGGACAAACATGAGTCTAGTGTGAGAGAATGTGATAAATGTAATTAAAATCATATTAATTGGATTTATCTATTTTGTTTTGGGTTGATGAGATCCCTACCTTGAATCAAAATTAGGTAAAAATGAATTTCTCTCTTTTATACTTAATTGATTAATTTTGATTTCTTGTTAATTTTAGTTTATTAGTTAATTAATCATACCCCATTATGTTTTGTCAATTGAAATTAAGAAATTAATATTTAATTATCTTGAGATTGGACTTGGTTTAGGTTTGGATCCAAACCAAATTTTAAAGTAAGCGCAAGAGACCACTCAATTAAAAAGGCAGATAGTTCGAAGTTGGATTTGGACCACTTAAACTTTAGGCAAACATATTGCCTTCTTACAAATGGGGAAGTTGATTAGCCCTCATATCGCTCACTCGTGTCTACTACCATAATTTAGTGAATCAAAGATAAAATTTGAATGATTCAACAATCCTTTCACCTAGTCACATGTATATATTGAAACGTGATTGGCATTAAAGAAAGGAGAAAAAGCAAAAGATTTTGGATAAGTAATACTTCAAGTTTGTTCTAGGATGGGACTCACACCACAAAAGAAACATAATTATAACTGCTGAAACCCTCAGACAACATCACATACATAAAATTGAACTAGTGACAAGATTGTCTAACTTGACTTGCAAAAATTATTAAAAGTACTTCAACAAAATCCTAAATATTAATATAGAACATAATTAACTAAAAACCAAGCCCACCAAAATCAGAAATTATTTGCCATTACATGGATAGAAGTGTGATACGTATGGAATCATACTTGCCTCTCGTCTAATAATGACAATTGAAGGCAAAGTCAATAGCTATAAGACATGTCGAAACATTTCCAAAGGTCTAGTACACAGTCATAAGTAAGATGGCAGCAACCGTAATTTGCATTTAGTAGGCATATGAACAAAACAAGAAGAATTAAATGGTTCTTAAAAATTATACATTATATATGTGCATGGTGCTTCTCCTAATGTGAGATGTTTGAAGAATGGAATAGTAAAATCTGTTGTCGCAAAGTCTAAAGAAGGATGCTCATAATTATCCAAAGCCTCTTCTGGCCTAATGATGATGAGTAGCCCAACTTTTTTTTTATAAAGAATGTACTGCTGTGCTACTGTAAATAAGCTTATTAAAAATTTCAAGTTGGAGATTTAAAATAAAAATTACATTAAACATTTCATAACTATTAAATTTCAAGTCCATAGTTTCATATAAATTAAATTTTTATTTACAGCCTATTTGGAATCCAAATTGGATTCAATTCATTAATTTTATATAATTGAATTCAATTCATACGTTTAAAAAAGAGATTACTTGAATTCAACTACGTAATTGAATCTCATTTTCGTTATGAATTCAATTAACATCATTTCAATTCACATCTCAAATGATGTTAATTGAATTTTGAATTGAAGATTTAATTTTTTTCAAAACATTAAAATTCTTTTTCAAATATACACATCATAAATATACAAATTACTACAAAATACATACACATTGATTACATACTATTTTTAGTTAAAGATAATAAAGTCATATGAAATAGTTGAATTCATTTTTATTGTGTTCTAAACAACGTAATTGAATTCAATTCTAATATTTATAGATTTATCTCAAATAATATAAATCAAATTTAGTTCAATCTCATAAATATAATTAAATCCAATTCGCCAATATATTTAAACGGCGCATTTATAGTTTGTTTTTGACCTTTTTACCCCTCCAATTTCACTTTTTCGTTTCGCCGCTTGAAACCCTCATTTTCTTTTTCAATACGCCCCTCGGCAAGTGATATGTATGG